>FN649742.1:5353841-5451246 GCA_000310025.1 Ectocarpus siliculosus | reverse complement strand
CCACCGGCGTTTTGGGCCCCCCCCCCCCCCCCCCCCCCCCCCGCCCCGCCCCAGGTGCCCCTTGATGTGACGATGGATGCCTCGGGCTCCTCGGACGCGGAGGGGATTGTTCTGTTGGAGTGGGACTGCGAAGGCGACGGGGTGTATGAGGCGGAGAGCGACTGGACCGTGGCAAGCGCCAGAAACCACACGTGCACCTACACGGTCGACGGCACCTACGAGCCTTCGGTCCGAGCTACTAATGGCTTGGTGCGTGCGTGGCGTGGTGTTGGCTTGGCTGCCTTGGCTTGGGATGGGTCTGTCGTGGTCCCACGTGTCAACGGCATTGTATTGCATGGCATCGTGTTGCACGAAGGGTAGGGGTCCTGGCTATGTGAAACTAGTTTGCTGTTAGGTAGACAGGGACATGTACGAAAGTTGCCCTTGCCCTTGCCGCCTGGAAAAAGAAACGATGCTGCCTGTCGATTATCCCGCCGCATCAACGGGTACGACCGTCAGCGAGCTGACATCTATTTACACGCTGCCGAGAGCGCACTGCGTCTGTGTTATACATGGTGCATTATTGCTATGGCGGGAAGCGTGTTTGAACCCCTCACAGACCCCCGCCTACAGTTCCACCGCTAGGCCACTAAGAATATGTGGGCTGATTTAGACTGTCAAAGTGGACGGAAGCTAAGGACGAATGCTTTCTTGTCGGCCCGTAAGATTGACACTCGATCGCACTGCCGTGCAGTGCCAGTGCCAGCATGCACACAAAGATTGATACTTGTACTGTACCACGGTTTCGTTACTTCAAACGTGCGCTGAAGCCAACAACCCTCGTACCTATGATACCCTTACCCCCCCCCCTCCCTCCTGTGGTTTGTTTTCCTCAGGACGAGACTGCCGTGAAGTCTTTTGAGGTCCTGGCAGGCGAAGTGGCGGCCCCGGCACCTACCCCAGCGCCATCGGCGGCCGCCACGGTAGCCGCCGCCATCACCACCGCACCCGTGGCCCCTCCCGTCGGAGACGCTCTCGAGTCGCCGGTGGAGCTGGAGTGGGAGTTGAACGACGCTACGGGCGTGTTTACGGGGGAGATCGAGATGGGGGCGGTGACGATGGACAACTTCTGGGGGGTGACGACCACGCGCGCCTTCAACGGCCAGGTACGTTTTTTGGTCTGGTGGTGGTGGTGGGGGGGGGGGGGTAGGTGGTGCTCGGGATGTCGGGTTGTGTGGTGTGAAGGAGTCTGCTGCCCGGTGCTTGTAACGCGGCAAGTTGTTTTTGGGTGTCTCGTGAAGGTGAAGGTATTGAGGTGTCCCAGGTCGGAGACTGGGGGTACTGCTGATTCTGCAAAGAGTTTCGTCGTCGCAGGCCCTACTAAAGCATGTCTCACCAATTAGTCCCGCCGTGCCCAACGTTTCTATGTTGCAATCACGCCGCATGTGTCAACCACCGCAGATCCCAGGCCCCACGATTCGCATGGAGGCCTGCCAGACATACGAGCTTACGTACACCAACAACCTCGGGCCCCTCAACCCCGGCGGCGAGTGGAACACGATGAAAGACCCCAACACTACCAACCTCCACACGCACGGCCTGCACATCTCCGGAGAAAGCCCCGCCGATGACGTCCTGTACGTGGAGATCACCCCGGGAGAGAGCCACACATGTGAGGACGGACAAGCAAGGCTAAGCTATCTATAGCAAGGATGCTAGAGCGGCGAATCGAGATATTTGGGGGAGGGCGGAGCAACGGATGCGTAGTTCGTCAACGCTCCATGGCCCCATGACCATGACTTGATGCCGCCCTCCTCCACCCTCATCGCGGTCGAGTCACCTAGGTGCTGCCTTGCCCGCTCCACCATCTCTCGGCGACCTGCTATATAATACCACTCTTTTCCTCGTCCCTCGTTTTGTCGTCTTGCCCGTGCCTCCTCTTCCCTTCTCCGTACCGTACCGTACCGTACCATACTGTACCGCTTGTGCTTGTGCTCTTCCCTCAGTCGTGTACACCATCCCGTGCGACCACGCTGGCGGGACTTTCTGGTACCACCCCCACCACCACGGCTCAACCTCTCTGCAGATGGGCGGTGGCGCCATGGGGACATTGGTGGTCGAGGACAGGGTTGACGTGCACGGCATCCCCGACCAGATCGCCAACATGCCAGAGCTCGTGGTGGTGATCCAGGAGATGAACCCGGAGCTGAGCACTGCGGACAGCGATGCTAGCGGCGATGAGCTCTACTCGACCACGGCTGCTCAAACGTAAGCAAGGGAAAGCACGGCAAAGGAAAGCGCGGTTGTACTGGTCGTCCTTTTTTTCCCGCTGTGCTGGTGCTGGGCCTGCCGCCTTTTCATTTTTGTTGTGGAAGCTGTCGTGGCCTATGTACAGCTGTAGTACCTCCTTTCCTGTAGCCTTGCAAGTGAAGTTAAGTAATGTTGGTGGTCACGGAGCAAACCAGAATACGGTAAAGAGAAGAATGGTGACTAAACCCATACCATCATGTAGTGAAAGAGAGTGCCACCACCGCGGAAACATGGCATCTCGTGTCGTCCACGAACAGAGTCACGTTGCCTTGCCAGTTTTGTGCGTGGAAATGTTGGTGTTGTCTGCTGGTCTGCTGGGTTGGGGTTGGTTGGTGGTGCAGACTATGTATGTATACATGTATACAGTGAAAACAAGACGGCTCTACTGCTTGTGAACCGCCTCCCGGTTACTGGCAAATAAATATTCACACACTTCCATAGAGCCTAATTGTACACTATTTGCCGTTCGATATAACCGCCCAATCGAAGGCATGTATTGTATGCGTTGGAATTATTTATTATTTACAGCAGTAGCGAGTGAGGGATGGGGGGGGGGGAACCTGCTTGACACTGGACTTGTTTTGAGCCTGTTTAAGCCTATTCGATCCACTGATAGATCCATCGCGCCCCCGTGTGCTCCCGCTCCTCCTTTTCCTTTCTCGCTGCAGCCACTTCCTCGTCAACGGACAAGTGATGCCGACGATCCAGATGACCACGGGCGAGTGGGTGCGATTGCGAATGGCCTTCGCGGGACACGGCGACAACCACGCCATCTCGATCGAAGCCCCGGAAGACTCGTGCGAGATGGCAGTCCTGGCTAAGGACGGGGTGTACCTGGGAGAGGTGCCGCGGATGGAGCCCAAGCTGTTCTTTACGCCGTCCTCTAGGTAAGTTGAGTCAGTGAGAGCTCTACGAGGCTCAGGCGCTGCCGTCGCTTCTGCCGCGGATGGAAGGGCTAGGGTGAACGACAGCGAGCTGCTATTGTTGCGTTTCTTCGCCGTGGATGCACGCTCTTGATCATGTTCATGGTGTTGATGACACAGCGCGTGCGTCGTAGCCTCAGTCTGTGATTTGTGATTTTCGTGCATTACGCATCACGTGGCAGGCACGTCGATTTTCTCGCCCTTTTTCTCCAACGCAAAGTGCCTTTGTTAGACAGATTTGGCCTCAAAATTAACACGCCTTTGCTACGGCAACAACCGTATTTTTTTGTTGCACAGGGTTGACACTGCCGTCCGGTGCTCGGTGGCCGGGGACTTCGAGTTTAGGATCGAGTCGACGCGCAGCATCAATTCGACCACGCCTCTAGCGGCCTTGTATGTGGAGGGAGGTTCATCCTCTCCGGATGATGACTTGGACACCTGGACGCCATGCAGGTGTGTCTGTTTTCTGCGGCAACGACGGAAGGATACGCGTTTGCTGGTGGTGGCTGTCTGTAGCCTGTAGGTTGTCGTCTAGCCGTGCTCCTGCTGGCGCGTAAGCGTGTAGGAGTTGGTCGGTTTGCTTTTGCGAACACCTGCACCGGGGGATCGATCGATTCTGATTGCTGTATCTGAAACGAAGATGCCATGTCTTTGCGTTAACGTTGCTGCTCTTGGAGTATGACACATATACACACACACCAGACGCACATTTTGTGTTCGTGTGGCCGGTGATGTACCAGTTGTGTTATGGATTACCGTGATTATCTGGCTATTTATCTATGGATATATGCGTGGGCGTGGAACACTCGACACCACACTCTCCACAGCAGTCCCGCCCCTCAAACGGGCGGTGGCGCCTTGCCACTTGCCACCCGCATGCCTCTTCGGACACCGCTGCGGCCACTACGTCTTTTCGACAATTCTTGGTTACCGTTCTTGATGGTCGTGCGACGTCACTTCCCATACAAGTATAGATGGAGCGTACTACTGAAGTACCTGGGAGTCGAGAACTCCAGGCCTACAAACATCAACACTTGACGCTTGACAAGTTGGTCAGTTATGGACCCAACACTGAACCATAAGTAATTGACGTTGAGTTTACCTCCACAGAGAAGAGAAAAGATCAACACATAACAAGAAACCAGCCTAATAAATAGAGCAACACGGGTGATTATTTTTTTCGTTATTTTCTTGAGTGGTGTCTGGCTGCCTCTGATGTAACGTCGCACGCCGCGCCGCGCCGCACCCCAGGCCCTACTACCTCCAAGACTTGGTCAACGCAACCTTGGATGGCGAGACACTGGGCCTCTTGGTTCGAGAGACGATCGGAGACGAGTACTACAGCGGGCCCGAAAACTTCGTGGTGAACATGACCGTTGACGAGATTCAGGAATGGCTGTTGGAGGGGTCGGAACAACACCCCTTCCACATGCACGTGAACCACATGCAGTTCGCCACTGTGGACGGACCGGCGCTGGTACCGGGCTGGAACCACGTCGGTGACTGGGTGGACACCGTTTCGAGTGAGTCGCCCGCGCGTTGGTGTGGTGTGGTGTGGTGTGGTGTGGTGTGTTTGCTGGACGAAGAGTAAGGGGAAGGTCGACTTGTTGGCAGCTCCTGAGGCTGGCAATCCACCGCTACGTGTGCGCAGCAGGCATACAAGGCTTGTGCATGACTAACCCAGCGTTGTTGTAGTGGCCCCGAACAGTCTACAAGTACACGAAATTGGGTTATAGGTGTTGTGTCCTTCTTGCTCCCGGTCTCTGAGCTGCTCTCTCTGGCACTGGCACGCTACAGCACTCTCCTCGTTAACACAAACCCTGGGTAGAGTGCATGTAGTAGTACTGCTGCTGCAGTGCACGCAGCCCATGTTCACGCACGATGGCACCGCGGCGGTTGATGCGGTACTGTACATCGCTGCCACCAGACACTTACTGTTCCTGGTGTTCGCGTAACATCGCGCGTGTTTTGTTTGCGTTTCTTGTTGTTTTTTGCGCTTGGTTGATCAATCTGGCGTGCACCCCTTGTTTTATTGTTTTTTTTCAGCGACTCTGGCGGTCGTCCGGTTCCGCACGGAGCGCTACGGTGGCCACGTGGCCATGCACTGCCACGTCAACTCCCACAGCGACACTGGAGTGATGGCCGTCGCTGATATCGACGGGGGCGAGGGTCCCAACGAAGACCCGATCGCGCTTGCCGCTGGAACTTGTGGGTGAGAAGAGGCCATCCGCCGGTCATGTCCTTGTCCTTGTCCTGACGGAGAAATTTTTTTGAGTCCTCGAAACTTTACGTCTTTGTAGCCCCGCGTGTAAGCCTCGGAGTATCCAATCAAGACTCATATTGCACTTCTTGACATTGTTTTCGTTTCGTGGCCTGGTGTGTTCCTCCAACGAAGACTCTTATTATAAATAGTGGATTTTTGCCTTTGTGTTTTTGCTTCATTAGCAATGCCGCGTGTTGGCCCCGGAGCAAGCATCAAAGTCAAGACTCACACTGTGAGGGCACCACCGCGCTACATGCCCTACACGTTGTCGGGCTGTGTTGGAACGGGCCAGCTGTTCTGTGCTATGCCCACTCAGCACTCGATGTGTTGCAACGACGACATGCTCATCCATAAAAATAAGGAAATTTTCGTTCGCCACTTTACCGAACGAACGCCTTTCGCGCAACTCCAGAAAACCTGGGACTGCTAGCTGATAGGCTGCCTCACGTTTTCGTGTGTTGGTGTATAGAGTACGACATACTGTGTTTGAAGATACATTGTCGCCTTTTGCATGGCATGTTGCCTAACCTGTGTGCCTGTCTTCCTTCCCTCTCTGGACATGCCCCCCGCTTGCTCCCGACCATGACCACAACGTGCTTATCAACAACCCTTTGATGCCCATCCTGTTCCGTACCCTCTTCATCCCACTTGTTCTGGATCGCAAAACACAACCATATAATAGTATCGAGGGGGTTGCCGGATACGGTTACAACCTGAGTGCCGACGAAGGTACCGACGATACCACCGCCGAGGAGAGGGCCACTGTCGGCGGCGGCAGCGGAGGCGACGGCTCGGTGGACCCCGAGGACACGTGGTGGGTGGCGGCCGCCGCTGGTGCCGGGGTAGGGATCGTTATCCTTCTGTGCGGCGGGTTGTTGATGAGCAAGTTCGGCAAGAGGAACGCGGTCGCCGGGGCGCGGGCAGCAGCACCGGCTAAGGGTAGCGGTGGGGCTGCGGACGAGACTAAGGCCGAGCCGATGTAAAGGGAGGCGGGCCTAAGACACACATATACGCCTTCGTTGTCGCTCTCGTGTTTCGGTCGCTATCACTCCGGTCACGTCACGTCACTCGCTTATTTCTCTCTGGTGGTGAAGCGTGTGAGCTACGAAATGCCCACGCCTCCCCTCCATGTCGCGAACGCTTTTTCGAGAACGGTAGTTCGGAATGCGTTATTATAGTTAGCGGCGTACGGGGAGACCGGGTCTTTCTCTCTTGGTTCTCTCTTTGGAGTCGACTGACGTTTTTAATACTGCTGTAGCGTACTTGCGCCGCCCATTGCTCTAGGTTGTGGCGTGTACTTGTGCTGGTGTTGTGGTGTTTTGTAGTTGAAGGAGAGGGGGGAGGGTAAGGAAGGGCGCGGTAACAAAGGTAATACAGCTGCCGCCGCCCCCGCCCGCCATGGATGGTGGAGTGGAAGAAAGCCGGGGCATCATGAAGCTTTGACGAACACTGATGCTCTCGTGCGATGGTAGTTGCCGAAGTACCGTTGGGGCGCACGGATGGCGGCCGAAGTACCGCACTTTCTTGCCCTTTGCACCCAGAGAAGGGGCGGTACTGCCATGGTATTATATGGGTTAGGTTAGGGTCTGCTGTTCTCTCGTCCACGATTTAGACACTGGGCACAGGAGGTCAGGAAGAGGATCCGAGATCTCAAGGAAGGACGTTTCGCAGGTGTTGCTTTGGGGGTAGGAGGAAACATGCGCACGCTGCAAGCAGCAGCAACACCAACGCTCCTATCCTCGGCTCTCTGCGATGCTATGTGCATACGCTGTGGTGCGGTCGACGCGTGCGAAACCGTTTCCCTCTCCTTGCTTTTCATTGGTTGGTAGTTGGTCTGGTTCTGATTGGCCCACCCATGCCCCTCTGAGAATTTTGTAGCAATATGGTGTAGGGATGGACGGTTCTCGTTATTTTTGTCCTTGTCTTGCTGGATTTTTCATGACAAGTTTTTAGTTCCTTTTTCGTTCATGTCTTTAATTGGACCGTATGCTGGCTTAGCTTAGCACGTGGCGGCGTAACTTCGATTCTGTACTTCGGATTGGCAGGGAACATGAGTTGCAGGATAAGATCATCAGGGCGGACTTGAACGTCGGGGTAAAGATGCGCCTATTGGGACAGGATCGTGTGAGGGGTGGTTTGGTTGTCTGTGTTGCGTGCCTGGAGTCGGAGCGGGAAGGTCTCTCTAGCTCCGTTCGCTTTGGCGACGCCGCAATGCGCGAAAAACAAGCCGTTACATGTAGGTTCGTTTTGACGTGATTGTTAATCGTTATCTCATGCAACGGGAGGGGATGTAGGATGAACGAACAGAAAGTTCTCAATTTTGCGGCGGAATTTGTTTTTGGCTTGGCTTGGTTCTCAAGTCGAGGGGGTGTTTACTTGTTACCGCAGTTATTTGGTTCGTTTCGACTGATGGATCAAGGTGTACTGTGGCCTGTTGAATGATTTGGTGCTGAGCCAACGGGGGATTCTCGACGAGGGAGAGTACAATATGCTGTCGAATGTGATGGTTGGTATGTTTGTACAAGAAATTTTGCCGAAAAGAAAACTGGCATAGTTGGGTATTTTTTGTTTTGGCAAGTTGACAGATCGATTGGCGTTCGTATCTGTGTTTACCTCAGCTGCAATATTTTGCGGTTGAGGATGTTGATTTTGTTTGCTCGAGCCTACTCTCTCTCTCTCTCTCTCTCTCTTTCTCTTGTTATTGAGTGAGTGTTTCACGGCACTTGCATCCCGAACGTGAAAGCAACGCTCGTGTTTGTATGCTCTCTCTCGCTCGAGGATTAGTCTGGTGTAGCGAGGTTCCGAATCCCGTACTGCTAGATTGCGCTTTGTTTTAGATATTCTGCCTAGATCATGTGCTCTTGGGCGATAGGTGCGGAGTCGTCCAGTCATGGGCGGTGTCGGAAGATTCTTGTAAGTTTTTCTCTGCTTGGTTGATGTTTCGCTCTGCTTTCGTCTCCTTCTCTGTCTCTCTCTTCACTGTTTCCTCGTTTTGTGTGTGTATTGGTTCGTGTTGGATGTTCGATTTGCGTGGGTGTTGGTGTCATCATGGTTGGTTATGGTGTCTGTTGACTTCGTAACGCGCCGCGTTTGTTTCAAAAAGGTGCACAATTCGGCTACCTGTCGGTACAAGGCTGAAAATTCTCTTGTAACCTAGATATTATGTGCTATTTCATGTTGTGGGAGCATATTATAGTCCTGTTGCAGGAGAGGTTTGGGTGATGAGACTACAGTACTGGTGTTGTTGCTGTCGAAAGTTCAAGTTTCTATATTGTGAAACTGTCCGTCTCGTCACTCTCCGGTTAGCGCTGGGTTGTGAAAGGAGTTGTAGGACACCGCCGGTCCCCGAAGTAAAAGCGGGCCGGGCCGTCTCTCTTGTGCCGCATTTGACAGTTGATTGGTTTCTGTACTGACTGGCTATTTACGTCCTCTCTCTAATGCGATAATGTTTACTTGCACGTGTACGACCAACACGCAGCACCAAAGAACGGTATGCATACTGTATTAATTAAGTGGTATCGTTTTCTTTCTTTCACGATATGATGAGTGGCGTTACCTTACCGCCATGGACACAGGCATCAGAAACTGATACGGCATGTGTGCGCGCGCAGTATCTACAGTAGCTGCTTTTTGGCGAAATCAATCTGGGCTCGCTCGCGCTTCGTCTGCTCGAGGGCACAACAACGAACAGCGTCACGCTCACGTAATACTAATTCGTTACGCAATGACCTGGCTGATCGTCTACATGTGACGCATATGCATGCATGTATGTGCCGTGCCTGACGCGAGGATAACGAACCGTTTTTTTTTTTTGTGCTGCAACGATATACAACAATCCGGCAATGAACGGCGCTGTGGAGACCATGCCAACCCCCCTCTCTCACAACTTCTGATCGCCACTTACTTGTATCATCAGTTTTCCCGTCCTCTTCATTCTCTGTAGGCGTCCCATCTCTCTGTCGGCAGGTTCCCAGGTAGTAGGGTACTACCACGTGTTTTTGCTTTTCTTCGCAAGTTCGAGAACGCCCCCCCAAAAGAAAAAAAAAGATAGTCTAATTGACGTAAGTAAGTGGTAATCGATTTCACAAATTCATTCTCGAAATGATAGGCGTTATCTCTGTGAACTTTTAACTTGCTTTTAACAGTCTAGACCGAGTGGTGGGGAGTTTGTGACTACACCAGACCAACCACCGGTCGGTCACAAGAAGAGCGTCACATCACGACAAAACCACCAAATGCCGTGAGGACACAACGCGCGGTGGTAAATTAGGAGACGCATGGGCAGCGCCACACACAGCGGTAGATTTACTATGAGTAGTGCATACAGTGGGTACGTCGGCAAGCGAAAGGAAGTATCTCAATCAAACCAATCGACGCGATAGAAGGCATCATCATCACAAAGCAGCAGCGGCAGTCTCTCTTCTCGGGGATGGAAAGTTGAAGCTGTTGCGAGCTGGTATTTTCGGAGGGAAGTTTCTTCTCCGCCGTATGCCTGTATCTACTAGCGGCAAGAAACCCCCCCCATACGCATATAAATGGGGGGGCGGGTGGCCACATGTATGTAATGATGCATAATATTAGTAAATACAAGAATAAATACATACATAAATAAATATAGGGGTGTTTGATTTAATTAATTGTTTTTGGGTTTGGGGAGTACATATAAAATATAGGGGTGTTTGATTTAATTAATTGTTTTTGGGTTTGGGGAGTACATACCAATATTATATAAAGGGGTGTTTGATTTAATTAATTGTTTTTGGGTTTAGGGAGTACATAAAAATAATACATGTATATGGGGGTGTTTGATTTAATTAATGTTTTTGGGTTTGGGGAGTACATATAGGTGTGACGTTTGTTAGAGGTACATAGCATTTACGGGGTTTTCGCTAGACGTTCAAGAAGTGGAGTGCTGATTTATTCCTTCATGTGCGACGACTCGCATGGCTCAGACACGCAGATACACCACGCACGACCAGCACCAAGCAGGGAGCACGAATCCAGAACCCCACAATTCTGGCTCAGGGCCCATAGGTAGGGCTAGCCGGGGACGTAATAAATAAAAAATCGCGCGAAGCGCGAAAAAATGTTTGGAGGCGTTTGCACAGAGTTTGGCTGTTTTTTTTTTTTTTTCCGGACACACCTCTGATCCACTGCTGTTTGTAGGCTTTTCTCCTCGAACTGTGAGCCGATTTAGAAACGGTTTCTTGCACTGCATTCTCAGGCACGTCTAGCATACCGTCCAACTCAATATCGTTGTTGAAAGACGGCAGATGGTGCCGGAAAAAAAAAAACACACCACACACACACACACATCGCCTGGGCAGCCGTGGTGCTGTATCTGCTGCCTCAATCGTGGGCCGTTTGTAATTTCCTTCACCATCCAAAATTCTGGGCGACTGCCGCACAAGCAGTGCACTTTTAACTGACCGAACGGCCTTTCGAACCGGTAGGCAAATATTTACATTTTTTGTAATGTGTCCAGCTCTTCTCGACCCGGCAGTACAGGCTAACCATCACCATCCTCCACGTGTGCGTATGAGCTCTTGCATACATCGCACGGGCAGGGCAAAAACGTCCTCTTTCTTTGCTTCGGGTTCCAGACTTTGTCCGACTCTGGGCGCCGCAAGCTCTGGTCCACTGAACATTTTTTCGCCGGTTCAACGTCGGGCTGGGGCGCTGAACCTTTCGCCTTATGTCCACGGCGATTCCCAGGGTGTTCAGCAGGGTATGCACCCTTGTGGTGTCCGCATTCGGTGCAGGCCCTGAACTGCGGCAACGCCGCCCGCGCCGCCCCCGCCGCCCCCGTCGCCCCCGCCGCCCCTGCCGCAGAACACAGACACAGAACTTTGCCAGTGACGAAGGGCGGCCTCCGCGGTGGCGTCGGACACCACGTGACCTACCGCCACGCAGGCGGAATGGCTCGCGTTGTAGAGGCGCACCTGTAGTACGCGCAGAGGGCAAAATAACGAGGACAAGCGTTGTTGCTTGGGTTTGAGCACAAATTTGGAACCTGCCATGATCTTTTGTGGTCGGTCAACATCAAAGTACGGCCGATAGCACAATGCGAAGGCGCTCACCTTCAAGCCGATAGCCGGGTCGAACGGTGAAGAAGGCACGGACGTGATCGGGTCCTTGTTCTTGTGGATGGCCTCGTACAAGAGTGCCGAGGCAACGGCGTCCCTGATGGCGTAGTCTCGCTGTTCATCGGAGAGTCGAGGGCTCCCCCAACGGGAGCATCGAACGGTGTCTTTCAGCAGCTGCCTCCCCAGGAGGCACGCCGTCAAGCCGGCGAGTGTTCGAGACGATGTCACCACCAACTTGGAAACGGCGAGGACACGCAGGTCCACCGTGCTCGCCATTTTCACGCCATTGTCGTTGAGCATATGCGTGGCATCCGTGTTGATGGCAACACCAGCCTGCACCGAGGATACATCGAGTCGCCGAGTCGGCGTTAAAATTGTATCATGAGGAAGACGCTCACAAGACGCATGCTAAAATATGCCGTACCAACCTTTCAAGAGCAGCACCTACATGGAATACAACATCTATCGCATTCAAACCTCACGCGCATGTGCTGTTGCTGTTGTCTCACCTTGATGATGCTGGGGTCCTCGAGAAGAGCCTTCAGGGGAGCGGGAAATGTTTCCTTCGTAAAACCAGAGCTCCCTCTCTGCAGGTGGAAGAGGAACGACGGCCCCCTCAAAGCCGCAATCTGGAAGGTCGCTACAGGTTCCCGCCCACGAGGTGAAAACTGCCACTCTGCGTCCGCTCCGCACACCATCTTTCCCTCCACTCGATTTTGGGTGATGCTCTGACGGAGGGAGCCGCAGGCAGCGGCTACCGCCTCCGGGTCGTACACGATGGCAGGGGTGAACTCCAGATCCAGCTATGGCAGGAGCTCCAACTGAACTCCGGCGTCCACCTCGTCTTCCAGATAAAGACTGATCCACGTTGCCTCCTCAAACTCGCGAAATACCCGTTGTAGCAGTTGACGGTCATCACAGCAGTCATCTGACAAAGTTATGCGTCACGCGTCACGCCACGGGGCCGGAAAGGATTGAGGAGACAATACTGCAAAATCACTGCGAAAATAGCAGGCCTGACACCGGTCTACAACCTCGAAAAGCTAAGCAAGTCTACAATCATTTCGCAAATTACCTGTGTTCCACAGAGTAGGAACCTTGAAGCCATTGCGAACGAATCGCATGAAAAAAAGCTTCAACTCCTCCACCAGCTCGCTCAAGGCACCCGTCTTCATCGGACGCTGCCAGACCACCTTCAAATAAAAACACACGTGTGTCACAACGAAATGTTTTTCGGGTCATGAGAATGAGCGCAACATACTACGAGAATAATGTTTGGGTGATTGCTCCAGAAAACATGGCACCAAGACAAAGGGTTTGGAGATGATTGAACGAAACAGAGACGGGAGAAAAATTCACCTGCTCATATTCATTGAACACTGTGAACAAGCCGTACACTGGTCTTGAGCGCTCCTCGCCCGCTCTTGCCCCGAGCCGGATGATCTTCGCAAACTTAAACGAAGCATCCCCACCCAGAACCTCTCCGTCCCAGCGCTGCATCAAGCGGTGCTGATACTCCTCCAGGGTCCAACTCACGCCATCCACCTCCAGCACGGGGAGTTTCGAGAAATACAACCGCCACACGTCCCGCAAATAGTGCTCCGACGGGACCGCACCGCCGTACTTTGTCGAGTCATCAAAGCTGCCGAACCTCTCCGGAGTTTTGGCGAGGTTGGCCGAGCGGAAGATGCCCGAGCTGGTCCGCCGTGAGTTGACCAGAGAGGTGTACTTCAGCTGGTCCACCATGAACTTGGTCGTATGCGCCTGCAACAGCATCACGAGGGCGACACGTTTTCGTTGTAGCACGGGTCGGCGCTTATGAGATCCGACATTTCCCGCAGCAACGTTTGCGGTACCATCCGAAAACGTTTTGAGCAGGCTAGGAAAGCCAAGACCAGACCAACCCGTTATCTTAAGACGCTGCAGATGAGAAAATGCACATTCACCTGACAAATGTTCTTGGCAGCAGCGGAGAAGCCCTTCCCATGCACTAAATCATCTGCAAGCCGGTCCACCATGCGAATCTCAATGCCCGATCGCTTGGTGAGAAGGAAAGGGAACTCCTTGGAGATGTACTCGGGGAGACGCCGGAGGCACCCAGCATCCCACGCGTTGAAGCTCGTCTTGCGCGCTTTTCCGCCTCCTGCTTGCCTTTGTTGAACTCCGCGCACTTCGCACACTTGTACCTGCACATGCATGGGAGAAAACATGCACCACGAGCAATGTCGTCGGAAAACCACAACACCAACTCATATCCAGAAGAAACCTAGAATTCGTCGAATGCCACGAAAACATGACTGATCAAGTTTATCGAGCGAAAACTCTTCATCGCATGCTGAACTTACCGAAACCCCATGATGTACGCCACGTCGTGCTCCATGAACACCCGGCGTGGCCCCTTAGGGTTCCAGCCATCAGGTGCGCCCTTGCCCCCACATCCTGGACAAGGAACTGCCTGGAGCTCTGGGAACAAGAACTCCGGTATCCATACCAATACTGCCTTCTGATAAAACCGGTCGAGTTTCGGTAGGCCTGGGCGCGCGTAAATTTGAGGTAGATATGTCAGAACATCAGGCACGCGAGAAAAAAAAAGTTAGCCTACCGGGGGACGGGATGTTTTTTTCCTGGACGATTTAATCCGAAAAGAACGATAGATAGGCAGAGCTATCCCCCCCCCCCCTCCAAAAAAAAACAACTCCTCTGGTGTACCTGGTGATGGTTGAAAAGTGGCACACTTCGGACGGACGAGCGGGTTGTCAAACGGGAACCGGCCTTTCACACCACCTCCCTCGTGGGTGATACTCCGGTCGATCTTGTCCTTCACTTCTTGAAAGAAGCGTTCCTGCGCACTGGATGTTGAAGTATCATCATCGCCGGCCCCTCCACCGGCGGCTCCTTCAGCCCCACCTCCTGCTGCTCCACGACCTGGCGCTGCTGCCCGTCGCCCCCCTCCCCCACCTCCCCCACGGCCGCTCATCCCCCCTCCTCTACCTCCTCCACGGCCGCTCAGCCCCCCTCCTCATCCTTGTTGGCGCGCTACGTGGTCTTGACGTCCGCTTGCTGCTGGTCTCGCCGCTGCCGCCCCCGCGGCGGCGGCTACTCCGGCTGCTACTGCTGCGAGTTGTGCCGATGTTGCTGCCCCTGTTGCGGCCTCTGGTGCCGCTGACATTGCCAGTGCTGTTGATGCTGGTAATAACCCCTCACCTATTTGAGAGGATAGCACTGCTGGAGCTGCCCCCCCGCGTACTTGGGAGGCTTCATGAGCACGGTCTTCACCCTTGCCTTTGCTGGGAGGTTGCGGGACGGGTACTGCCGCCACTGCCGCTTCTGCTGCTGCTGCTGTTGATGTTGCTGTTACGAGCTCTGTTGGTGCTGTGGTGAATCCTTCCCCTACGGTTGGGAATGGTGGTGCCCGAACTTCCTCTCCATCTACCCGAGAGTGGTCACCCTCATCGTCCAAGCCAGGAGGCGACTGCTGCTCAGGGTTACTCACGGAGTAGAACCGCTCCGCGGAGCGTTTTTTTTTTTTTTTAGTTCCACGGAGCGGTGTGGAGCGGTTTTTTATATTTGAAAATATCACGGAGCGGTGCGGAGCGGTTTATCCGAGGGCAATAGTCTCACGGAGCGGAGCGTTTTTTTTTCTCATGTCACGGAGCGGTGTGGAGCGGTTAATCCGTAGTGCGGTTATTTTCACGGAGCGGTTTTGTATACTCCGTAGCATAAACCGAGCAAAACCGTGTCCTTGAGGACGGTTATCCGTCAGAAAAAAACGTCAAAACCGCACGGATATCCGTACAAAATCGACGGAGTACCTGCAATTTCTTCAAAAACGTCGGGTTTCGTACACCGGAAACGACTTTTCCACACGGTGTGCTGTGTTTGGAGGCCGCCGGTGACACCGTATGCGTCCTCGTCGCTAGGACAGCCCAAACAGACCAAAAAGCTGTCAACTAATCAATTATTCAGAAAGGAACCGTTCCCCACAACGATACCTCCTCGACTCCTACGTTCCTGCAACACGTACAACAGCAGACAAATCCTCACTTACTTGCCTCTCGTTGAAACTTGCCAGTACTAATACCTCCGGACTCATACGTTCCTGCAACACGTACAACAGCAGCTAATTCCTCATGTGCCTCTCGTTGAAACTTGCCAGTACTAGCACATGGGTAACACCAGGCGTCTTGTGTATTCATCCAAAAACATACGCCGCTATGTCGCTCAGTCAGATTCGACCTCGACAACCACCTGCTTTCCCGCACAAGCGGCTTGGACAGATGCAGCTTTAGCCTTCCCAACAGACTGCGCTGCAAGCAGCTTCCCCAACTCATTGTCCAACTTCATGATCTCGGGAATAAGATGGGGGTTAGACCGGAGGAACATCACCATCTCGACACGGTCGGGCATCATCGCCTGCCGAAGGTTGTTGTAAACGAATCCCAGGCCCGAAAAGTCCCTCCCTGATTGGCAACTAGTTAGTGCTGTCAATGCAAAGGTACACGCGAGCAAGCATGGACAAGATGGGGCACATTGGCCACGAGCAGCAGCAGCCGTAGCGTATGCTTTGCCTCTCTCCTGCTTCGCTTTTGTAGATTTGTTGCTCGCTTTCATCGCCAACTCGTACTGTGGAACATGCTTCGTCCGCAGATGGTCTAGCTGCGGACGCGTGCCGTTCTTGGCCACGTGCTTGTACATCCGGCCGCATTCCTTGCCGTCTTCATCGGCAACGATGCATCGCGTGTTCTTCCCGTTGTCCAACGGCTTGTTGAGCTTCTGGAAAAACGTCCAAACTCCCGACAAATTCCCGTGTGGTACGGTCTCTGCAACGTTGATGACGGTGCGTTTGACGCTACGCACCATGCTCAGGCGGGATTCCCCAGGTTGCGCCGCTGCTGATGCAGCAACAGCACCAGCAGAACCTCCGGCACCAGCACTAGCACCAGCACCAGCACCAGCACCACCAGGAGAGCGGTCGCCAGAAGGGCGGTCGCCAGGGTTGGATGTCGACTCCATCAGAGATAGGCAGACGTGCACACGAACTGATGTGCACGGAGTGTGTGTGGTTCGTGTGCACGGAGTGTGTGTCTGTGTGGCTGCTGTGAAAGTAGAACAGAAAAAAATCAGGGTTACTCACGGAGCGGTTTTTTTCCACGGAGTGGAGCGGTTTAAACCGCTCCGCACCGCTCCGTGAGGTTTTCCCTTGAGAAAAAACCGCTCCGCTCCGTGACATGAACAAAAAAACCGCTCCGCTCCGTGAGAAATCTGCGCTCGGATAAACCGCTCCGCTCCGCTCCGTGGGGCTTCCCAACAATCCGTACAAGCGGTTTTTTCACGGAGCGGTTTGCCCTACTCCGTCACACAAGCACGGATAAAACCGCAATACAGCCGCGGTTTTACCACGGAGTAACGTTTTTTTTCCTACGGAGTCACGATATTTTTCCATTTTTTTCTGTTCTACTTTCACAGCAGCCACACAGACACACACTCCGTGCACACGAACCACACACACTCCGTGCACATCAGTTCGTGTGCACGTCTGCCTATCTCTGATGGAGTCGACATCCAACCCTGGCGACCGCCCTTCTGGCGACCGCTCTCCTGGTGGTGCTGGTGCTGGTGCTGGTGCTAGTGCTGGTGCCGGAGGTTCTGCTGGTGCTGTTGCTGCATCAGCAGCGGCGCAACCTGGGGAATCCCGCCTGAGCATGGTGCGTAGCGTCAAACGCACCGTCATCAACGTTGCAGAGACCGTACCACACGGGAATTTGTCGGGAGTTTGGACGTTTTTCCAGAAGCTCAACAAGCCGTTGGACAACGGGAAGAACACGCGATGCATCGTTGCCGATGAAGACGGCAAGGAATGCGGCCGGATGTACAAGCACGTGGCCAAGAACGGCACGCGTCCGCAGCTAGACCATCTGCGGACGAAGCATGTTCCACAGTACGAGTTGGCGATGAAAGCGAGCAACAAATCTACAAAAGCGAAGCAGGAGAGAGGCAAAGCATACGCTACGGCTGCTGCTGCTCGTGGCCAATGTGCCCCATCTTGTCCATGCTTGCTCGCGTGTACCTTTGCATTGACAGCACTAACTAGTTGCCAATCAGGGAGGGACTTTTCGGGCCTGGGATTCGTTTACAACAACCTTCGGCAGGCGATGATGCCCGACCGTGTCGAGATGGTGATGTTCCTCCGGTCTAACCCCCATCTTATTCCCGAGATCATGAAGTTGGACAATGAGTTGGGGAAGCTGCTTGCAGCGCAGTCTGTTGGGAAGGCTAAAGCTGCATCTGTCCAAGCCGCTTGTGCGGGAAAGCAGGTGGTTGTCGAGGTCGAATCTGACTGAGCGACATAGCGGCGTATGTTGTTGGATGAATACACAAGACGCCTGGTGTTACCCATGTGCTAGTACTGGCAAGTTTCAACGAGAGGCATATGAGGAATTAGCTGCTGTTGTACGTGTTGCAGGAACGTATGAGTCGGGAGGTATTAGTACTGGCAAGTTTCAACGAGAGGCAAGTAAGTGAGGATTTGTCTGCTGTTGTACGTGTTGCAGGAACGTAGGAGTCGAGGAGGTATCGATGTGGGGAACGGTTCCTTTCTGAATAATTGATTAGTTGACAGCTTTTTGGTCTGTTTGGGCTGTCCTAGCGACGAGGACGCATACGGTGTCACCGGCGGCCTCCAAACACAGCACACCGTGTGGAAAAGTCGGTTTCCGGTGTACGACACCCGACGTTTTTGAAGAAATTGCAGGTACTCCGTCGATTTTGTACGGATATCCGTGCGGTTTTGACGTTTTTTTCTGACGGATAACCGTCCTCAAGGACACGGTTTTGCTCGGTTTATGCTACGGAGTATACAAAACCGCTCCGTGAAAATAACCGCACTACGGATTAACCGCTCCACACCGCTCCGTGACATGAGAAAAAAAAACGCTCCGCTCCGTGAGACTATGGCCCTCGGATAAACCGCTCCGCACCGCTCCGTGATATTTTCAAATATAAAAAACCGCTCCGCACCGCTCCGTGGAACTAAAAAAAAAAAAAAACGCTCCGCGGAGCGGTTCTACTCCGTGAGCAGTGCTGCTGTTGTGTACCGGCGGGAGGTGGAGTGGACTCGCCGATGGTTGGTGCCGCCGTGCTTGATGAACCACCAGAATCCCCAATAACGTCGACATCGCCGGCGGATGACGCGCTTCTAGCACCCGCACTGCTTCCCTCCCCACTCTGGTCTTCACTCACCCGTGGCCGCTTTGATGATGGCTGGGCTTGCGGGTTCCGGGAAAGCATCCTTGCCAACCCGTCCGCCTGATTCCTCTGCTGCGCAGCTATCTTTCCCTCTCCGCAGTCGTTTTCCGACCCGCTTTTTGTGCGCCATCCTTGGGCTTTGACCCTTGATTTCGCCCCATGGGGAGCGCTGGCTCCGCGGTTGCTGAGTGGGAGGGCTGTTGTGCTTTCCGTTGTGGTCTGTGTTGGGTGTCATCATGTGTCTCGGCGGCAGCGGCCCAATTCGGGTGCTTTGGCCCAATCAGCCGCCGTCGTTTTTCATGGTCTCGGGGTCGTTTTTCATGTTGGGATGTGTTGATTGACCAATGAGATTGCGTCGTTTTTCATTTTTCTGGCCCTACCTATAGAAGGGATAAATCCAATCCAAGCCACGCGTCGAGCGCGCGCACACATCCCTTCCGAGAGGGCACCTTGCCTCCCACCCCTCCTTCGTGACTCCCTTCAGCAGCAACTATCGTTGCGAGATATACCCACGGAAGGGTGCCCCACTCGCTCCCGTGACTGGATCTAGCCCTCTCGGTGGGTGTTCTTGATCACCTCGCTCTGCTCTCTGTGCTGCTGCTGCTGTTGCTCGGGAAAGGGTCTGTGTGGATCACGCATCCCACACGCGCGGAGTTCCGTCGAGAGTTACTCCTGCCAGCTTCTCGCGCAAAAGGTGAGAGGGTGTTTGTCTGGAAGGGTTGAGGTCTCGATGGTACGTGCGTGCACAGGTGGGCGCGTCCGCGCCTCCCGCCACCGGCCGGATGTTGACAATATCTTCTCTTCGTTGCTTCTGTTTATACACACACCTATCTATCCACACCTGTTCATGGTTTCGCTCTTCGGCTTCTGTCTACCTGAGCCTCATCCGGATACTACTTCATTCAATCCTCGAAAAGCCGGATGCTTTGCCTTGTCTCTGTCCACCGTGCTCTTCCTGCTCTGATCACGTCTTGTTCACTGCTGCTGCTGTACACCCTCTGTTGTGCAGGATCTGTCCAGCTATCGTTGGTCACGCTGTCCCTTCCTCCTTTGGGTGAGGGCAGCTCTCAGCAGGGCAGCGTATCTTGCCTTCTTTTCTTTCATCTACCGGAAGTAGAGGCAGGCGCAGATCCCCTGCGATCGCCTGAAGAAAAGGTGAGCTTCGGGCATGTGTTTCGTGGGAGCTCGGCAGTGTCGGCAAGATGTTTGATCTTGTTTTCGATCTCTTCCGATGTTCGTTCGTGGTGTGTGTGCGAGATTTGTTTGCAGCGCTTTCTCCCTGTCTTTCTGTCTCTCCGTCTCTCTGTCTTTCTGCCTCTGTCTCTCTGTCTCCGTCTCTGTCTCTGTCTCTCCGTTTCTCTTTCTCTCAGAAGACCACACTACTACAGTACACTAGATAGACTACAGCAGTACAGCAGTAGACCCTCGCCTATCTCTCTCTTGAAGTCTACATACAGCAGCAGTAGGGGGCAGGCTTGGCTTCCCAGCAGCGCACGGCTTCAAGATACCTAACGACTTCGGCCCCGTGCTGCTGCGGTTCGTGTGTAGGCTACGGGTGTATGTATGTGCGTGTATAATGACGGATTGTTGAGATGACAAGCACCCACCTGTACATGATGGGATGACAACAAGATTGGTAGCCTATTAGATTATATTATTTCGCACCGACGCCAGAGAGACAGAGATAAGACTGCTGCTGTGGTATAGAAAAGAGACAAACACGATGACAATAATAGTTGCTTCTTCGATGTAGATGCTCCGTGCGTCTCAGCAAGCAGGCGAGTTCACAACGTATAGGTACACCCACTTATTGACCTACGTTCAGACAACATACCTGTAGACGGTAGACTGCTGTGTACTGATGTATAGATGCCGCACAAAAGAAACACAGTCTGTCTACAGAAGAAGTACTACACATAGTCTACGTGTAGAGTCTAGATCTCGTCGAGAGGTCTCCCACACGTTCGTACGTATCGATCGGCTTTGTTTGGAACCCTGTGTGGATTGTGGCGCAATCGAGCTTTGAAAGTGGTCTACGGCGTGTGCGATGATTCATGCATTCACACTACTACTGTATAGGTATAGACTATGTAGGGACATCGGGACATGGGACATTCGGAAAAAACGCGGCGTAATAACTCGGGCGAGACTACTGTGGTGCTTGCTTTGTTCACCATACACCAGACACCAGACATACACCTCGTAACCGAGATGCGAAAACAAGACGCTTCATGCGTACAATCGCAGACGGCGTACCCTTGGGAGACAAGACAATCAATCCCCCAAAATCGCAGGGATTCGGATGTTGTGTTGACTTCTTTCTTTGCGGGTACTACAGAGTGATATGTACATGTATGTACATGCATGTAGGTCAGGTGTTTATTGTAACGAAACGGGCCGCATTGATTGTTTGGTGAGTGGAGCGGAACTCAATAGTCTACAGCTTGTTTTACATGTCGAGCAAGTCACACAGCAGCAGCGTCCCCAAAGGAACGCTTTGTCTTGGTCGAACTGTGCTGTAGTTTCGAACAGACAGAGTGGTGTGCGCCGTTCAAGTTTCCGAAGCGGCATCGTTATTGTTACGCTTTTTTTTTTTTGTCTTCACTTCAAATCAGCGCTCACAGCACTATAGTTGTACGGCGTGCAGTATAAATTCAAGTTTTTGTGACGTGGATATGCAAATGTGTTTCTCTTGCTAAGATCTGGTCCCCTAGCCGGCTGACCAACCAGTCTTTGCTGGAAGAGAAGAAAGTATATGCTCT
This sequence comes from Ectocarpus siliculosus, assembly GCA_000310025.1. Lineage (NCBI taxonomy): Eukaryota > Phaeophyceae > Ectocarpales > Ectocarpaceae > Ectocarpus > Ectocarpus siliculosus. The sequence goes on along the minus strand of FN649742.1, from coordinate 5,429,678 downwards.
TTTCTCCACGTCTCTTGTGTGTAGACGTATCTCTCTGCCCACCCGTCTACCTGCTTTGCAATCAGTGTTGCGGTTCGAGACGGATCGTAAGAGAGGTGTGCATGGACAGCACCTTTGGTAGCGTTCTCGCTTGGTAACACTCATGTTGGAATTGCAGGTCCGCACGTCAATCTGATCTCTCTCTCTCTCTCTCTCTCTCTCTCTCTCTCTCTGTCTCTCTCTCTCTCTCCGACTCCCGCACCAAACTGTCTGTTGCTTACACGCTTCTTTATCAGGTTTGACGAGGACGTAGCTCTGCCGCGCATAACGCCTCCGGGGTGCACTGGTGGCTCGGCCAAGAGAGTCAGGAAGAAAGTGGATACGTTGATGAATTCTTCTTCGTCTTGAGGCGGTCAGAGAAGAGAAGAAGGGACTGACTGCTGTTGTTCAGTACTTTCCGGTCTATACAACGGCTTCGGTACAAATAAGACGTGGTAGGAAGTGCAAGCTGGCGGAATCACGCGCTAAACCTGTATTTTTTGAGTTTGCGCGTTGTTGAATGGAAGGTAAAAGCATACGGTGGAACAACAAACATCGTTGCAGATGAGGTGAAGCTTGTAGTAAGCGTTCGTGTGCTCAGTGCTGTGGAGCGGTGTGCCGAACAACAGAGCACTTTGTTTCCTATCCAGAACAGTTTCAGGAAGAAGGTGCAAGGCGTCGGCGGGTGATATCAGGGCAGCGACTAGTCTATCAGGACCAGTCCATCAGGACCACCGACGCTACAAACGAATACCTTTGACGATACCAACCTGGCTGCGGCCGACTACAGAGCCAGAGAGTGGTGTCTTCGGGTCGGGGGTGGGATTGCGGGGGGGGGGGTGTACTCATAGTCGTGCATGCCGTAGTCGTTTGACCATTGACCTCGCATCCCTACAAAGCCGGGACGGAGCACGCCGGGTTCTCACCGGACCAGGCTCTCACATCACCAAGCGCGAAGCGCCGTGAGGTATTTGGCGAGTCGCATGAAGGGTGAGCTGCATCCTGCTAAGGGTGTTCGGCATCTTGTGCTTACTTCCTTGCGTACGGATGACAGCTACGTATGACTTGATTTATTTTCTGGTGCTTTCACTTCCAGAGACAGTTGTAAGCACTGTGTAACTGCCTCGAGGAAGCTTGACCATTTTAACACAACGTGGTGCGATCATCCCCCGTTGCGCGGAGTGAGGGTTCTCGACCCCGCACAACATAATCTACTCGACAACCATTCATGGTTACCGCAAAAAAAAAAAACGAGGTAAAAAAAAAAAAACGGTAACCTGGTTGTCGAGTTCACGAAGTGAATTGGCTTGTTTTACAAGGTCGTTGCCAAGCGACGAAAACCCAATCCCGATGGCAAACACCGAGTGGGGGGCTTGTTTTACAACGTCGTTGCCAAGCGACGAAAACCCGCGGGGGGGGGGGCGAGCTATTTGAAGGCACTGACCTCCTCAAGTTTGAAACCAACTGCAAGTAAGTAGCGAGATGGACCGACCTGATAGACCCCTGCTGGGTGTAGCGTGTGCCGTGCGCTGGCCCAAACCATGTGTTGTGCGTGTTCGCGAATCGCGCGTGCGTACATTGGACCGGTAGGAGTCCGTACGGAAGGCGGTTCATTGTGATTATTCTGTCGTTTTCATCTCATGTTTTCTTAAAGTGTTATTGTGATTGTACTGATCAGCGTTGTTGTTTTCACCCCATGTTCTCTCAAAACTGTTCTTATTATTGTTTTTCATCTAGTATTTTCTGATGTTTTATTATTATTACTGATCTGATGTTTTACTATTTACAATTATCACAGTTATTATTGTTGTTATTGTTGTTGTTGATGTTGTTATTGTTATTGTTGTTGGTGGTGGTGTTGTTCTCGTCGATTGTTTTGTTGTTTTTTGCATCGAGCATTCTTGCCCGTTCAGTCTACACCTGACCTGTCGGTACGTATTTGACGTAAGAGCCGGGGTCATACCGGAGGAAGGGCAACATAGGAATCACCCGTGTTGTCTTTTAAAGTGAGAAATGGTGCAGGGCGGGGAGAAGGGGGTACGGAGGAGGTGGTGGGTGAACCCATAGTAGCCAAACAGGCGCGTGTGCATGGGCAAGGAGCATGATTCCAATAGGAGGTGCTGGTTAAATGTAGGGTTGTTCTGAGTGTTGCACGTGGAGTGTTGGTGTCGTATTATGTACTGACGTTCGCGGCGGCGTTGGAAGATTTGGGTTGTAAGAATTAGGAGTGTTTGTGCAGAGAGGAGATTTTGGCGTTTGTTTAGCGCGCCAGAGTAATCCTCATCGTATCGACTGCAACGCTGCCCCACACTATCGGGAGCGGGGAGTATTTGTTAGTATTTTCTTTGTTGATGGTTACGAATGAATGTTGTAGAGAACGCTTGTTTTGGTCACGAGTATTCATTCAGACTACGTGCATCTCGGTGTATCTATTCGTAAACCTTGAATGAATTTGGGCTCTTCTGTCGAACGAACTGCAGGCAGGCGAAATTTGGGAAGGGGTTGTAGGGGAGTCAAGATTGCTTGAAGACGTGTTGGGGTTTTTTGCAGCACTGAAGGATTGGGAACTGAACCAGCATTCTCTTAAAATTGCTCGGACAGAAAACTTGTTCAGCTGACACCGTCCGACTTCTGTAGCAGTACAAAGTACAGCAACAGCAGTAGTCGCGTACAAAAATCAACGACGAAGCTACCACACAACACTGCATTTATCTATCTGGAGCAAACAGCCGAACCCGGTTCAATCAATCGTGGTTGCTACAGTACTGTTGTACAACAAGCTCAAGTTGATGATCAGTGGTCAAAACTGACCACTGGGCTAGCTGTCTGTATCGTGATCTCCAGTTGATATAAAAAAAAAACGTTCATTGGGTGCTTGTTCCTATACTGTACGACCAAGGAACGGTTCTTTCTCTCTCTCTCTCATCATCTTTCAGGACATGCCTTCGATTTTTTCCTTTTTTTCTTCAGGTCGGTGGTGTACAGGCTGCAGCAGTGCACAAGTGCCGAACACCCTTTACGATTGTAGCAGGATACAGCTCGCAGCTCACACCCTCCATGCGACTCGCCGAAGACCTCACGGCGCTTCGCGCTCGGTGTTGTTCTAGGTTGTGGTCAGGTAAAACCCGGCGTGCTCCGTCCCGGCTTTGGAGGAATGCGTGGCCAATGGTCTAACTACTACGGCATGCACGGTCATGAGTATGACACCCCCCTCTGTTCTGTAAACATATGCATGGCAATGAGTGCACATACAGTATTCAATTACAATGAGTGCACGCGCAGTGTAAGTACATACACGTGTAGACTAATCAATATAATGAGAAAAAATTATGTGTGCTGAGAATACCCTTGCTCCGTTATGAGCAAAGGTCCCTGAAGTGAGTGGTGAATAACCGTTCACCAACAACGGAGGGAGGTAATTTCGCTCTTATTGCAATGTGGCAAGGAATGGCCAAGCGTGGCTGACGTTAGTCAGCCTTGCTAGGGTGAAAGGAGAGAGTGAGCTTCAGGGCTCGCTCCTACCCTCCGGCTGGTCACAGCAGACGGAGGGTCTTTTCGTTTTAAAGATCTTCAGACCTCGAGAACGTCGTTCCTGGGGTCACGGATCTATACGGTTGTATGTGCGTCCCTACTCCTGGGAAGATACCTATATCCTGGTTTCCACAGCAGTGCGCATCGTTTTGTTTTGGTGCTGTCCATTTGTGGAAAAAGATCAATGCCCCCCTGCCGCCGGCGCTAGAAAAGAGACATTCAACACGCACAAGCATGGAGCACGGGGGATGGAGGTAGTGAGTGTGACCTGTTCCTACAGGTACTACTATAGTCTATGGATGTCTCGACATCATGCAGCCGTCTAGACTACAGCATCATCACAGAAAGACTGCCCTGGTTCCTCCTTTCCTGCTTTTGCCGAGCAAGGCACGGGGTAGCGGACAACTGTGCGTAAACTCTTGGACTATCCTAGACGTCTACTGCTGTACACGTCTAGAGACTCTCCTAGACCATGGCATTTGCTATCTACAAGCTTGTCGACGACTACTACTGTAGATTGCTGCAGATCAAGGAGACTCGCTGCCCACCGCACCTCGGAGCTTACAGAAAATGTATTGTAGCATAACTTATCTAAATGACATAGACAGAGCTGGCTGCGCCCGCGAAAACTCCCACAAGTAGCCTCGGCGATGTTTTCCGGGTCTTCGCCAGCACTTCTAGGCGCTTGGTGGGTGCGGATGTGGCTTGCTTGGGAGGTTGTGGACTGCTGAACATTCAAATATTTAAATTTCAACGGAATAGAGCCAGCACGTCTCGCTGCTTCTTGTTTTGTGTGGTGTACCAAAGTAGCTGCGTAGCTGCGATTTTCCGTACGTATGCATATTGTACCCAGCAGTGTAAACAAACACACCGCCGACCATCACAAGCCACCCTCGCACATTTCGATAACTCGTGCATAGAGCCCGCCGCTGCCATGGGCTAGCGCAATGTATCTGCCATCCTGCTGCCACCACAGGAAGGACGGGAAAAAAGAAAAAAACGCAACGAACGGGAGCCAAAAAGAACAAACTAACGCCCAGGACCGCCCACGGGACTGTGAGAAAAATAAAAACAGAACACCGCCCAACCTCGCCACCCACGTGGGCAGGACGACGACACACGAGAGCACTAGACGTCTTGAAGAACGGGCAGAAGCGCACAAACGCGCAGGAGACTATGGTTGAGGGAGGGGAGGTACAGGCAGAAAACCATGATAGAGGTGAGTGAACCGACGTGTTGCGAACAATGCGGCCTCTCTCGATCACATCTCTGTGGCCAGTTCACATACTCACGATCAGAGGTGGGTGTCGCCAACGTGCTGCTATGCATACCTCCTGTAGAGCGGAAGGCTTGGGCCGAGGCACCAGCAGCAAACTGTTTTCTGGTTGAGGTCCGTTTTCATTACTGCTGCGTTTCAGCATCCGTCCCAATGTCCAAACTTCGTTCGGTCTCTATCTGCATCGCGTGCAGTCGCAGGGCCGTTCTCACATACGCGAAAATTGTTGACGTTGACACTTTGACCCTTTTGCCCCTTCGAAAATCCGTTCGCCACGCATTTTATTCATTTTATGGGTACCGCTTACAGCGCCAGTATGTCTTCTACTCCATTACACAAGCACTGCAATGAATATCCTTCCTATTTTTTCTGAGACGGTGCAATAGGAATCTACCCTGGCCGACCAACGTAAAACAACCTACAAAGGTTGCGCCCTCCGCGTTATGTGCGTGCGTTTCGTCTCGGCATCTCGGTCGACTGGTTTGTTTAGCCGCTACATACGAGTAAATGCATCCCATGGTGATCTACATCCATCAGGATCAATTCTCTTGTGGAAGCTACGTATACTTGTAAGCATCAGCTGGTGGTGCCAGGGTCCAAGGTGAAGGTTCATCCTCAGTCTTGCTCGAAGTAACTCTTGTTTGGACTGCTGTCTCTCTAAACATTGTGTGTGGGGCGTGTACTCATATTTAGCCGTGCATGCCGTACAGTCTTAGATCATTGAACTCGCATCCCTACAAAGTCCGGATGGAGCACGCCGGTTTTTCAACGGACCAGGCTATTTAGCACATCATCAAGCGCGAAGCGCCGCGAAGATATCGGCGAGTCGCATGGAGGGTTGGTTCGCTGTATCCGTTATTGGGGAGGGGGTGCTTATTTATGTATTTTATTCAAATTTTAGTTTTTGGTGGGCAGGGTACTGGTGTACTCCGTGTATGGTTCGCGACAAAGTCCGGACGGAGCACACCGCTTGTTCACCGGACCAGGTTATTTAGCACATCACCAAGCGCGAAGCGCCGTGAAGATATCGGCGAGTCGCATGGAGGCTTCGCTACATCCTTTATTGGGGAGGGGGTGCTTTATTTATTTATTTTATTCGAATGTTAGGTGTTGGTGGGCAGGGTACTGGTCTACTCCGTGTAAAGTTCGCGATGACACAGCAACATCATATCCGATGTATGCATTTGGTGCATACAGATAGAGACGTTCTGGCGACAAGAGCGGCACGCGATCGTCAGAAAAAAAAAAACAAAAAATGTTTGACAAGTTTCGAATTTTCCCCAACAGTCTCAGCGATCCCAACCATCGGAATGCAGATATTGTTTGTAGATGCACGTATGCGGCATGTATTGATCCGATAAACAGCTGTGTAAGTGACATACCGGAATTGTGCGTGTTGTGGCGCCCATCGTTGGTTTCGCACCCACCGGTGTTATGGCGCCGGGGAGCGCAAAAGTATCGAAAACGGCATGATTTAATTGCATTTTCGCACCGGTATCGGTGTTAACGCACCCGGTGCGATATCAACGATATAAAACCTGCTTAGACCGTAAATTTGCGTGCTTCCGCAAGGTTCCGGAACCCTCCGGGCCACGTGTCAAGCTTGAATGTCACGAACGGCTGGGGCGCCATTCCGTTCATGTGTGTATATCGTACCGTCAAGGTGCGGTAGAAATTATTCATGTTCTTTTTCTACGGTAATAATCAGTATATCGAATGCACTCACTCACTCAACTAAGCACGCAGAACACACCCCGCACCTCCAACCAACCGAGTAGATTGAGTTCGTAAACGGTACTACAATTGTACCGGTGCCATGCCCCTTGAGGACAAATACAGATGGAAGCACCAGCCATCAAATGAGGGGCTTGTGACCAACAAAGAGATTGGAAGAAAAACAAACTACCGTATATCTTTCCCAGCAGGGAACCACAGCGTCTGCTGTCTTTGGCAACATGCTACCCTAAACTCCTATCATCAGCCGCTTCATTTGAAGTACCGTAATAGGCACAATTGCGGTGTTGTACTCGTACCAGGAAACACTTGTGTTCGTTTCTGGAGTATCGCACCTATCGGTGTCATCGCGCCGGGGTGTGTTCACTCAGCACCGTAAAATGGCCACAGTGTGATTTCTTCCGTATCGCACTCGTCGGGGTGCGCAGGAAATCCAGAACGAAATTACTTAGTTGCATTTCTGCACCATCATGTTATGGCACCGGGGTGCGATAAAAGCCAAGATAGGAATGATTTAAGAAACGATCGCACCCCGGTGCCATAACACGCACAATTACGGTATGCCGAGACTCCTAGCTGCCATAGGGTCAGTCTGAGTCCTTGCACTGAAAGTTCATCTTCGACACGTGTAGCGGTACAATCTGAAGAACCTTCCCTTGCAAGACTCTGCTTGGTCAACCACACACCCGAGGGAACGCGATAAAAGCCAAGATAGGAATGATTTAAAAAACGATCGCACCCCGGTGCCATAACACGCACAATTACGGTATGCCGAGACTCCTAGCTGCCATAGGGTCAGTCTGAGTCCTTGCACTGAAAGTTCATCTTCGACACGTGTAGCGGTACAAGCTGAAGAACCTTCCCTTGCAAGACTCTGCTTGGTCAACCACACACCCGAGGGAACTAGGAGGGGGCACCCTCACAGTTTCGTGCGCTAGCAGCTAGCAGCCCTCTTCCTCTACCACACAGTACCGGAACACATCGCTTTCTCTGAGCACACAGCTTGCTGCGACTCTCCGTGCTTCGGACATCCGTGTCTTCCTCCAAGAAAGGAAAAAACATGTATGACACTGGGTCGGTTTGTCCATTTTCTGTGTTTTGCTTGTTCATCCTCGTTGCAAAACCAATCTCGGCAAGGTAAGGAATCTCAAACTGATGCGCAACGGACAACGCATACGCTTAACATTGTACGCAGTGCGAAGTACATGTACTCGTGTGGATACCGCTTTAGCCTTTATCCTGTGTTGCGGTTGTCTCGGCACAGCTCCTCTCGCTGCTACCGCAGCGGCAGTCGCTGCTCGTTGTTCTAGGCTACAATGTACTTATGACGGGTTACTGTTTTTTCTGTGAAAGCCAGTACTCGACCCGAACAAGTACGGGAAACAGAAGCGACGAATTAATATAGCCCTACGTGTGTTTCCACTATCCCATCCTTGAATGTGTTGTCACACAAGCAACCGGCGTTAGTCTCTTCATGTTGAAGCTATTAATATGATTGTGTCATTTAAACCAAGTGTTCAGTTATTCAGAAACACTACGGTATCCCAAAGCCAAACATATAGATGCAACCGACGAAACAAGGTTGCCAATTTTTTGTGTGTGATGAATATCGACAAATAAGAAGTAGCACACAGAATCCGAAAAGCAATATTGAGTAGTCCAGTCAAACTGACTGGAGACGGGTCACGAGGAACAACCCCGTCATCATGCCGCCATCCATGTGCACGCGCTCTGCCCATGGGAGCTACTCCCCCCCTCCCTGTCCCCTCGGAGGGTATTCAGTTCGACGTGGTCCCGAGCACCCTCCTTCGGCGCCCGCCATGCGGCCTTCTTTTGATCCAGTCAGGCAAGACTTCATGGATAAGGTTGTAAACACCGCGGCTGGAAACCCGGTCGACTTCTCCATAACGGTAACGAGTATGGCTAGCAGCGACGTGCCCTCGTACGCCTTTCACGAGCGATGTCGAAGGCCCCTCGTCACTGTTGTGGAGAAGTCGACCGGGTTTCCGGCCGCGGTGTTTACAAGCTTACCCGTGAAGTCTCGCCTGGCTGGATCAAAAGAAGGTCGCATAGATGGCGCCGAAGGAGGGTGCTCGGGACCACGACGATTTTGGAAAGAGGTCGAATAACTGGCTCACCTCCCATACATAGGGGTCCAACAAAAATATATATATATTTCGCGCGAAGCGCGAAAAGAAGGGTCGGAGAGAGACATCAAAGCAAGCGTAGATAGATATGGATGGAGCCTACGCCACCACGTAGGTCACCAGTGCGCACGCTCACACCTCACCCGATACCACCAGTCAGTCAGGGGATGAATGGGAGAGCTGTTTAGCTCTCATCATCATCAGCTCAGCGGCAGCAGTGCTGCTGCTGCTGCTGCTGCTTGCTGTTGCTGCCGGCGCTGCCGCTGCTGCTGTGCATGGGTGCGCACTTGCTTTCTTCGCTTTCGCTACTAGCAGAGGGCAACAGGCTCGAAAAATTGGGCCCGACCCCTCCCACGACGTGCGTATTTGGCCGCCCATGGCTTACAGCACTGTGTACGTCTCACTTGTCTCTGTTTCTGGGGTGCATCTGCTGTGGAAGCAAAGATCGGCCGGCAGACGAAGAGACAGCAGACAAAGATCTCACTTGTGTGCACTCGCATGTTCCCTCGCTTACGCTGCTAGCAGTAGGCCTCAGGGTCTAAAAATAGCTTCCGACGCCAGCCATGATGTGTGCCTTTGGCCGGCCTTGGCCTACAGCAGTGTGCAGGCCTCGTTTTCTCTGTTGTGGGGATACGTCTGTGCGGGAAGCTCCAAAGATCGGTAGGTTGAGGGTGATGCAGACGGACCGCGGGTTGACTTGCGTCGTCACTCGCTTGTGCTGCCGACAGCAGGCAAGGGGCCGCAAGAGTCCAACCCAACGCCTCCCATGATGTATGCCTTTGGCTGCCCTTGGCCTACAGCAGTCCGTATACTGCTATGCTGGTTGTATCGTACGTTGTCTACGTGGTGTGTATGGTGCTGCTGTGCGAGAGGATATCAGTGATTCTGCCGAGAGCGTCGTGCCCATCGCCCAATCATCTGTCTCTGTATTACAAAATGTCTTACAAACTCGACGGGTGATTGGTTGGAGTCAGGCACCTACCCGGCTCTACCCCTCTAAAACATAGATAATTGTTGGAAGTTCTTCCGTGTCTTACAAAAAAATTGCCCTATGTATGGGTGCTCTGCCGAATAACTGAGCACCCTCCGAGGCGACAGGAACGGGGGGGCGGGGGGGGGGGGGGGTAGCGTCCGCGGGTGGAGCGCATGTACATGGCGGTATGATGACGGGTTGCTCGTGTTGGTCAACTCGAGTTTTTAGTTTGACCGACTGCTCAACGCTTGACTGATGTATAGTATTTTTTCTATATAGATCATGATTCAAGTTTGTCGAATTAATTGCTTTAACATCAAGACGACGAATATCGTCGGCGTTGCTAGTCGTCATCATGCTCACATCATAGTGCATGCATCATCGCGCATCACCCCCATTATCTCTTGCAATCTGTCCACCCCTTCACACACACAAGTCTTGTGTGCAACAACTCCGCCTTTGTTTGTCCCTCCAGCAGCAGTGGAAGCAGAACGCACGCGCGGCGGGATAGGTGTGGAGTATAAGCTGAGAAAAATGTCACTCGACTGCAAGTCAACCTGATCCAACGTGTACGTCAAAACGCCAAAAGAACGATTCTCGCCCAACTACATTTACAGCAAGCGATGGTAGACACGACATAACGGAGGGTTTCTCCCCGATATTTTTGTCGTTGACCCAGTAGAAAGAGGAAACTACGGGGGAGATATCTTGTGGTATTTGTATCTAGACAGTGTTTTGTGTGATTAGCACCTGCTGGCATCACTGATGAAATTTCAGTGTATACACGCATAAATAGACTCCCAGTCCCCAGCTGGTTCCCCTCCACTCACTGCCGCAAAGACTCCAACACATCCCGTTCGACTCTGGGTATATCTCGCATGGGTAATCTTTCCGTGTTTGCATTTATTTTTCCTGCGTAATTATTATGAAGTTGCGTAATTTGCAAGATGCAGCTTACATGGGCACCATCTGAGCGCTCAATTGCAGTTTGGTAGACATAACACCCGCTGTTTCTTCTTCTTGTATTGCGATGCTGTCGTGCACGCCTCTTTGTTTTTTCTGTCAGATAATGGGAAGGAATCGGTTATGCCACCTCTGCCCGCCAAGAAAAGCCCCGGGACCAGCGATGCTGCTGCATCGAACCTTGCCAAACAGCCACCGGCGGAGTCTCCGAGAGCCGTTTCTTCTCTCAAGCCGGACACGAGTGATGGTGCGACCTTCGAGAGCTACCTCTCCTATAAACCTTCTCATGGCGAGGATACCCTTGCAGTTTATGAAGCTGTGAGCGATCCATCGAAATGGCTGTTGAAGAACAAGGAAACTGGCCAGGAGGTCGAGGCCACAGCGTTCGCAGACACACTTTTGGCTCGTCGTCCAGCCCCCCAATGGGCCACGGTCTCACCACGCCTGGGATCCCACTCACACGGAAGCAGGGGCTGGCCAAGACTGCAGCGACACAAAGCCCCCGCATTTCAGCGGCCAACTTTGCTTCCTCCAAGCAACGGCGACGTTGCTTACTTCCCGCTGGCCCCTGCGGGTCCGCTCACCCCGCCTTCTCTCCAATTGGGGTTTTCGAGCTTGTCAGGTAGGGCGTCGCCCTTGCGGTTTGGGGCGAGATCGCCGGTGTCAGGACAGTCCTTCTCGCGTCCGCGCTGTGGAAGCAACTCCCATGGCCGAAGCAACAGCGACAGCACGACAAGCAGTGTTATCCTCAGCGTCGACGCACCCCCCACTTTCAAGCTCCGCAACATGAGCACAACCCAGTTGTTGCCGAGGCTCCACCCCGGAGGTGTGAGGGCGATGTCGTTCAGCCCTTCCGGTGCATTCCTCGCGACATGCGGAATGGACCGACGCTGCTGCGTTTTTCGGGTTCAAAAGCGTCGCCAAACACTGGCTCTCGGAGAAGGTTCTCCGAACGCCGCAGCGGTAGCCGTTGGCCTTCCGGTGGACCGAGGAATGTCGAGGCAGCCGAGCTCCGTTTGCGTGGAGGGGCGCCTGGTAGACGACCAACCTCTGCGGGTTCTCACGGGGCATGTTGATTCTGTCGTGGCCTTGGCTTGGGCGGGGGGGGACAACGCGCTCTTGACAGGGTCATCCGACGGGACTGTGCGCTGTTGGCACCCGTTGGAGGGGAACGAGTGCTCGGAAGTTTACGAGCACGGGGGGGGGGTGACTTCCGTGGCCTGGGAGCCCGGAGGTGAAGCGCACGGGGGCAGATTTTTGACGGGGTGCATGGACGCGAGAATCCGACTGTTTTCCTTGGATTCTCCGGAGGTGGAACAGTCGGTTCTGTCGGAGAGGGCTGTGACTGCCGTCGCTTTTTGTCCGGGGGGACAAAGCTTTGCCGCGGGCGGCATAGCCGGCAACGTTGAGTTCTACCGCATGGAAAACATGTCGCTCGAGCTGACGGTCGAGTGCCGCCGGCATGGCTTTCGGCATTCGGCTGCACAGCGAACACGCCTCGCGACGAGCCCCGTTAGACGACTGTCCGTGGGCACCGGCGACGGGCGGTCAAATGGTGCCGGCGGCGACCGCGTCCAGATCAACGATAACGGCAATACCAACGGTGGCAGCGGTAGAGGACGCGGCAGAAGACGACGAAACACATTGGGGTCGAGAGCCGGAGCTCGAGTTCCAGGCACTGTAGAGGAACGAGTTACGGGACTGTGCTTCCGCCCACCAACGAAAGGGCCGGCTGAGCTGGCGGGGGACTGCAGTGATTCAGATGGGGAAGAGCACCGACTGAGCGGCGCCTCACGCAGCACTGGGGGGAAGATGGGTGAAAACTCGCAGGAGGTAGCCCCGAGTCCCCGCGCTGGAGGTGAGGTCGTGGCACCGCAGGCGGACGAGAAGGATGCGAACGGCAGTGGCAATCTGTGGGTGGAGCGTCTCGAGGCTGACCTCCTTGTGAGCACAAACGACAACCGCTCGCGCATACTGGTGTCAGGGGAGAGGGGTGTGACTGTCGGGTTCAAGCTCAAAGGGCACAGCACCGAGGGGGAACTCGGGCGGCACACGGCGGCGCGATACAGCGACGACGGAAACTTGATCGTAAGCGGTGCCACAGATGGAAGTGTTCACGTCTGGCCAACGCCGACCACCCCGCCAGGCACCAAATCGGTGACTTGGTCAAGTGGGCGGGAGGGGCACGAGCGGGCGCGGGTGTGCGATAAGAGGGTAGGTGTCCCGGTGGCCTTCTTTGCCCCCGCTAGCGTGGCGAAGAACCTCGGAGGGACATCGAGCCGTGTGATCGTGACCGGAGACAACGAGGGCAATTGCAAAATATTCTGCGAACAGCGTGCAGATGGAGAACCGTGAGGGTCGGGTTGGGTTTGGGCGTGCCCGTACCTCTCTTTTTCTGCGCATCATCCGCAGCTTTTGCTCCGGGTGTGTATTCGTGGTATTCGACGTCTGTACGTTTTGAAATGTTTACAATGGTTCGGAGGTGCTGTGTGCGCGTAAGCGACTTCATAGGACATAGAACGGCCGGAGGCCGATGCACATGAAAACGCTGCATACACCGTGCGTATTGTGTGGTTCGGTTTGGGTATTCGTTTCGCGCATGAAACTCTCTTTTCTATATATGTTAACGTGTTTTCGGGTGTCTTTCCCTGTTGAATACCCGCCGCCTAAAGTGTATGTTCTGTTCTGTTTTTTAAACGTGATATGCCCACGTGCACGTTTTGTATTCGTGTTGGTGGATTTTACCCGTATTCTCCGTGCTAGAAGAGCTGGACCTGTGGCAACAAACAACATAGTTCAAAATCCAACTCAGTGCTTTCAGGCGTGGTAGCGGTGGCCATTTGGTTTTCTATAAATGTTGCTTCAGAAGTTGTCCTTCGTCAACGTGCCGGGAGGTGTCGAATGGGCAGGCTCTACCGAACGGGAACTAGAGATGGGCCCCGTTTGAAAAATAACTGGTAATACTCGGTTATCTGGATATGAGCGACGGTTATCAAAAAAAGAATAGAGGAGGCATTTCGAAAAGGAGGCGTTTTTCAAACGGTTATAACCGGTTATCCGGTCAACTGGCGCTGAAAACCCTGGTTATTCGGCGGTTTTTTACTTGAGAATAGCGTCTCCTAGCCGTTTTTCGCTCATTGGTTGTTCCATTCTGGTGCCCATCTCTTCTTTGACCCTACGACAATACAACGTGTGCGTGAAATATTGCGCCATACACCGGTAGAATTGAAAGATGGTGTGTATGCCATAGCCACAAAACAGACCCAGTTTTGAGAGATTGCGGAGGCGTTTCCTTATATGATCCAGTTAACTGGTGTAACCGGTTAATCGGGGCTGAAAAAAAACGGTTATACCGGTTATTGAATTTTGAGAATAACGCCTCCTAGTCGGTTATCGGATGTTTTTTCACGTCCGGTACCCATCTCTAACGGGAACCCGTCTTGATGCCGTGCCTCCCCCTTTCACCCGCTCATGGAACAGGTTGGACAGTCCGTGCCATCGTGTGTAGTTGCCGGTGTTCCCGCGTGCGAAGCAACAAGGTTATTGCAACAGTTGTTGGCAGTTTCTGAATACTACTCATCATACTTTACACCCGAGTCTAGGCTACCTCAAGAACTCCATAGCATACGGTGCTGCCCTTTGAAGCAAAGGTGCTAGTCTCCCCCTGAATGTTTGGCATCCGCCCCACTGCTGTCCTGGGCGTCTCTCCCGGACGTGGCTGACTGTACGTAAACCGCTCCGCTGGAGTCGGATGAGGCAAACATACAGCCGCTATTGCTTATGGCAACAGAGTAAATCTCGAAGCCCCGGTGGTGGCTCGCCTTTTTGAAGACACGGTTGGGGAATTGCGAACCTACTCTCCAAGATCGAAGCTCCCCTTCCATGGTTCCGGCGAAGACATCCCCACTCCCGGTCCCGCCCCTGCCTCTACCCCACCCCCCAACGCCACCATTCGGAGAGCTTTCCACAAGCACTGGGCGGGCACGAGACAGCCTTGGGTAGCCAAAGCGGTATACGACCTCGTGAGATTGGGTGTCGAAGAGAGTGACAGTGCGATTTCGTGATCCCACTAGAATCCCTTTCCCATCGGACGAAACCTGGACTGAACACGCGCTCGCAGCTGCACTAGTGCTGCACGCAACGCAGGCCTCTCCCGCGCATATCCGTGCCCCCGCTGTGCGAACTCGCCGCCTGCTCGCCTGCCATGTCTTTAAGCCGCCAGGGATCCATGTCTTCCCGTTCCCTTCGTGCAGGCAACCGGATGCTGGAAGAGAGGACACGGAAAGACGTGCATGAGGCTCGTCCCGCGCAGGCAACAGCACCTTGCGGGTTGGCCCTGCGGGGCCCTGCTGCCCTCTGTCCTTCGACGAAGGAGAGGGACTAAAACCAGGGTTCGAGGCACCTTCAGTGCCTCCTCTTCTCCCGCTCCAGGGGCTGTTGCTGCAACTGCTGCTTGCGCTGCTGATCCTACTGGTGGTGCTGCCGCCGCTTGAGCGAAGGGGAAAGTCGTTCTCCTTCCCGGAAGGCGTCTCATAGCTGCACTGCTCGCGACTGCCTCTAGTGGATGAGGCCACGGACTCCGCGTCATTGCTATCGCCTGTCCATGCAGGCCTCCTCTAAAAAGCCCACAACGTCATCGTAGAGCATGCAGTGCGGACGACGACAGCGGGGACGAGGATGAGACAGAGTGGAACGAAGTGCACGGCACATTCTTGCATGTATGGATAAAAGAGCTTTCTAAGGGCAAGGCAAAAAACACCGCTGGACCAAAAAAACAAAAAAATGATCTGAATAGAGAAGCGCGGCCGCAAAAGTACTTCGGCATTTCATCGCTGTAGTTCCAAGTTGCACCGTTGTTCTTTCCATTCACCGTTGTACCCCCATATCTTACGTAAATCCATGCCTCGGCAAGAAACGCTTACCAAGAGGGGCGTCGCTGGCGAGGGAACTGAAGAACCCAAAACCGTTGATAGCCACGGAGGGATGTGGGCAGGTGTGCGTGCTGTACTGCTTCGTGTCGTTGAAGTGGTCCAGAATTGCGGGGACTGAGGGGGCGGGGGCTGCATGGAAGCGTCGTGCGGTGTCGTCGCAGGTGGATCTTCACCGAAAGCCGTTGCGACAGCTGCGGGGATGGCGTCTTTGAAACACCTCAAGGACCTACACAGCCACAAGTAAAGCAGGCGGAACACGAACAATGAATGAAAAGAGAGAGAGGCACTCACCGCCGTGCAGGAAACGGAAGACGGAAAGGAAGGTGTTGGGGGCAATTTTGGTGAGACTTCTACGAACATACCCAACGAGATGCGCACACTGCACTGAGCGTGGGTTTCTTGTTCTGTTTACCTTAGGTCCCATATCTGAACAAGGTCGTCGTTTCCATGTCCCCTTGTGCAATTCGTGCCGAGCTCGGGAGCACAAAGAAGCGCGTAGGGATCTCCGGCAGAGAAGCAGGCGCTATTGACCGGGCGGCCGACCGAGACGCTAGCCACCGGAGTGTTCGTGGCCACGGGATCCCACAGTAGCATTCGTCCATCAGTACTTTCGTAAGGGTGTGGGCGGCGGGAGACGCAGAAGACGCTGAGACGATTACAATCGCTAGTGTGTGCTTGCACGCTTTATGGAGAGTTGGCAACGACTACGATTGCAGGCGCACATTTCTACAGTGAGAGGCGCCGACCAAGCAGTGTCCATGGCCTAAAATAGCGAAGCCGTGACACTTCAGCAAGCATTACCAACAATAATTTTCATTATATAGAGGTTTCATGCAAACAACCGGGTCCTTATGAACGCAAGAGCGTAGACTCATGAACAACAGCAGTGTGTGCGTCCTAGGTGGACAAATCGTCGGCCGATTACAAAACGAAGCATCTACCAAAGACACACAGCAAACACACACACATGTACTGCACTGTACAATCAACCGTTGGCCTTTTACTTGTTTCCGGCTCAGGCCTCATGCAAATCACGGCAACGATTCAAAGAACGACAAAATCTTCCGAGGTGTCACACCTGCTTGAGAGTATTGCGTGTCCACTTTCAGCGGTATCGCAATCCGTGACGAAGCTCGAGTGCCCCGTCAATGCGAAGGTAGCCCTTCGGAGATCCTCTTCCGAACAAGTCTCGAACGTAGCCACAGCGCTCAGGGCGCCATCGTCTCCAGCGCACACGTAGCCTCGCTGGTCGGGAAGTATCTTGATTCTGCGAAGGTACGCAAGGAACAGCTTCTGATATCACTTTAATTGGTATCAAACTTTCTGCTGATCTTTTCAGGGTGTTGACAACTGATACCAAGTAACATGGTTGCATACAACTGATACCAAGTAACATGGTTGCATACAAGCATGCCATGAGTGCTTTACGCACGTGCTGTAAAACTGGTCCCTCCAGTGTGCGCGTTGTTGGCGGGGTCGTTTCATGGATAGCACTCCGTCCAAATTGCTATTGATGCAAGCAACACGGCGCTACCAATATGAGCCAAGACCTTCATAGGATGTAGGAGGAGGCCGGTCGTGCAATTCAACTACAACTTTCGCCGTAGCCGACATCGCTCTCACGTGTTCACACAAGAGCTGTGCAGCCTAGTCCGCTCTGGAGTTCCCAACCATCCTGGTGGCGATGGCGACGAACCTTCACTACCGCCTTCCCTTTCTGTCTGCACCCGCTGCACAGATACGCCGCCGTCTTCGTCTCCTGAGATTAGAAGAGAAGGTCCTGGGAGGTGGTGTTTGTGAAGAAGCAGAGTTAGTGTACCGGGGGTTAGTCTAAGCACGTTGGAGTCAGTTCACTGCTACGAGCACTCAGATCTGTAGGGCCGAGCTGTGTTCCACAGCTTGGCAGGATGATGGGAGCATGCTTAGAAGGACGGTTCATTGGTAAAAAATGTTGACGCGAGGAAACCTCAGGATGCTGCACGGTTAGTGAAGCTGTAACGACCACCGCCAATACCACCACCACAGGAGCACACGAGGCATTCCGATAAGCAACAGCCCCGTTTTTATGTTGTGTCTACTATGTGCATACAGCCGAACAATAAAAAAATTGTTTTGGTCAACAAATATTCTCGGAACTACCGAAACGGCGGCGTGTAGGTCTTCAACCGTTCATCCTCACCTCCGGCACTTGCTTCATCACAGAGACAGAGGCTTGTGACGGCTGATATTCCGTTCCCGAACCTCACAGGAGCCGACGTCCAAGCTTTACGCCTCACAAACTCCAGTGGGTGGTGCCCGAGGGCGATTCGCGACACCTTCACGGATAAAATTCGACCGCAACGAGGTCAAGAAGGCGCTACATGCAACTGTTTGTGCCGCAACGTTGCTTCGTTTTGATTCATCAGAAAACTCGAGGTGGCACGAAGCCTGAAAGGTCACTTTCCCGACAAGGATGAGCTGTCAATTCTCAACAGCTCCGGCTATAGGTGGATCTCTGAGAAGCGGTCTCTACGCGTTGAAACCATTGGTCCTGATAAGGGTAACCTATCGATGTCGACCGCAGCACTGAAAACTTTATCATTTGTTTTTCCTCAACAACGAAGGAGGTAGATTCGTTTTCGTCAAGAGTTTTCTTTCAAGTCTGTTCATGCTAATCTACAGAATCTACCGTATCTAGATCCACAGATTAATTATCGCATGATGAGCGACCGCCGTACCGTATACGACACAAGATAACACACCCCCTGGACCGATTTTCAATGCTCGATTTATTAACAGCAGAGAGAGTCGAAGCGTCGAAAACGCCGGCGTTGAAGTCGTCTGGTCGAGAGCTCTCCGAGAACGTATCGCTTCGTTTTGCATCCTTTTCGTCGTGGAGTAATCAAGCTTTGAAAATCGGTCCAGGGGGTGTGTTATCTTGTGTCGTATATGGTATTGGGGATCCAAAATGGAAATTGCGCCACATCTTCCATGTACCCACTCAATGCCTATGCTGCACGGCGGCGAAGGACCGGGCAGAGTGATTTTGTACACCCTCTCGATGTCTACCAGGACCAGGCGCTTGGGACTTGGTTCGAGAGCTGCGAAACGAGGCTTGAGCAGCAATACTTTCCCTCGAAATGTCTCGGCATTTCTAAGTTTCGCAGCAAAGACAGGGCGTGTAATGTATCTTCAAGTGTAGAATGTGACATATCAGAAGCATCCTGCAGATTACATAACAAGACCGCGGTCTGTATCTCAGCTCTGGGCCGGTGGCCTGCGGCATGATCCTTGCTGCAAGGACAGCAGCTACCATATTATTATTCAAGTGAGCGAGAAGGAGTCCCCGCAAAATTTTGTGCAATGTGCAACTGCGGTTGTTGTGTGTAGCGGAAGGCAAAGACTTTCACAGCGACACCGTCACTATATGCTGCGGCGTAATGGCCTGTAGTATTGGAGGGCCTAGGTATTAGTATACAGGTGCAGACATACCGGCTGCAGTGACCATGGATATCTCGCCGAACCACGTCTCCTAGCAGGCCTGGCCCGGAGTCTTGTTGCCATGTCGATCACCACTTGTCATGCCATCTACAGCCTCAAAGAGAGACAGAGAGAGAGACAGCTACTTAGAGAGGAAAATATAAGGGCAAGGAGACAGGGAGATGGCTGAAGGCGGCGGAAGGTGGAGAGTGGGAGAGACAGAGGGAAGAGGAGGTGTTGCCTCTATACTGGTATGCACGTCATTTCAAAATTCAAACGGTTGAAACGCCTCGCGGGGTTGACCTGGAAACCCTCGTTCTCTCATCTCTCCTCTCTCCTCTCTCACACTGCACACTGACCTCACAGCAAGCACTGCTGCCTCGTATGGCCCTGTTCGAAGCCTGCCAAGGGCCTGCCTTGGCTCCAGTAGATGTGAGTCATCCCCCTTTTGAGTCCCATCGAGTGCTACCATTAATATGTGGTATTTAGCTTCCGGTAGCGGGAGACCTTTTGTCCAAAAACTTGACTTCCTTCTTTTCGCTTTACATAGACTACAATGTAGCAGCAGTCGTAGGTTCTCTGCTGTCGCATTCTAGGAGACACGCGTACCGCCAAAACCTTTGGATGCCCCTCGCTGGCTCTTGCTCTTCGGACGTCTGGTAGTGGCTGGGTAGAGCAGCAGAGTTTGTGGGTTATCCAAGGACCTTTCGTAGCCCACACATGTATTTGTATATTGATCGAGGAGAGTTCGAGTTTGTTGTGCACAAGGCTCTCGAAGCAGAAGCCCGTTCAACGTTTTTATGACCCTCCTCTCAACAACAACATTCAGCTGTCCTATGTATGCATATGATGGAAGATGGAAGATGGTAAGCTGCTGTAGGATTGCTGTAGACTACTGCAAGCCCAGGATAAGTTCGCGACGGATGCATAGTGTTTCTATTGATCCTCTCGTGGCATACGGCACCAGGTGACATTATTTAGATACCACACCCCCGTGTGATATGTATGCTGCAGCATGATTCTAGTTTTTACAAGTGCAAGTAGTTGTGTGTAGGGGGGGTGGTATCTTACGTCACCTGTGTGATGAAGTGCGCTACACTCTAGGATTGAAGGAACTATTTTTTAGTAAAACGATGCGGACACCAAGTTCTGTTGTAGAGTATTGGCGGTCGTGTCGATGTTGCGTGCGCAGTAAAAGACAGCACACGAAAGAATGCACGAAAAGGAGGAACACCGAGAAAACCAGGCACGTCACGTCAGACTCTCTCTCATCACTTCAAGAGAGAACTATTCCATGATATATAGGACATGACAAAAGAGATCCCACCACCGAACGGTTGAAAGATTGAAATAACCCTCCCCAAGAAGACAGCCGAATGCCAAAATCGATATACGTACAACGAATGTTTAACTAACAGGATGGACTAAGCCATAGCAGCTGCTGCGTTCTCATCAGGGACCACACTTCCATATTTCCCTTCCCCCGCAGTGTGGTTGCCGTTGTTCTGTATTAGCTGTACTATTCAGAATAAAATGACGTGTATGCATGACTATATGCAGAGCTGAGAGTGGAGCCAACGGTGGAGTCTGACGCACTGCAGTCTTTTTTTTCAGTCATTTCATCTTTCTTTTTTCAGGTTGAATAGCCGTTGGAAAAAAATAGATACAGTCTAGCAAGCACCAGAATTTCGCAACAGAGGGAAGGCCACCGATGTGCTGTACCACACCTGCAATACATCACACAACACCGGGTGACTGGTAGACACACGGGCCTATCGGTCGTCGGTCGTCTGTAGTCTGTAGTCTGCCAGTCTGCCGGTCTCTGCTGCCGGCGGGTCCTGCTCGCAGGCACCAAAACGCGCTCCTCGATTTTTGGCGTCATCTCCCAGGTCCTTTGCACAAACGCATGACATGCATTGTATTAAATAGTGTTCTGGTTCCTATCCTTGATGAGGGTTTGGGCCCACTCCCCCCGGGGTAAGCCTTGCTTGTACTTTTGGACTTCGGAATCACCGCTCAAATCACCAGGGAAGTACGGCCCTTCCTCAACCCTTCTCTCCTCCATCGTCTTTCTGCTCGGTTTGTTCTTGTTCCTGTTCGTTTGCCGCCGAAATGTCATCTGTCATGAAACGCCATCAATCGCCGTGGTCGAGCAGAACGTTTTTGCGCGGATCGTCCGGAAAGAAGAGCCAGCGGACATCGTCTACGAGGATGACACGGTTATGGCTTTCAAGGACGCGCACCCGGTTGCCCCATGCCATCTCTTGATCGTGCCAAAAAGCGGGGCCGTCCGCGACCCGAGCCACCTGAACGTTCAACACGTCGACCTTTTGGAGCACATGTGAGCTTGTACATTTTTTTTGCAGTACCGCATGGCTGTTTCGTGGTACCATGAATCGTACGATTCCGGTACGTCAAGAATTGAAGTCCTGCTTTCCTTCCACGGTATAGTAGCAGCATTGATGGATTAGTCAATAGAGTAGTCTAGGCCATCTAGCCCCGACGAAAGAATGACCTTTGCTGCAAAGACAACCTGCTTTTGGATTCGCGTTGGCGAGACAAAAGTGACGCCAAAGGAAGGTCTAGAAATCGTTGACAGTGAAAGGATGCAGATCGGTCGACACCGAGTTTGTCACGCGCTCTCTCTAGTCATGATTGATTGCGCGTGCATGTCGGAGAACTGTCTGGGTGATGGTGCGAGCATGCAGTTAACAAACAGCAGTCAGTGCAATACAGCGAACATCCTCCTTAGCGCAGAATTGTGTACTCTCGATGTAGAGAGGGTTCGTCTTGCGGACGAAAAACCATCCTTTACTGTTCGTCGTCTACGCGCTTAATCGTTCCGTCTGTCCATTTGACTCCTGGTGTATCGTTGCGAAGGCGTCATACCTGAAGGTACGCGTGATGAAAGCACCTTTAGGTATGCCACCGACTACCTCATCCAGATAGACAAACCAACAACATAAACCTGCTGCTGTCATCACGCGTACCTTCAGGTATGCCGCCTTCGCAACGATACACCAGGAGTCAACTGCACAGACGGAACGAATTAGCGCGTAGGCGACGAACAGTAAACGCATGGTTTTTCGTCCGCAAGACGAACCCTCTCTACATCGAGAGTACGCAATTCTGCGATAAGGGGGATGTTCGACCTACCTCCAACACGACCGACGTTTACCGACGATGTCAAAATCCCCGTGTCATTGTGTGCTTTGCAACTCAATTTTCGCCCTCACGCCACCTACAATATTGTATGTGGTGAGTGAAAGTGAAGGGTGAAATCGAAATCATAGTCGCGTGCTCTTCTTTCGCCTTTCGTCTTTCGTCTCTCATTCGCAACTGCTACTGCTGTACGTCAGCTCCTTTGTGGTCGCCATTTATCACGTTGTGCCCCAGACAATGCAATGTCTAAACATTCGACTTCATGGTAGACTAGGGGAAGGAAGGCGGACAGACAAAACAAAACAAAGCAAGAGCTATTAGATAAATATCTGGCTCCCGTGTGACCCACCCCGGCTGATGAGTACAGAAAACATACCAAAAATGTGATAAAAGTACCGATTTTCCAGAAATAATGAACACACGCACAAAACGCTTGCGGCTTTTTGGCCGCTTTCAATCGTATGGGAACCGAAACAAGCTATTATATGCATAGCTGACTCCGTCCCGCTCCTCTGTCGCATGTTGCGTGTTGCGTGATTTTTTCGGTCAGGGTGGCGGTCGGCAAGCAGCTCTTGAAAGAGAGAGCTGGGCTCACGCCGAACCAGCAGGTGAATGAAATAATGCGTTGGATATGATGATGTGTTGAGGATGGACCACCGACACAGCGGCTGCTGCGACACTCGTGTTCTACCCGTCCTGCTGTAACTTGCGCCGCTCGGCGTTCTTCAGTAGATTGTAGATATGCGATTTAACAGTACAATCGCTTTACGAGTTGGCGGTCTTTTTGTCTTTTCGTGAGCGTTTCTCACACGGTGCGGTACAGTCCACTACCATACAGTACAGTACAGTACAGTAGTAAATACCAACTCTCTTTCTCACTCCGCCATCCTGGGTAGAGAGAACAGAACGGTTTTTAATGTGAAGACAACAAACAACAACAACAACACCCTCACATCTTGGCATGATCAAAACAGCCATCTGTCCTCCGGGTGGGAGAATCAGGGCACCTTAGTATAGTTTTAGTGTGCCACACCAACAATAGAAACAATGCCGTGAAGAGCGTTATCAGAGATGAGGGCCACGCGCCACCACACCAATAATTGGGGCTATTGCTGTGATGAGCGAAGTATGATTCGCTGTCTAAAGCAGTAATCTGACGGGGTAAACACAAACAGATAGACAGATAGATCGATAGATAGATAGATAGATAGAAAGAGATGCAGCGCGGTAGGAGGCGGCGCGGCGCTGTGTGTCACCTCACCTGACCTACGGTACTGGTCTAAGGCATGTAGGCATGCATGTACCCTTGAGCTGCCGTCGAATTGATTCTTGAAATGGTTGGTGGGGGACAAACAGCCGTCAGTCGTAATTGTACAGGGTACGTTCACACCACACTTTACACTACACGACCCATGGAAGATCGCGGTGTAAGCACATGTTGTACATGTAGGTGGGCTGGTTGCCTGTCTCGTCGTGGTGAAGAAATTCGCTTGTAGGTGCATCGATCGAACCAGTTTGCCGGCGTTCCTCGGGGCAAAATATATGCATACGCCTGTCCCAAGTCGCTCAGTGGTTGCGGCTTGTGAAGTTTGACGTTGCCTGGGTGTCCATGCCTTCTGCATCGACCATCACTGAACCGCAGACTGCCCAGGCGTCTCTAGGGTTCCACATGGCGCCATGGACACTGGTGCCGCACCTACACATGCACGCTATCGCGCCCCTGAGAAGTCTCAACATCTGGCAACGATTTCATTTCCTCGTCGGGTCCTTCTGGTGAGATACATGCATCAGATATCAGATATGAGATACTTGTATGAGGCCAGGCAACGAGTGTCTTGCTTGGCCCTGCCCTGGCGTGGTGATGTATGTCGAGATATTTCCCCCGGCATATAGCAGCAGCGGACGTTGGCGTGTCATGTTGACGTGCGCTGTGCTTGAATCACACTATGTATTATCACCAACACAAAATGGGGTTCTAATTTCGGGTGTGGTCACCCAAGCCTATCGATAGATTGCATGGACTGGCGTTGTTTCGTCTGACAGTAAGTCATGGCGTGGCGCTGTCGTGGTGGGACTTAGAGGTAGAAGAAACGGAAAGTTCCGCAGACGGTCTCTATTCGTCCACCAAACACGCCACATCTCCACGTGCTCTTTGTTCGAAACGAGCAGGTATCAGTCGGCAGAAAAAATCCTGGGTCGTCTCAAGAGCCAGCAGACCACCCAGCTTACCCTGTGACCGGATTTTTTTTACGGAATCGAACCGCGTGAAGAGCACTGCGCTTCCGGCCTGTGGGCTCCCGTGGTATTTTCCGCAGTCGTGTCTCAGTTGGTGCAACTAGTGTAGGCCAATGTAGCTGGCGAATGGCCATCTCGCCGTGTATTCTATTGTTGTCGTTGGTTTGTTGGTGTACATGTTACCGTCCTTCTCGCGAAGGAGCAAGAGTTTACAGGACGTGGTAGGAAGCCCCAGTCATGTCCATGTCGTTTTCGCTGAGGACAGAACAAAAAACATTCCCCGGAGCTGCCTTTTGATTGGGGGGGCAGGGTCTCGTGTACAATTTATTTTTCTCCCCTATTTTTGGAGGTGATCTGTAAAAGGGTCACGTCTCCCCTGTGTGCCTGTCTGTCGAGAACGATCCCCTCTTGTCACATTTCCTGAGACTGGAATTTTTGAAGAACCCTGAATTAGGGATTGCCACGAACAGTGTTCTGAAGGAAAGAAAAAAATAAACATGTACTATGGTAAGATTTTTCAAGCAAGTCGATTGATCGATCGAGTGGTGCACATTGTTGGCGGTGGCTCACTGAGGTTGGAGGTTGGATTGAAAGTCGAGTTGATTTGGCTTGGCTTGGCTTGGCTTGGCTCAGTTGCCGTCATTCGTCTGGTCTCTCACGGCTAATCTAACCTCACGGTAGTTGTGTCCATCATGTACTCTGTACGGTAGTGCAGCAGCAGGCAGCATGCTGATCTAAATCTATCTCATGAGTTTCGCCGCACTACGCGATGAGGATGAACGTGAGCGTAGCATTATGCTGCGGCGGTTTTTTTCTATTTCTATTTTTTCTTGAGTCCCTGTCTTCTTCCGTTTTTGTGGGCGCCAGGCCAAATCGCAGTGGGATTATGTATGCCACGTTTCGTTTTGTTTGTTCTGCTGCCCCCCTACTGGTGTATCGGGCCAACACACCACTTCTGCAGGAATGACGGCGGAACTGTTTGTTGGTCAGTTGCAGCGCGTTCCTGCCTCTGCCGAGTCTTTGTGGAAGTGTTTCATGGGGACTGATCGCTATCTGCCCTATAGGTAAAGTAAAGCAAGGATTGATGATAGTTTTTGGTTAGATTACCCTTGAAACATTATGTGCATACGTTCTTAATGTGTAGGGGCGTATGGTGAGACAGACGTACTACAATACCATAATAGGAGAAGCCGATCACGGTGCCGTTTTTGGAAGGGGGCGCGTGGTGATCGATGTGAACGCACGTTCGGCAGTGATCGGCTGAACTTGTAACGGCGGTGTATGAGAATAGTCGGTCGTTGCTCGTGGCGGTGGTGTTGCGACGAGGACGATATACTTCTATATATACTAGTATTATCTGTAATGCCGAGCACACATGTAACAACGACGGACGAACGCAGCGTCACTGACCAGACCGTGTGTCAGGAAGGATCCATTCATTCCTCCAAGGGTGTCTTTTGGTGTACATGTTTGCATCAGTATGTCGCTCTTTCGATGCCTCCGGATCCTTGGGCAACCCACGTTTTATTTTTTGAGCTTGTGGTAGGCTTTTTCTTAGCCCGATTGCAAACAAGGCAACCGCATTCGGTTGCCAACATGGAAGAGCAATCAACTCCGGTGGCTCTTGATTAAATTCTGACAACTGCAGGAGGACTGATTGCGGAGAGCATCGGTTGATGCATGTCGCGCAAAATAAAAAAAGACTCGTCATTCTGAAGGGTTTAATGTCCGGCACGATCGCGCCAGCGCGAAACAAACCACTCCCACACCGTAGCAATAGACGAATCTCGCGGGTGGAACTTACTACGCGGTCCTACACCAGTATTCTAGCAAGGACACAAAAATATAAAAAAATCGATATCGTATCCCTGGTCGGGCTGAGAGCATGATTGATCGCTACCAACTCCCCCTGAACAACGCGGCGCGAAGTTTGCCGCACCTGCTTCTCTAAACAATAACCGACCGTGCTCCTCTTTCCCAACAGCCCGCAGGGGACAATCAAGCACGAATAGAATGTCATGCTTCTGCTGCCGAGCCCGTCCAAACACTGTGCATCTCTAAGTGTCTTCTCTATAGCGAGATACGCCCTCAAGGCTGCAAAAGTACCCACGGTTTTATCAGGACGTGCAGGCTTGGGTTTGTGCCGCAACAACAACACAAGACAATTCGAAAACTGCCATGTACACAAAAAGAAAACTGACTTCTACGTAAACGTCTAGTTGATCACAATCCAGTTTCGAGGAACTTCCGGTGGCGATATCAAGTCATACTAAATGCAAGGTGCGTGTTTCAGCCGCAACAGGGCTACAATAGTACAGCGATCTGGTAGCGTCCGCTTGACACCTTCATTCAAAGACACCTACCTTCCAAGTCACCTTCCAAGAACCAGGAAAGAGGGTCGAGCTCTACTGCAGACCTTCAATATCAGAACGCTCAACGCCAACGCTCCCTCGTATCACTGGCAAATCATTCGACCAATTCAAACATAACGTGGAGGCAAGACAATCAACAACATTCTTAAGGCCTGTCGCCACTGACCCAGCCATACTTCCGAGCACACAGCGTAACCAACCATCGCTGCTGCAAGGAGTCTAGCTCCGCCAGCACCAGCACCAGCACCAGCTGCGTCCGTTCCTGGAGTCGGTCGTGGTTGCTGCCCGCCATGGTTCTTATTGCCTCAAGTTCTCATTGATTCATGTTTCTCACGGCGTGGTGCAACGACGTTGGCTCAGTAGAAGATTCCCTGCCCACCGACGATGACCAGCACAGCCTGTGCAAAACGTGCAAACAAAACGTCCGGAAGGCGCGGAGGAAAGCAGCAACAGAAACGACCGTTTGGTTTTGCTCACCTTCTCCGCACAGCCAGCAGGAGCAGCACACAGTCAATAGAGTAATCTACACAAAACAAAAAGGTCTTTGTATTAGCCGGTCCACCGAACCACAAATGAAATAACAATTTCGGCTGTGATTCACAATGCCATATGACGAGAAGGACGACGGAAAACAAAAAAAAGGAGGGCGTAGGAGGGACATGTCGACGAAGCCTACACTATTTCAAACCCATTCTCTTTCGAACTCACAATGATGCCCGCAACGACCAGGATTGGATTTCCCGCGCTCCTGTTGGGATCTGCGCCTTGAGAAATAAGTTCTTGCCTCAGGCGCTTCTGCATGTCGTTAGAAATCTTCTGCTTGGGAGGCATGTCCTCAGGCCGAACTGCGGGGACGGGCGTTTCGGTGACCTCGTCCGCCTTGTCCGATGCTGGCCGGATCTCCGCCTCGCTTTCGGCTGCCGCTGCACAACACAAGAAAAACAGAGATAAACGAGGAGCAAGAGAGAGAGAGAGAGAGAGAGAGAGAGAGAGAGAGAGGGAGAGAGGAGAGGAGAGGAGATGAGGAAAGGGCGGAAGGCTAAAGAGACGAATGTTGAGTAGTGTGGATGTGCAGGCGGAGGGTGACAACGGGCCAGGGCATGTGAGGTGGTGCGAGCACTAACGCGACAGTTCCGCAGGGTTGTCACCTGTAGATGTGACGTTGAACGAATGCCTACTGCACAAGATTTCATGGTTCTGCAGCGCAAATCTCTACCCCGTGCACGATCACCTGAAGAAAGAACCTCCATGCTCAGCCACGATGCAAACCAGGGACTACATTTGCCCAAGGCGTTGTGAATAAACTTGCTGCAGTGCAATATATGTGCAGTACAAAAGTACGCACATTACAGCGCGAAACGCTACGGCACGAAACGCGACAGACTCCAGGCGTGAATCAAGCAGAAGAAGAACTCACATTCACGGAGAGCGGCGGCCTGTTCTTTCAATCGCTTCGCCGTTTCCTCGGCGGCACTCATGGCGTCCCCGTCTCCATCAGCCATGCGGAGGGCACCCACACCGACCGCCCTCACCGAGTGCCTGCGAGCAAACGAAAGCCATGGTGGAAGGAAGACTATGGTGAGGCATCAATGGATGGCGACCCCATCAAGCTTCATTGTGTGGTGGGGAAAAGGCCAGATTCCAAGCATCGGCTACTAACATAGCCCCGCGATGTCAACTGAGAAATTTCTCGACGTTATGTCTAACCTCTTTCCTTTCCTTTCCCCTCTCTTGTCAGCCTGTGTCTGGCTTGCTCTCATACCATCACTACTCCCTCGGCCCGTTGAACTAGCGTACGTTCATTTGCAACATTCTTGGACTGCTGCCATGTACTTTGCCTCTCTGTCTCTCTATTACCTGAGTAGCGAATGAAATGGCTCGATTCCCCTCTGGATAACAGACCGTTCATTGAGGTGGATAAGAAAAATACTAGGGACAAACGGACTACTGCTGCGTGGCAGCACCCGGACCACGTAGCTCATTCTCTGATCGACACCCACATGTCGAAATGCAAGTGGTACTGCAGAGTTCAATCTCAACTGAGCAGTGCCTACGTCTTCAAGTCGGGAACAAGGAGTGCTCCAGGATCAAGGACTATACATCCACTTCCATGCATGTACTGTACGCAATAAACAAGGTGTTACATCTCTTTAGAAAAAATACGCAACATCCAAAGAGCCAAAGAGAGACTACCCGCTCGAGACCACAATCCGTTCCAAGGCATGTGTTCGATGCAAGTCTTTTCAAGTAAGGATAATTTTGTGAGTACTTTGCGTGAGCCCCAGGTTGCTGGCACCGTAAAAAAACATGCATTTCTTAGAAAGAACGGTTCGTACATTACATACCGCGAGTACGTGCAGTAGTACCACGATATTCAGGTTGGCAAATTCCAACAACAGCAGCAGTATCACTATAATAATCTTCTTTTTTCATTCGACTTCAACATATGCTTTAAAAGCAAATAACAGGTGCAGACCACACGCAAAAAGCAAACCTGCGAGCACAAGCGGGTCAAACAGGGATCGACCCGCTCTATTGCACGATTCGCCACGCGCCACCCGCTCTATTTTCGTGACAAGACACACGCCACTACGAGCTACTGAAATGAAGTTGAGGCAATTTGGGAGTGCGGGAATTCTTGGCTGATTACCGACGCTTGGTTCACGGCTTCAGCATTGAACGGGGGGGGATTTCGCCTTATTGAGGCCTTTCGTTCGTCGCTGCTCTCATCGTGTCAAACGTGTGTAGACTATATCGCAACACAGCTGATCTTCCGTGGTCGAGAGCGATGGTTTTACAGCAGCGTCTATTTTGTGTGTTGCATAATTGCTGTACGTAAGATCCGAAGCCAAAAGACATAACCGTGTTGAGAGGGATCAAAGATCAAAGTCAATTTTTACGTGCACATACCGTGGGTCTTTGCATTCAACGTGTCTCTGCGAAATATCCATGGACGATTAACAATTAGAGAGTGCATGTCAAATTATAATACGTCGCGCGGGTCGGGTGGCAGAAGGAGCCGTCTCGCACGTATCTCCCTGTCTGTGTCACGCCCTTTGTCTGTGTCACGCCCGCTGTGTCATGTTTCTGGATGTCGTTATGATCGATCATAATGTGCTTTTCAAGATATTAGAGCACCGCCACCTCCAATCGCACGTTTCAGCTTCATCGCAAAGCCTACTCCAGACGATGAAGTCGAGAACAAGGACAAAAACAATGCTGGTGTTTCGAGCGCATCAAGCTTGGCTTGGCTTACAGGTGGGAAGAAGAAGAAGCCGGGCGCGGTGTAACTCCTCCGTGCAGCATGCTCGGACTGACGAATGCATTTGCTGTTTGCCCAACAAATGCGGCCAAGAGGCCGGACGCAACGAGGGCGTTCATGGACAACATGGTGATAAGGTCAAGGGCCAGAAGCTTGTACTGGTGGGGGGTGTCGGGGGTGTTTGGTGGGTGAGGTTGCCGTGCAGTGGGTGTGCTAGCCAGCTGCTGTTCAGCTGCTCGAATTTTTTATTTGGCAGACGGTGCACCGTGAATTCTTGGCCATACCCATCTTCTACAATCTGCGAACCCGGCAACAGCTTGCAACAGCAACAGCCAGCAGCAGCAACACCACACACTAACACACCTGTGTTTGCAGCAGCAGGCAGAGACAGAGAGACAGAGAAAGCAAATGGAAAGTGACGACGACTGCCCTCCTGACCTGGTGCCCGCGCAGGGGTTGTTGGCGCTGAGCTCAAATGATACGCTGCCAGAGGACACAAGCTCAGACGTTGCAGAGGTTGTGGTAGAGGTAGAGAGGCCACCAACAGCACCAGGAGCTGTGCCGGTAACCATCGTCACAGGCTTCCTGGGAGCAGGAAAGACGACCCTGCTCAATTATATACTCACCCAGGACCATGGTCGGCGCATCGCGGTGATTGAGAACGAGGTTGGAGACAGCATGGACATCGAGTCTCTTATCGCGAAGGTGAGAGGAGAAACAAACAACACAAGTCCCTGGCTGTTGTCCGACATGGCAGTAACAACTGTCAGTGATGGCACCATGTACAGAAGTTTAAGTAGTAGTCGTTTACATGGGCGTTGAGATATTTAGCAGCACCGCCATAGGCCTCTGTACGGACTGCTGTAGTCAGGCACTGCTGTGACCTTGCGGTAGGTCATCCTACATACTCCATTTTTTTTTTTTAGGTTTTGAGGCATTCGTTTGACAGAACACGGCCCTATCATCCGTGCAGGGAGCACTTTCTCAACATGAAACATCATTTGGCGGTTGTGTGGAGGTCAGGATGTAAGGATATGGTAAATTCATGCGCTATGGACTCACATATGTGGCCGCTGGGGAGCGTGGCGCGACCGCGGCAGGCCACGAGGGGCAATCAAGGGCATGGTACGAATGGCTGGATCATGAGTGTGGCAAAGCTCGTGGCGGGGGCGTACAATATCGCCTATCGCCTTCAGGATCCACGCCGGAGGATCCTCCCCTGCCGCAGCTTTCTGGACCCGAGCATCTACCCCCGCTTCCAGAGGATCGCAACGATCTAGAAGCAACGTGGTGCTCTGTGAGCTGGAGGCATCCGCTTGGTGGCGCTGGACAACCTGTGCAAGATTGCCAGTGTCGGTGTCATCGCGCCGTCACCGTTGTTGGCGGTGCCGCTGTACTTGCCACTCCTGTTGCACTCACGCTGTCGCCATTGTGTCATCGTCGACGCCAATGTGAAAAGAGAAAAGACGGAATCGTCCTGGACAGATCAGACGTCGCGAAGGTTGTTTGTATCCTTTATGAGGGGATCTCCACAGTCGTATTGACACGAGCCGCAGTCTGCTCCTCACTGCTGTTACTTCCGTAAAAAATCCGCTTCTCACGTGTATTTGGTTGTAAGCCATGACTATCTACAACACAGAATGGCGTGCTGTTGCCGTTGCTATAACAGGATGGCGCCGACGGATCGGTCTTGGCGGACAACCTTTTCGAGCTCAGGAACGGTTGCATTTGCTGCGCGGTCAAGGACGACCTCGTCACCACCCTGGAGATGTTGCTTCAACGAAGGAACAAGTTCGACTACGTGATCATCGAGACTACAGGCCTCGCCAACCCGGTGAGTGTGCGATTCGCCTCTTCCGCGAGTAGGTGTGTGGGTACACCGTAACGCAAGCGCAGCTAGTAGTCTCCAGCCTCACCACACCCTGCACTGTCTAGAGGGTAATCTCGAAAAGAACATCCGTTTTCGTTTTCAACCGCGTACCAACTTGCTGAGTAGAATCACGCACCGTGCGTTTGTGTGTACATGTAGGCTGTCGATGCCGTTCAAAGCACAAACGAAGACCATTCAGGTGCAGTAGTCGAACCAGTTTTTTTTGTGACATGTCCGGAAGCTTACAATGACGTCCATTTTTTTGTGCTGCCCGTCGCTCTTACCCGTTTTCCAGGGTCCTGTAGCGAGTGTTTTCTGGCTTGACGAGGCCTTGGAAAGCGCTCTGCGGCTCGACAGCATAGTCACCTTGGTCGACGCCAAGAATTTCGTGCGACAGCTGCAGCGCGTTCCGGGTGAGGGGGCCGAGGCCGGCGCGGAGGGAGAGGAGCAGTCCGGGAAACGCCCCAAGAATGAGGCTGCCATGCAAGTGGCCTACGCTGACCGCGTCCTCATCAACAAGGTGTGTTGAGCTCTTGGTCGTATTTAAAGGACGGCGCACCAAAAGGAGGGTTTGGCGTGCAGGCGCGAGCGAAGCACCCCAAACCAGCTGCGTGAATGTTGCAGCGTTCAACCCGAGAGAACAACTGTATTAAATTTACAGCAGTGACAGCAGCGGCATACATGGAGTTCGCTGTTGCGTTTGTGTCCTCTCTCAACCCTCCCCGCCCATGCTGCCGCTTTGCGTCTCGTGTTGTCTCTCTCGCTCGGGCGACGTCTCCGTTGTCGAAGAGTGACCTCGTGTCTACCGAAACCCTCGATGATGTGGTTGGACGAGTGCGAACAATCAACGCTCTGGCCGAAGTTCGTTGCACCAAGCGCTCCGCGGTGGACCTAGCGTGGATTCTGGACACCGAATGCTTCTCCTCGGAGCTAGCGGCAG
The DNA here is from genome assembly GCA_000310025.1 of Ectocarpus siliculosus. Classification (NCBI taxonomy): domain Eukaryota; class Phaeophyceae; order Ectocarpales; family Ectocarpaceae; genus Ectocarpus; species Ectocarpus siliculosus. The sequence continues at coordinate 5,396,805 of FN649742.1, read as the reverse complement.
CGCTAGACCCTTCTCTCGCACCGCCTCGGGCTTTGCTAGGCACAGCCCAACAGAACGAAGGCGGCAGAGGCAGCAGTGCAGCGGATCGAGGAATCGCTCGAACGGGGTCTGGTCCCGGGGATGCACACGTTCATTCGCACGACGTTGAGCCGAGCGGGGGGCACACGGAGAGCGTTCACCACCATGCCGACGGAGAGGCATGCGATGAGTGCGCCGCGGCGGAAGGGCCCGGCGGCACGGCTTGTTCAGTGCATGACCCTTCCGTGACCACCTGCGCAGTAGACTTGCCAGGTTCGTTGGACCTCTCGCGTCTGGAACGGTGGCTTGGGGGCTTGCTGTGGGACCCACCCCCAGGAGGGACGGAGGTGTATCGTGTCAAGGGCGTGGTGAGCGTGGAGGGTAGAGACGAGCGCTTCGTCGTCCAGGGTGTGGCTGACCTGTTTGAGGTGACGCCGGCAGAGGTGGTCGGCAGTGCTTGGCAAGAAGGAGAGGCACGACGGTGCAAGGTGGTGTTCATCGGGCGGTTGCTGTCCTCGAGGGACCTCGAGCTAGGTATAAGGTCGTGTATGGTTCAGGACTAGAGATCGGTGTTGTTTTTCTTCGCCGGAGAATGGTATGCCCTTCACACCATTTTTTAGCGCGGAGGGACAGATACGTGCGTGTTCGTTTTTCCTTAAAGCGTTGAAGCTCCTGCCTGGCACAAGCCGAGGCTTGGTTGGTGATACTGTGTGGGCTTTGCATCGCGGAACCTAGCAAGAACATGTCGTATTGCTCCCGTTAAGTCGTCGCTCAAGCCATGGTACTTGGTGTGGTGCGGAAGAGAAAATGCATTCGGCATTCGTGGTGGGTGTCCACGTGTGTGTCTTCATGCGATAGGGCTGCTTAGGGTGAATCAAGATTGACGGCGGGTTGAGCGACACCTGTACCCTACGGTAGTCTCGAGTATACAAGTACTAGTGTTGCCTTGCCTGCTTGCTATGCCTGCTTGCTGTGTACTTTGGCACCCACGAGACTCACCAAGAATTCATGTTATGTTCCTACAACGTAGACGAGGTATCTAGTGGTAACGGTGCATTGGAGTGCCGTTGAAAAATGTTTTAGTGTTCACGTGTGTATATCCCATCTATTCTGACGCCATTCTACACACATGTCGGTGGTCTATGCTTGACATACGCACATCAGCCGGGGTCACACAGGAGGAATGACATACAGGAGTTATTTTCTGTTTTTACTTCAGAACAAAGTGACACCACCTCGATGACGTCACCACCAGTCGACCAGGGATTTAACCAATCACAAAACTGCGGGCACCTTGTTCCATGTATTTTACGTCAACTCCCCGCCTTTCCTCCTGCCTTGCATGCCCTTGACTATATCGCGAGAGAGATTGAGATTGATTCAGCTGCCCCTTACCCTCGTCTCGATCCTGAGGTCGAAGTGTGAATGCAATGCTATAAGCATCACGAACTTATCGCTTTCCACCGAAACTTGCAAATTATTCTTTCACTCCAGAGAGAGAATCGAACTCTAACCTGCTACCATACCAGAATGTTCACGAGGTGAACAACTATCATACCACACCACCGGGGCGACCACCACTCCCACCACCACCACCACCACTACCATGCATACCACCATCACCATCACCAATACCATCACCAGCAAGGTGTAGTGTATACCCAGGAAAAGCTCAACGCTCCTCGAGTCGAGACAGAGGCAGTGCAGCAGCGCACCCCAAATCTGACTCATGCTCATATGATTAATAGGAAAAATACCTCTATGACAGACTTCGGCGATTCGATTCGCGAGTGTCCGAAGGCACGAAGAGGAGGCAGACCCACACATCACTCACTTTCCTTCAACAAACCAAGGCAGATATAGAGTACATGATCATACGGTACAACCACAAGATGGGTGCAATTAAGCAGCCAGCATACACATTTCATGGCACTTTGCACATACCATCACCAACATCAACATCAGCACCCCGTACTTACACACGTTTATCAAACACAAAAAAAAGCATCGCATACTTGTACAGCGCGCTTGCGCTTCCCCGCCGGGCACACTCAAGTCAAAAACCCGGGCGGCTGAGCTACGTCCCAGGCTTGATCTGAACCGTGCACCTGGAAAATGTTGCCATGGGGACGGGGGTGGGGAGAGAGCAATAGGGGCCGTGAAATAACGCGCACGCGTGTTGGGCGTGAAAGGTGTACAACAGGCGAGAACCCGGACCTGGATGTATACATTTACCGACGACAACACGAACGTGTTTAGGTGGGGGGGGGGGCGTACTCATTTGTTGCTTGCCGTAATCATTTGACCATTGACCACCCCTCCCTTTCGAAACCACCGTTCCTACACCTACTAAAAACACCACCAACATTTGGGAACTCTTTACGTTTCTGCCACAAACTCCATAAAAATTTCTTGCACATCTTATCCCCGTCCTCTAGGGCCTCTTGTGCCCACCATCTATCCCCAATTATCCCGATGGGGGGGGGGCGGAGAAAACCCCAAAATCATTCCGCAAAAAAAAGGATCTGAGGGTCTCCCCACGGCAGCCTTCCCTCTTTCTCTTTGTCTTTCTCGTTTGGAAGGGACCTCGTATTCCATGCCGTGGGTGTGCACCACTAAATGGAACGGAATGCAAAGGAAAGTGTGCCGGTCTTTGCATCCAACATGAAATAAAAAAAACGCCTGAAAAAATAGTTCAAAGTGCAACTGAAGGTACATACAATGGTTGACGCAAAACTAGTGGTATGCATCCACACCTCTTAGCCAAGGCAAGGAGAAGATCGACGGCGGGAGATTCGTCGTCCTCCAAGCAGGCTGGTATCAGCGTTGTCATCGGATCCTCCTCCAGCGTACCACCCCCATCTTCAGCTTCACCTCCAAAGCCGTCCGGCGGTTTGAGGGACGACATGCAGCTGTCAAAGTGTCCCAGGATGTAGTCGATCGCAGCTTCCAACACTCGTTCGTCGCCGAAGGCCTTAGCGCGAACCTGGCAACAGTGCAGACACGAGAACAAGGTCAAGTTCTCACGCTGGCGTAACGCAACAACCTCTGTCTCGCCAGGAAGCGGAACTGCCTGCTTTTGTTCCACGTCTTGATTGGTTGATTGCCCATGGGCCAGGGTAAGGCACACACACAAAACCAAGAGTGGCATTGTTGAATAGTCGGTTCAACCATCGTGCAGTATTAATAGAAACAACCCGGCAGGGGGCGGAGGCAGCTCTGGGGTACCCAGTCGATCGACATGATGTAATCAACCAACAAAACTTACCGGGGCCTCTCGAGACAAGACGAAGATTGAATCCGCTAACCACGCGGAGAGCTGTATCGAGAGTTTCGCCAACTGCCGTGTTCACAAGCCATCCCCAATCCAATCGTCAACCCCTGCACACCGCCCCCAACTACAAAGCGTGCGTCCATCAAAGCTCTTGCTGCCGTAATGGTCTATGTACCCACGAAAACCAAGCACACAGCACTTCACCGGACAACGTCTAGCCTTCATAAAATGGCAACACCGGTGACAGTAGCAATGCACGATCGCCAACAACGCCGTGGGACGCGGTGCGAGTCTCACCAGTATAGAGAGCGCGTTGTCGCTGTCCATCCCGTCGAAAATCCTCAACGTACAGAAACGTCTCAGCTCGTCGGTCCCGGCCACCTGAAAGAATCCTTCTCAACAGACAACATCCAACAGCAACCGACATCCATTGTGCATTTGGGCCATATTAGGGCCGGCAAGAATACATGGCATCAGAACATCAACATACTGTATGAAGGAGACGTGGGAGACAGAGATCGCGCCACTCTGTTTTGTTTGGAATGCACGGGAAGCAACCGTGAACGATGCTTACAGCGCTAGCTCAGCAAAGTCTCGAGTCCGAGTGCAGAGAGAGAGGGGGGGGGCGCTTGCCATTGCCCGTGCACGAAACGACTCTATCGACTCCGCTCTGGCAAGCCTCGCCTCAATGTTAACGGACCAATCAGAAAACTGCGGGCATCTTTTCTCTCTCTCTCTCTCTCTCTCTCTCTCTCTCTCTCTCTCTCTCTCTCTCTCTCTTCATATTTACTTCTAATTCGACATCAACATCGATCAGGACACCAAGGGACAGACAAACTATAATACCATAAACTAAGACGGTGCCTCCATTTCATTGTACTGGCTGATCCACCCTTCCTTTCCCTGTGCTGGCGCCAATTCGATGCTGTTGCTGCCAAAAGATAACATTAATCTGGACAAGACGCACTGCTCCTTCGATGATTAAGTCGTGGCGTAACACAGCAGACACGGTAACGTTAACAGTTAAACGGGATGTCTTAGTCTTAGTGCTAGGCATAGTCTTAGTGTTAGTTAGTCTTAGTCTTACCACCGGAGCCCTCGTCGCCCTTTGTGAGAAAGAGAACCTCGAGAGCTATCAACGGCTCAATGTCATTCCCCGAGCGGCCGGTGTACAGAAAACGGATGAACTCCAGAAGAGCGCAGATGGTCACAACAGGTTCGAACTGAACCAATAAGCCGCCGGTCCAGACGGTAGGAAGACAACACAACACGACAGAAATGAAGAATGCAGAACAGAAAAGCAGCAAGGTGGTGTATCAGATGCAAGACGATGGGAGGACAGCGGAACGAGAACCGCGTACACAGAATACGATTACAGGGCAACAAAAAACCTTGGTTAGGTACAAGAGACACGGGAAGTTGTCCCAGATGATGTGCAAGTGTTCGAAGAGAGCTCTGTTTCGTGATGTAAAACATGGATGATACAGCAGCATTCAGTTACCTTGAGTGTCAGCTCGTCCTGGCCGGCATCGGCCATGCGTCCCTCCAGCAGTGCTCGGAAGAACCCTGAGCGCGCCGCCAATATGCTCTTGTGCACCGTTACCGCCGGCATGCCTTCGCCCGCCCGTATCTTAAAATCACCCTGCTCATTCACACGCATCGTACAGCAGAGAGAAAGGGAAGAGAAAATAAGATGGCGGCATGGCGTCACACAGCCTCCACAGAAAGGAAGCCCTTAAGAGCCTTGGAGAGTTGGAGAGCACTCGATCCGTGGTCAGGTAAGCGCATGCTGTCTTCTCAGCTATGTAGAACTACCGTACGAGTTGTGCACGACACAACAGAGGGCAACGATAAAAACCACGTCGTACACACGAAAAAAAAACAAAGTACTGTCGAGAAATAGAGCTCCGAGGGAAAACAGCAGCAATGCGCTCACCTGGCTTGCGCAGGGGATTTAACGTTGCTAGTCTACCACCCCAAGTTATCCCGGTTGCTTTGCAGCTAAGCTCTTACGTGTTATGCATCCGATGAAAGATCTCTTAAATAATCGGTTGGTCTAGTACTATACGGCTCTACAATATCGGGTGGGTGTGAAAAAACACCAATGTTTATGTTCACACAGACACGGAGCAAACTCGTCATCGGGGATCGAGCATCTCCGATCCATTCCGCACGACACAGCATAAAACCCTACACACCTCCGCCTCTGCAGGGCGTTTACCAACGTCTTTGTAGCCAGCAGCTCTTCGTTTCTCCCCGGGCACGAGGACGCTTCCTTCTCCTTTTCCATCACCGGAAGCCCTCGGGAGCTCGCCCTTGTCGTTGCCTTGGGCGAAGGAAGTGACGGGGCCGGGTGTGGGCTGTCTCTTCTTCTTCTCATCCGAGTGGGCTTTCGCGGCGTGGCCGGCTTGTGTGGGGCGGGGTGGCGATATCTCCTCCCTTCCCTCCGCGGCAACCGACTCGGCGGCGATCTCTTCGAACAGCGCGAGGAAATCGCCCTGTTGACGGAAAAGTGCGCAACGGGATGGAAATAAAACATGCATCAAACCAAGACCATAGTATATTCTAAGTGAGAGGGTGATAGGGTCAGGGTTCTCTCTTTTGACTGTATTATATAATAACCAAAAGGGGGGAGAGGGTGCCTGACTAAAAGAAGAGAGGTCCATCTATTAATAGAGATACCGCACTCAATAACACAGCACGCCCACATTTGATTCATCGACACGAATCGCAAAAATCAAAGCGTTCCTTCTACAAATGTACAACGCTAGCATACACCTTCGTAAGCGTCCGCAATCCGCAATGTACCGCAAGCATCTCGTCGTTTCGGTCAAAAGACAAAAGCTACCGCTAATTCTACAGCTACAGTAATGCCATCTTCTCGCCTGGTAGTCTTCCGCTGGGACGACGCAAGCAGCTTCACCCCTGAGGGCTTCGATGCACGGGATAGCCCCGTCCCCTTCGAAAGACTCCTCGCTGGCCGCCGCATGCTTCGCTCCTTCCGACGCCGCCGACAAGCTCAGCACGTCCGCAAGCACCTGGGGGTGGCTGGACAGCTCTCGCACCACCTCTGCCGAGTTTGGAGGGGCACACACCTGAGACAACCTCGACATCATCACACACAGCGAGCGACAGCGGGAAACACTTCAGCGCCTAGCACCGCTACAGCACACGAAAAGGCATCAACGTTTCTCCCTTCGCGCACAGCACAAAAACTGTCTCTAGCTTGCACACGGCTGGCTGTGCTGGTCGTACCCCGCTACTTGGGAAAACACACACACGCATACCAGGGACCCAGGATGGACCACGCACCCAAACGGCGGTATACTCAATGTACTTACGCGCATTGTATCACAACCCATACGCATTGTGTTGGGCAGAACTCACCTCGCCCAGGTGCACGAGGCAGAACTCAAGGCACCTTCGCTTGAGGTAGGGAAAGCCGCCCTCCGCGGCACGACGAAGGACCTTGTGGACCGTACGGCAGTCGATAAACGCCTCTGCCCGTTTCTCACACAATCCCTGCAGCAGACATGACATGACGTCAGAATCGATGATGGCTCCAATCGGTGTCGTGAAAACATAGGAAGGGCTTGTGTTTTTTTTTACTCCAGATCCAGGCCCGTGGTCTAGTCTAACCGCCCAGCACGTGAAGCGAGCCGGAGCGGCAAAAGATCCTTGTCAATCTTGACAAAAGCGCCAAAAGTCCGAACGTCCATGAGGGAGCACGCAACGGGCACCTTCGTAGGCAAAGAAACTAACTGGAGAAAACACACTGACTGGTTGGCCTACGTCGAAACATCTGTACCAATGCCTATGAGATAAATACCACAGTGCCCAACGCGTCCATGGCTGTCTTTTGTTTCCACACAAAAGCAAAGAGGTCTTGTGGAGACACCACACAACGGTACCGACTTTTGCACTTTCCTTCCTGCCCGGCAACATGCCAACACACACGAGCACGCCTCGACTCCACAGCAAAGCCGCGCAACAGCAGCAAAACCAGCTAAATAGTCGCGCCCACCTGTAGACGGGTGAGCTTGAGCGTCCTGGCGGCAGCCATGAGCCTCACCAAGCGATCAAGCCCCGCCCCGTCGTACTTGCCGTTGCCCCCGTAGGCACCCCCAAAGCTCCCGAACCCCGCCGCAGTCTCGTGCTCCCCCTCGTCCCCCTCGTCCCACGGGTTCATGGACATCTCGGCAGTGCCATGCTTGAGCTGTTCGTCATCCTCATCCGCCACCCCCGCCTTAGACCTTATCGAGAAGAGCCGGTCACGCCTGTCCCGGGCTCGGTTGGGCTCCGATTGCGCCGCGTCCCCAGTGTTTCCCGAAAAGGAGGCGTCTTCGTACTTGTAGTCGCGGTCGGTTTCGGCGGTTTCTGGCTTCGGCTTGTCGAAAACTCCCGCGTCTTGATAGAGGTAGCAGATCACGAGCTGCAGGGCGTCCTGGAGCGTGCGGGTGGAGAACGTCGAACGTGCAACCGAGGAGGGGTCAGGGATCCGCGAATAGCGAACATGCGCGGTGATGGGCACCCCGCCCCACGTAACAAAGGCGATGCTGTTGCTCCGTAATTTTACACCGCGGTCGGTTCGGCACATACAACGTTGTCCGCTACCCGCCGGACTCTCGGAGCAAAAATCTAGTCAACGATCGGCGCGACCGGTACACCACCCTCATACCGAATCGCTCCCAGACCACCCAGACAACCAACTACCGAAAGACGAGAAATTAATCTTGACGTCACCTAACCTCCCTCACACTCATACTCACAAGAGGGACCCCGGCGGGCGCGCAGACACGCCACGCCGCCATTCGGCCGTCTGAATCAGTTTCTCTTTCCCCTGGTTGGTCTGCGTCGGTGGCCCGTCGAGATCGAGATCGAGATACAACGGTTGCCGCGTGCTCGTACAGCGGCGGACAGCGAGCCCTGTTTCGGAACGAAGGTTGTGGCGAAGGTATTGTATTGTATAGCGGTGGCCGGGCAAGGGTTGTTGAAACAGCAGTCAGGCATCGCATCATAGTCGGTGGTATAGCAGGAGTAGTACTAGTACAGCGGGGACACGAGGCGAGGGCGAGGCGTACAGTAGTACCCTTGAGGGGTGCACCGCCCCACGACCATCGGACGACAAAGGAAAGAAAGAAGGAAGGCATCGCCACAAAGAGACTGACTGCAATATCCGGAGTATGGCAAACCACTAGTGTAGCACACGTGTTCGCATCAAGCTCTACGGTAACATTGTTCATCCACGTTTCTACTGTCTGGTGAAGCAAAGTGATGCAAACAGCGAGAGATGGGACCTGCGGGGAAAAAATATCGAGCATTCGGGTGGTCAATGGTGGAAGCTCGAAAAAGTCTACTATAATAGTCAATGCAGGACACCAGAACAAAGAAAACATCACAAGAGCTTCGTCCGCTGGTTGGTTCCAACGAATACGTCCACAACAAAAACCTCAACACCAAAACACCAAAACGCCAAGCAGCCACAACAGGCCACCCCCAATACAGGCAGGTGCCTCTCAGACATGTATCTGCCTGCCATCATTCGTTGTCATAACATATGCATAACATCTCTGTCACCACGTTGCGAGCTTCTCACTTCAAGACAGACAGGTGAGCGCCAACAGGATTATCACAGCTCGAGCAGTTGCCCTGTCCCTCTCCCTCTCTGCCAGCAGCACCGCCGATGGAAGACAGACTGTCTGCGCCGACGCTTCTGATGCGGGAATCGTCATCATGAAGGCTATCGCTGTCGTGATGGGCGTGAGGAGTGAAGAGGACGTCAGGCTTCTGCCGCACCACCATCCTAGAAAAGTCGCACTTGAGCCGCCCCAACGATTTCGAAACCTTGGAGAGAGGGAGGGGGAGGGAAGGGGAGAAAGAGCGGTGTGTCGTCGCATTCGTATTTACTACTTCTAGTAGAACAGAAAACATTCAGAAAACGGTTCAATGCGGCCCCCACGGCTGGGCTAAAAGTCTAACGAGAGAAAGGACCGCTCCCCTGTACTTTTACGGCTATTATTGCACGGTTCAACACCAACACTCCAGCATGCCTGAACATGTTCTTTCTATCTCATGCTCGGCACGAGCAAGCACCCTGCAGCAGCTGCACACGGTGACCCAGACTCCCTGTGCTCAACGCTGGCCTCACAAGGGGGGGGCACAACAGCTGACAGACATTTCTGATGTCAACACTAGTGAAGAATCTGTTTGGGGTACGTTTGCGGGGGTCACTCAAGCACAGATTTTGTTTGGTCCACTAAGACAGTGCGGCGCGCGGCAGCAACTAACTCGTGTACATGCACTAGTCTCCCGCGAATACAGATGATAGACGACACTGTAAGGCATACCTCGCGCAGTGCGCTAGGCGGAGCACCCAAGCCCTGCCCGTACAACAGGGAGTGCCCTTTGCTGCACGCCTCGGCCCCTCGAGGAAGCAAGAGGCGACGGAAGTCCCCGCATGACAGAGCGAACGGATCTGACGAACAAGTGGCTCCGGCTGCCCCGCCTGCACCACCTCCCGCCACCGGGGGCGAGTTTGCTGGGCAAAGGCGACAGACCAGCAAAGCAAAGGTTGGTTGGATATTATTTTGATGTTATCCCGTACAGTATGCCGGGGGGTTCACGGTTGAACCGCACATCGTGGCTTGGATGCAATATGCGCGCACTTCACCGAGTGCAAATACGAAGCTACTTCTACATGTTGTCGGCCAAAGGTAGCGAACGCGATTTGATTAACCACGCGGACGAAACGTGGGCAAGAGCTACCACAGGGCATCCATTCTCTTCATCGAAAGGACGAGCTTCAAACAGCAGCTTTATGTCTTCATCCTTCTTCGCCCGTCACGAAACGAATTCATTCCAAGCAAAAACACACACACGTGATGGTTTCCTACGTCATCATACGTCATCCTCAGCTTGTCTCATACGCCGTCACGAAACGAAACAAAACCGAAAATACCCCACACGGCGGTTTCATCATACGTCATCATACGTCATCCTCAGCTTGTCTCATACGCCGTCACGAAACGAAACAAAACCGAAAATACCCCACACGGCGGTTTCATCATACGTCATCATACGTCATCCTCAGCTTGTCTCATACGCCGTCACGAAACGAAACAAACCGACAACACCCACACGGCGGTTTCATCATACGTCATCGTACATACGTCATCGTACGTACGTCAGCTTGTCTCACCGGAGGGAAGGATGCAGCCCATGATGTACTGCTCCCCCGTGACTGTTCCGATGATGGTGTGCCATGCCCCACCCACGCAGTTCTTCACTCGCCGCCCCCCGAGCCTCACTATCCTGTTGTTGTTGTGGTTGTTGTTGTTGTTGCTCAAACCATCCAACGCAACAACGCCACAACGCCAGGCGTGGGGTGGCCGACGATACCGTAGCTGCAGTCGATTCAAAGGCTTGGACACCCGAAGCGACCAACATCGCAATTTTGAGACGCGTGTTTTCTCGCGGAACCACTATAATACGCAAACAACCAACAACAGTTAAACGGCTGTGCGGCAAAGAACAACAACGACAGCAACAACCACAGGGCAACCAAGAGCGACCAATATAGTCTAATAATCAAACGTAGCAACACAAGGAGCTCCAAGACCACCAGACTCATTACGTCCCTCCCATCCCAGCTTGCTAGGACCTACCTAGTGGGTACGGGTACGATGACACCACGGCGCCCCAATCCTAGCTGGCCGTGTCGATCAGAGCCGAAGCCGTACACGTCATCGCAGTCGGTGACAGCAATCGTGTGCTGCCCGCCGCAAGCCACATGTATGCACTTGAACGCCGAGAGGGGTTTGCATACCAAAGAAGGCGTGTACTGATAAACGGCGAAGGGAGCGGGCGCAACGGGGCGGGGGTCAGGTGCAGACCCTTGTCCTTCATGCTGTAAGTCTGGAATGCCAGGTGATGACGTCACACTGAAATGTTATGATGCCACACTCGTTATGCATCCTTCTATGCGGTAGGCAATTGAAGCCGCTACCATGCAAGTGACGTCACTGAAAATTGAAATATTGCCATACTCAACTCGTCAATTTGGTGGCTCGAGAACGCGACAAATGCATCAAATGAGTCAACGTTCTGCTTGATATAGAGTGGAGACCTTCAGTAGGAATGCAAAGAAGGTGATGCTACGTCGCCACGCAATGACAAGTTATCCGAAGCGCTACCTCTACTGTATAGGTACGTCAGCATCTACCGTCGGTTGCGTACGATACCATACCCCCTGGGCCGATTTTGAAAGCTCGCCTACACCACGATGACGAGGACGCATGTCACGACCCAATGTTGCACTACGTTATCGAAAAGCTCTTGACGACGGTTCCATTGCCGACATTTTCGGCACCGTCGCTGTATTTCCAGCTTTGAAAATCGGTCCAGGGGGTGCGGTACCTTTTGCAACCTACCATACGGTCTTGCGCGCAGCACGAGAGCCCTTACGAGCACGCACGTCTCTTGGATCGACTCGGCTCGATTCTGCTGGGGTTTGGACCTCTGTGCACTTGGCCCCTTAAGGTGCTCACCCGATTCTGAGTATCTCCGGTTCCGAGCTGCCCCCTACCGTTCTCGCCCCAGCAGTACACACCCCCGGCACTGCACATCACAGCAGCAAGAGAGCAGCGACAGCAGCAAGAGAGCAACACTGAATATTGCGGATGGCGTTTCCTCGCGCGTCAAGCAATCGTTTTCGTTACAACAAGTCGCGGTGTTGCTGGCATTTGACCCGCATTGCGAGGCGCGCTTGACATAAACACCACGTTTGCCGCCACTTTGGTCCAACAATCGAATCTGCGTCGAGTGGGCAGCCTGGGGCCTGAAGTGTGAGACGGTACAATAGAGGCTGCATGCACGCCATATTCCACATGTAGCCAAATAAAACGTAGAGGGGCGTTTAAACGGAAACGACAAAAACGGCGATATCACCGCGCTATGTGCGCTACATATGAACACTTCCACTCACGCTGTGAGAGCCACAGTATGTTGTAGACCGCATCCAATCTGCACCACGTGCTTGCCCTTCAAACCTGTCACAAGCTGTATGCGCGCGTGTAAATGCCGCCGATGCAGCAATGAAAAGCAGCAGGTGTTGCGGTGACCACGAGAACATTCAGAACTTGCAGCAGCAGCAGCAGCAGCAGCAGCAGCAGCAGCAGCAGCAGCAACAGCAACAGCAGCAGTAGAGCGTAGCGTTGGTGAAATTGGGCGACACGACGGACCTGACGAATAATCTCTAGCGGTCTGCTTACGTCGAGCAACCATATTGCAAACACCCTCCCAAACCTTGCAGGTGTACCAAAGGCCTTAAAAAAAACATGCGGGACTCCTCTACTTTCGTTGAAGTTTCAGATATGCATAGCGAGATACTGTACTACAATACCTGTGGAGCAGAAGCGACGATTGGAGGTCCTTCGTTAGCGTGTCCGGCTACTCCAAGGGCCCCATCCCGGTTGTTGCCGAACATGAACAGTTCACCCGAACCTGGCCATCGGCGCGTTTGGATAGCCACATTTAATATCGGCCGAAGTACCTATATAGGAATGCACCCTACAAGTAGAGCAAAATCGGTTCTACAGGCCATTGCCGCACTGTACAGAAGCACCAACGAACACGAGACTTGACACAGGCCATATATTTACACAACGACCTCGAGGAAAAAACCTTTAAAAATCGCGTTGTCCGAGGAACCAACACGAGCACGTGTACATCCGAAAGACAGGAAAGCGCGGACCACCAGTAACTCTCCTCACGCAAACGTCGTCAAACGTCTTCACAGAACAGGACAGCGAGAGACGAGGCGAGTCGCGACAGCGCTCGCCGCCTGTGGGTGAAGTGGTAAAATAACTCACTAGTGAGGACGGCGGTATGGTCTTGCCCACAAGCTAGCTGAGTTATCTTGGCTCTTCCAAGCGGGGGAACCTTTTGAGGGGTCTGTTCCTTCGCCGTGAAGTTGTGTCCCAGTCCAAGTTGGCCGCTGCATCAGACACCACGCCCACAAAGAAAATGAATGCCGAGTGTGAACATGACCTTTAACAGGCATCCAACTACCTACAACGGACGTCGAGGACAATTCCCCTTTGTTTCGACATGGGTGCAGGGCACCACCTAGCTCGACAGCTTGACAGTCGACCACAACTACAATGCCACAATAGGGGTGGGAGTCACGCGACGAATGGAATGATGCATACAGAAGTAGCAAGCAATCAGGTCGAAAGAAGCGACACGACAACACCAGCTGCATCGAACTCACGCCCCAAACTCATCTTGCTACAGTATCCTTGACTACAGACACCATCACAAGGTGCTACAGTCAGTATCACAAAGTCTCCACAAAAACAGGAATCAGCCTGCACAACCCAGGGTTTGGGGTGGGATCCAGAAAAGTGAAGGGAGGAAGGAATAGAGAACAGTGACGTCACCCAAGGTATGTTTGTGTCCACCCTACATTCTATTCTGGCGCAGGTCTACACGCCTTTCGGTGTACTGTTGTACGTGTTTGACCAATCAGCAGGCGAAAGGTACACTTGAGCTTTATTGCCCGCGTGAAAATTGGCAGCGCACTACGTATCTCCTGTACAAGGTACGGCCTACATTACGTCCATATGACACAATACGTCATGATCTACTGTAGTCACACGCGTAGTGGTCCATCGCCAGTTCAGTACTGTACTGTACCTGAGGTTATCCCCGAAGGCATACAAGTCCCCTGACTCAGTCAGGGCTAGGCTATGCTCCAAGCCCGCCGCCATCTTGACCACCCCCTTGCCCGACAACAGATGAACCCGCTGAGGGTTGCTGTGGCTGTCTGCAAGTATCGCAACATGGAGCAGAACGCGGAACAGCGGTCAATAGCACTGCAGTCCAAAACAACCATCTACAGAAGCAAGAGGAAAGACTGCAAGTCATGTTCAAGGCGCCCAGATGGGTTGGGACGTAGATTGCCTAATTGCACCTACGCCACCTTCCCAACTGGTGCACATGTAGCTTGGGAGTGGAGCGCATGGCGCTTACAGAACGGGCCCGCAGCAAGACATTCCATGGTATTCCGTAAATACACGCTCAAACTTAACGGGAAAAAAAAAAAGGCGTTGAGAAACGCACCTCAGTGGTAGCGGTGGGCCCTGCGTTAGACTGTATGCAAAACCTAGTGCTCAATGGTGGCACCAAGATACTGTAAGAAATTGAGCTTAGACCAACCCAAAATTGACGTTTCCTTGTTGCGGGTCCGTTCTGTGCGTTCGACATTGCCGTTCTCTTCACACTAAAAACCGTTTCGGTCTCTGGTCGTACGTTCGGTCACAGGCCAACTACGTACCCCAGGTGGGTACACACAAGGACATGGAAATAGAGCAGTGCATCATACCAGTGTTTCCGATGCCAAGTTGTCCCTTGACACCGTTGCCGAAGCCCAACACATCGCCATCCGACGTAAGGGCAAAGGTGTGCTCGTATCCGCAAAACACCTGTGACAGACGAACCGCAAACCAGGTATTGGTGCATGTTTACATGCATACAGACACCAACGTTCAGGACAGCAGGTTTCGTGACCTCTTCGATCACACACACTCCACGCTTGTTTGCCCCTCCTCCCTCTCCCTCTCCCTTGTAGGCAGACCACCGTGGGGACCCGAGGGGGGGTAGGGGGTAGGGTAGGGCACGGACTAAAATGCAGCTTGCCAGATGGTTCACGTTTCACGCTGGATCAAATCGATTGACGATTAAACACGCCTCCCTCCCCACCCCCCTTTTCCTCTTTCACTACTTGTACTGATTCTGCTGGACTACAGCTCTTTCGTCACTGGTAAATCTCTTCAGAATACAAACACAGGTCGCCCCGGTTGTTCCCTCTTAAACCTAGTCTACTGATAATCGTAGCAGGTTGTGAGTTCGATTCTCTCTCTTCACGTGAAACAAACTTTGCAATTTGCGGTGGAAACCCGGTAGGTCGTGAGTATACACATTACCGTGCTAGGCGGAGATATGGCACCCCCCCTATTTCGACCAACTTTCAAAGCTCGGTTCGATTGCTCCACAGCCATTTCTGTCTACAGAAAGCCCTCGCCGAGATGTTTCTATTAACAAAACCACCTTTTTTGTGCTGGCACGAGCTTGGTTGTGGAGCAATCGAGGTTTGAAGAAGATCGGTCTAGGGGGGGTACCAACTCTCTGTCTCTTACGGTTCTTCGAAGGGACGACTAAAGCCTTCTTGCCATAAAGCACCAAGGCAAGCACCGCAGGAGGTGAGGCGGGGCACTATTTAAAAACAAACACATCATGCAACAACTAAAAAGCTCCTGTGTGCCTGTGTGACCTTCCTCATGTGTGACCCCGGCTGCTATTAGACAATACTGCGTCAAAAACACCAGAAATACATGTACTACTACTACTGCTGTACTGTACATGTACGACAATGAGGTGGGACTGGCCCCAGAACAGATCAGGGGAAAACACACTCACATGTGCTATTTACAAGTGGACGCTTGTTTACATCTAAAGACTTGATGCATAAGTACATTGTTCAGCAGCATAGTAGATCTGCATACCGAATGCTCCTGGTTGCTACATGTAACACAGTTTCTCTTTTGGGTCTCGAGACTTGCACAAACGGAACTCTCTTCAAGATCTACTGGTCTGTGCCTGCTACATTCACGTGTGTTTGTCACGTTTTTGCTGGGGAAACACCCACCGCCCAAAGCGGCCAGGCGGAGGAATGCACCATGCGTACAGGGTCTCTCTCGCACACAGCGCTTCCGTCTCACCTCGGCTATCCGCTGAGTTGGCGCTAGCTGGAAGGCCACTCTGCACGGCAAAAAACTAGATTGCGTAGGTGTTCCATTGCCCAGTTGCCCCCTGT
Organism: Ectocarpus siliculosus; assembly: GCA_000310025.1. Lineage (NCBI taxonomy): Eukaryota > Phaeophyceae > Ectocarpales > Ectocarpaceae > Ectocarpus > Ectocarpus siliculosus. The sequence continues at coordinate 5,380,639 of FN649742.1, read as the reverse complement.
ACACCCATCAGGAGGCAGACGCGGTACGTGTGGGCGTTATCTTCAGCTGAGGACGAGTAATACACATCGCGTTTGCTTCGTATCATACATTATACATACAGCAGTACGGCCTACGCGTGGGTGCCCGAATAGACTAGAGAGAACTAAAGGGGATGTATTGTAAAATGTAAGTTACCTATACAGATGTTTTTATACTTAGCACCAGCTGGCATCACTGGTATAAATCATCAGTGTATAGACTTTAAAAGACTCGAAATAAGTCCAGTACCCAGCCGGTTTCCCTCCACTCACTGAAAGACTCCACCACATCCCGTTCGACTGTGGGTATATCTCGAATGGGTAGTCTTTCTGTGTGTGTTTTTATTATTCCTCAAGACTATCTCCCCGACAGCAGCAGCACCCATGTCCCTCGGCTACCTGCCGTTTGAATACGCCTGTAACTTTAGTGCAATCAGCCAACTCACTTGGAATTTCCACCAACTGCCCACACGAGTGATCTCTCGCGGCGACTTCCCATCTCTCCCGTGCCCACGTAGTTCAGCACGGGATGGGACATGCATGGCAGCTGCTCCCGGGCTGATGCGGCGGGGGGGGCGCACGATGGAGCGCGGACGTAGTGGGGGGGGAGGGCGGAATGCGGCGAAACCAAAAGTCAAAAACCAAAACCTGAAACGGTAACCGCCACGAAAACCGTCGTCGGTCGTCGAGATGTCGAGATGCATGTACAGCATGTGCGCTTCGCTTCGAAGTAGTCTTGCGTATGGGGAATGCTCCGGAGTATGTACGTGCTGTCACCTCACTTATTCTGGCCGTCAGTTTTCACACGTTTCGGCATGTTTGGGCGAGTGAATTCCCACGACTTTGGACGATAACTTTTGCCATCACGATCTTATTATACTACTGAACCCTCCTCACGGATGGATACATATGTACATGTACACAGATAGAAGGTCGTTCTGTACACCACCGACCTGAAGTTGGGAAAGATCTAAAACAAATACAGTCTATGTCCTCCAAAACGCAACCATGAGAGCGAAAGCGAGAGAGCTGTTCCTTGTTCGTACAGTATTTTGTACAACAGTACTCCAGCAACGACAATTGATTGAACCGGGTTCGACTGTTTGCTCCAAATAGATAGATGCAGTGTTCTGCAGTAGCTTCGTCGTTGATTTTTGTATGCGACTATGAACTACAGGAGTCGGACGGTGCCAGCCAGCTAAACAATTTTGTTTGTCGTCCGAGCAATAAGAATGCCGGATCAGTTTCCAATCCTTCAGTGCTGCAAAAAAAAAACATTCCATTTTCAAGCAATTATGACCCCCCTTACAACCCCTTCTTCCCAAATTTCGCCTACAGCTCGTTGGACAGAACCCAGATTCGAGGTTTACAAATAGATACTCCGAGCAGCACGTAGTCTAGACTAAAGACCAAAAGCGTTTTCTCTACAACGTTCGTAACCATCCTGATAGTGTGGAGTGGCGTTGCAGTCGATACGATGAGGATTACTTTGGCGCGCTAAACAAACGCCGAAGTCTCCTCTCTGCACAAACACTCTCACTCTTTTTATTATTCTTACAACGCCGCCGCAAACGTCAGTACATATTACGACACCAACACTCCACGTGCAACACTCAGAACAACCCTACATTTAACCAGCACCTCCTATTGGAACCATGCTCCTTGCCCATGCACACGCGCCTGTTTGGCTACTATGGGTTCACCCACCACCTCCTCCGTACCCCCTTCTCCCCGCCCTGCACCATTTCTCACTTTAAAAGACAACACGGGTGATTCCTATGTTGCCCTTCCTCCGGTATGACCCCGGCTCTTACGTCAAATACGTACCGACAGGTCAGGTGTAGACTGAAAGGGCAAGAAATGCTCGATGCAAACAACAACAACAACAACAACAACAATCGACCAGAACAACACCAACACCAACAACAATAACAATAACAACATCAACAACAATAATAACAACAATAATAACTGTGATAATTGTAAATAATAAAACATCAGATCAGTAATAATAAAACATCAGAACATACTAGATGAAAAACAATAATAAGAACAGTTTTGAGAGAACGCAACGCTAATCAGTACAATCACAATAACACTTTAAGAAAACATGAGATGAAAACGACAGTATAATCACAATGAACCGCCTTCCGTACGGACTCCTACCGGTCCAATGTACGCACTCGCGATTCGCGAACACGCACAACACATGGTTTGGGCCAGCGCACGGCACGCGACACTCAGCAGGGGTCTATCATGTCGGTCCATCTCGCTACTTACTTGCAGTTGGTTTCAAACTTGAGGAGGTCAGTGCCTTCAAATAGCTCGCCCCCCCCCCCGCAATCCCACCCCCGACCCGAAGACACCACTCTTGGCTCTGTAGTCGGCCGCCGCCAAGTTGGTATCGTCAAAGGTATTCGTTTGTAGCGTGTGCGGGAGCTACCGATCAAAACCATATCATCATCGAATGCTCCGCAAAGTTACCTTCTTCATCGTCGGTCCTGATGGACTGGTCCTGATAGACTAATCGCTGCCCTGATATCACCCGCCGACGCCTTGCACCTTCTTCCTGAAACTGTTCTGGATAGGCAACAAAGTGCTCTGTTGTTCGACACACCGCTCCACAGCACTGAGCACACGAACGCGTACTACAAGCTTCACCTCATCTGCAACGATGTTTGTTGTTCCACCGTATGCTTTTACCTTCCATTCAACAACGCGCAAACTCAAATAGTACAGGTTTTGCGCGTGATTCCGCCTGCTTGCACTTCCTACCACGTCTTATTTGTACCGAAGCCGTTGTATAGACCGGAAAGTACTGAACAACAGCAGTCAGTCCCTTCTTCTCTTCTCTGACCGCCTCAAGACGAAGAAGAATTCATCAACCTATCCACTTTCTTCCTGACTCTCTTGGCCGAGCCACCAGTGCACCCCGGAGGCGTTATGCGCGACAGAGCTACGTCCTCGTCAAACCTGATAAAGAAGCGTGTAAGCAACAGACAGTTTGGTGCGGGAGTCGGAGAGAGAGAGAGAGAGAGAGAGAGAGATCAGATTGACGTGCGGACCTGCAATTCCAACATGAGTGTTACCAAGCGAGAACGCTACCAAAGGTGCTGTCCATGCACACCTCTCTTACGATCCGTCTCGAACCGCAACACTGATTGCAAAGCAGGTAGACGGGTGGGCAGAGAGATACGTCTGCACACAAGAGACGTGGAGAAGAGAGCATATATTTTCTCCTCTTCCAGCAAAGACTGGTTGGTCGGTCGGCTAGGGCACCAGATCTTAGCAAGAGGAACATACTTGCACATCCACGTCACAAAAAGTTTTGTTTATACTGCACGCCGTACAACTATTGAGAAGTCAGAGTGAGGGTAAGGAAGCTATGAAGGTAGACTGTAGATACTACAGCAGTAGAGGGTGGAACCAAACTAAACATTAGAACTTCTACACAAGCTACATCGTTTCTTGCGAGGTATTCAAGGGCGCCGTTCAGGAAGAGTTCATACAGCGTAACGCAGTACATTGACGTGTTTCACTTCCACACACATATCCATCTGCCAACAAGAAGGCAACCGCCGTATCCATATAGTCTATACAGCATCACTTCGATTGTACCCAAGCGGGATGGAATGTCTGGTCCCCACCTATCTCTCTTATACAGGGCATCGAAGTGCTTGACGAGCGCAGAGCCATCGGGAAAAATCTCGGTCGAACCATTCAAAGCCACGATGAAACCGGTGTAGGTGAACCCGTTGCGGCCACGGAACGTGACCTCATCCAGCAGCTTAATCTCGGTCACGCTGTCCCTTCCCGCGCTGATTGATATTGCATGGAAAAACGAACACAAAAAAACGAATTGTTTACATATCAGCACTGTCTAAGCGGGAAGAGGTCGGCAACCCTTCTACTTCTGTATTCAAAAGGTTCCTCGAGAAACAGCTAGCCGGTGTAATGATCCCCGTGCATCAAAAGTAACACAGCAGTGCTTCAACACGAAGTTACAGTATGCTCTTCTATGCTCAAAATGATGATAATATTATTTTGTTAGTGCTCAAGGCCGCCGCCTCCTTGTTTCGCCAACCACGATTATCATGGCGGTGTTGCCGACAATCGTTCCATCCAACTTCTGCGTCTCTAACTCCAACACAAGCAAAGCGAAGCGAATAATGTACATGATCCACACACAGAGTACATAGCACAAAGCAGCAGATGTGTCTTGTCTTGATGCACCATGTAAAGGAACGCTAAACTCAGCAGACGGGTTGGTTAACCCTGAGCCCTGTGCTGTAGACCCCCCCCCACTTCAACTCACCCGAACGCCCAACCCTTTCGAAGACTTTGGGTGCACCCCGAGCACTCCAATGCGCCGGGGTTAGACCTGCCCCCGCGCCCATCAACTCCACACTCAAATCCACCCGACTCGACCCACTTGCCCGGAAAGACGGTGGACGTCGAGGCAACTGTGGGGGGTGGAGGTGCCAGGCTTTGGGCGAGAGGCTCCGTGGATGCTTGGCGGCCGGAGGTGGCTCGTTCAGAATTAGAATGAGTCGTCGGAGTCCTCGGGGAAGATGAAGCGGTAGGTGGGCTACGGTGCCCGTCGTGGTCCTCGGCAGCACTCCGCGTTGATCGACGCTTTGACCTGGCGCTTGTGCTAGTGTTTGAGTCACCACGCCAAAGGAGGTTGGTTGTGGTAGCGGTAGTGGCTCCGCCGTCGATTGGGGTACTACCAGTGCGGGCACCAGCGGTACTACCAGCGGCGGTGGTGGTGTCGCTGGCGCTGGCGCTGGCGCTGGCGCTCGTCCTATCGCTCGTGCTAGAGGTAGCGGTGCTAGAGGTACTAGCGGTGGTGGTGGCGGTCGCAGGGGCGGTACGGCCGGGGCGGCCTGCAACATCAGTGATGGTGGCGTGGCCGCTGGTGGTGGTGCTAGCGGTGGGGGTACCAGCGGTACTATTATCGGCAGTGGTGCTGTTGGTGTTGCAGATGATGGAGCTTGCGCGGATGGTAGCGGTAGCGGCACTAGCGGTGTTGGCGATGGCGGTGGTACGGCTCCTGGTACGGCGGGCGGGGCGCGCAGTAGCTGTGGTGCTGGCGGCCCGCGCGAGGGTCAGCAGAGAGTCGTCGGTGTTCCGGCCACCGCGGCCACGAACACCGCCGTTCGGAGAAGAAAGCGCCGGCGATGCGGCCTGTCCCTGGCGGATCCTGCCGCTGTCTTCCTGCGCTGCACCCTCTACTCGTCTCTGTCTCTCCCTTGCCGAGTTGGGTGCGGTGGCCAGAAACGAGAGTGTGGGCGCAGATGTGACTAGCGGTAGAGTCACCCGTCGCCGCGGAGGTGGTGCCAGTGGCACGGCAGCCAGCTGCGATGACCGTCCCAGCGCGCCCGCCGTCCGACGGCCTCGGGCCCCAAGCTGGCGGTTTGCCTCGACGCTGCCCACACCACATGGTTACGTCAACAGACAAGGTCAATTGCACGCGAAGGTTAAAAATGCAGCATCGAAGTAAAAATGCCGCAGCCCTCCGAATCACATCGTACGCTCACTCATTTCGAGGTGCTTGTCTCCCGGTACTACGCAGCCAAGAAACGTGCTTGCTGTTAGATAATATAGTGGATGGATTGTTGGACACTTCTCGGAATGAAAAATAAGGGCACGCGGGCAGAATGAATGTTGGGAGACAATGCGGAGCTCCTTCGTGAACTTGTCTCTGTGGAAAGGTCAACGGAGATAAATTGAGAGGTTGAAGAAGGAACATTCCAAATGATCGGATCAACCACAAGAGTACCTTGAAATCTTGCTTGGCCTAATAGACAAAAACGAAACACTTCTATGATTCTCACCAGGCGACCACGTCCAATGTCTCCACCAGGATACACATGCACCGCATGCCCCCCTGGGTCATAGCACACGACGCCGTACCTGCAGGCCCTGGTGTCGGTGATTCTAGTCCAGCAATATAGGCGTGATCAACGGCAGCCCCACGCACGAATAGTAGCAGTAGCAGCAGAGGAACCAAATCCCCGGGCGAGCGCGAGGGTCAAACCAACGAACAAGGCTACATCGTACGGTGAAACGAAAGACTGACATGGAGAAACCTCTATTGTGAGGCGTGTGAAGAAATGGGACAAGACAGCGATAATACCGGCTACACTTACGTTCGAGATCGTTGGTGCATTAACACACGAAATGTACTTCGTGATATGCACAACACCGTGAAGCCGCAGAAACAATGCAAACGGGTGTGTAGATGTAAACCAACCTAAATATCCCATCATCTTGGGGTAACTTCCGGAGGCGACCTCTGTAGTGATAGTTGCCAAATAACTATAGTCTGCTATGCCTACCGCCCACCCACATGACCACTTGTTGTGCTACGCCGTGTGCCATGGCTTCGCTGCTTTCATTTTGAAACTGTAGGATTTGGTCACATGCCCTCCGCTTCCATCACGGGGACCTTGGTGCCTTAGTAATCCAAAAGCAGTTGGCCATCCGTTTCCTACCAGATCCATCTTCTCCTTCATGTATCTACGAGAGGTACGCAACAGGTCGATTCCGTGTTTGTCTCGAAAGACAAACGAACAGTAGTACCGCCCTACCACGGTGGCTAACTGGTGGGGAGAGTTGATGCCGTTGACACAGAGAGCGTCGACAGAGGCAAGCCTTAAATTGTATACATGTTGCCAAGCTCGTGTCACAGCTGAAACTATCTCCCCCGAAACACGGGTAGTTCGTTGTTGGTGGTATGTACGTGCATTGCGTGCTCTGATTTCGGAACGAGCACGACGGAAAGCTGCGAGGGACCGCAAGCGTCTTGGGGGTCACACGGTATCACTTCGAACATCCTCTGTCGTTTTCTCGAAAAGGAGTGTACGAACCAAGCGTCGAGCTTGGTCCAGTAACGCACGCTGGAAATTACATTAATTTATCTTTTCCTCTTTTAGAATGGGTACCTATGCTATGTTGTGTACCCGTTTTGCGATGTTTACCGAGATCAGTCTATTTGCAATATACTGCAAAGGAACCTATAGAGCTGATATATACGGGATCAACCACCTATCCTTTGACCCTTGCCTTGAATCGGAAGAAGAAGAGGACGACGATGATGATGATGACCACGATGATGATGACGAAGGCCTACTGGGAGACGATCTAGCAGATGGCGACGTATCGGAAGACGAAGATTCCGATGATGAAGATGTACTGGGAGCGGTAGCAGACGGAGACCCACTGGCAGGCGAAGTACCGGCAGGTGGTGTTGTAACGGGCGAATCGGATGGAGTAGAGGTCGCATCCCTCTGAATGCTCTGCATGACCTGCCTTCTCATCTTCCGGCGTTTCTGTCCCACAAGAAAACGTGCGGCGATCGTCCAAGTCACGAGTAGCTAAAATATACAGTAGTCTTACTTAATAAATATTTACTTCCAATCAAAAAAATCAAACGAAAGGTGCAGTAGTATGTAGAGATCGCAGACGATGTGTCTCTCCACCACTAACTGTAACATATATTTCACACACCGACAACACAACAAACAACACAGGTTCCCACTTTTGTGCGAGGCTCGCCGCCTGTTTCCTTTGAGGGAAACCAACAACAGTCGAAGTAGTGGTGAGTGGTAATACAATGTGGTGTTGTGTCGAATCTCAGCAATAAACAACAGCTTGAAATACCGGTTTGTTCGTCAACCAACATCCAAGCCCACCGCCGTTAGAACCGTACATTAAGGGGGGGCAGAATAGGGGTTTTGACGCTGGCTCTATGTTTTATACGTTAATCCAACATAAAGAAATAAAACATTTTTCCTGCCTGAGGACCCTGGTAATTAGTACTAAAACCAGTAGAGGACACCATCAACAGACGTAGTGCGTGCTGGCACGTTCAGGTCTGCTACTGGAGCTGAAAGGTCGAAGGTCGCGGCAGCCTCTGAAAACAGTCCAAAATCGTCGCCGGAACCAAGCGGCATCCAACATTTATTTGTCACAGCCGTGCTCACCGCCACGGACCGTAAACCCCTGAACGGAGGGTTGTCAGCAGTGGCATCAGCTACTGCTGTGAACCCGCAGTTCAGAGATTGGGTCCGTGGCGGCGAGCACAAGCAGTACAAGACACTGGGTGTCGGTCTAATTTGCGGAGATTTACGGAGATTGTAGGCCGCTACCACCGCAATACGACCCTCGATAGCACCACCACAGAAGAAGAGCAGGTTTGAGCGCGCTAACACGTACCCTCCGCTGCTATAGGATGTCCTCTAGTGATATAAGTACTATGCACCAGGTTCGTAGCAACCCAGAGCTTATTTGAGCGCCTGCCGTTTTGTCTCTTTTGACTTGAATATAGAATGGTGAATTTTTATATTGATTTCAAAGGAGGCGCGTGGAGGCATCTGGACGCGTGAAAGGTATGAATGTTTTGAGAAGCTTCTGCTGCTGCCGTCCTGTGCGAGAATCAACGATTTCTGTTTTTCGCGATGCCTTCTGACTGGTCAAGCTTGTGTCTCCCGTGTGCCATTTCTGGTGCTCTTGCGTTTGTTTTCAAATTTGAAAAATTGTCAACATCGAACCTCGTGTTCTGCCATTGCGAAGATTTACCGATGTTACTCCTGCCTGCGACGGAAATTACACGGTGGCTCCCCGTCGCCACAACAAAAATAATTTGCACGAACATAACCAACGTCGCCGGTGCTCAAATACATGTGGAACAACGATGCCGCTTCGGAAACTAGAACGACGCACACCACTCTGTTCGAAATTATGGGACAGTTCGACCAAGACAAAGCGTTCCTTTGGGGACGCTGCTGCTGTGTGAGTTGCTCGACATTGTAAACCAAAAGTGCTGAGTTCGGCTCCACTCACCAATCAATCAATGCGGCCCGTTTGGTTACAAAAATAAGATACCTAACTGCTGCAGGTATCATACATGTAGACTAGTACCTGCAAAGAAGAAAAGTCAACACATCTGAATCCCTGCGATTGGGGCATTGTCTTGTTTCCCAAAAGGGTACATACCGTCTTTCTGTGATTGTAGTCGACGCATGAAGTGTTTTGTTTTCGCATCTCGGGTACGAGGTGTATGGTGAACACAGCAGCACAGTCTCACCCAAGTTAATTACGCCGCGTTTATTCCGAATGTCCCATGTGCCTAGTCTACACCACTCTGCTGTATGCTGTACACCGTGAACGGGTAGTGGGAATGTGGGATCATCGCACACACCCTAGACCACTTTCAAAGCTCGATTGCGCCACAATCTACAGGGTTCCAAACAAAGTCTGTCCAGCCATCGTTGGTCACGCTGCCCCTTCCTCCTTTGGGTGAGAGCAGCTCTCAGCAGGGCAGCGTATCTTGCCTTCCTTTCTTTCATCTACCGGACGTAGAGGCAGGCGCCGATCCCCCGCGAACCCCGTAAGGACAGGTGAGCTTTGGGGATGCGTGACGTTCTTCGGAGTTTGTGGAACATCTAGTCTACCTTGATCTTCGTGTTTCCATCTCATCCGAAACTTTTGTGTGTGTCTGCCTTGATCTGCCGAGAATTTGTTTCCCGCGCTTCTGTCTGTCGCTTTGCCTCTGCCTCTGCCTCTGCTCCTGTCTCTGTCTCTGTCCCTGAAGTTGATACTCAGAAAACGACGCTAGATAGTCTAAATAGACTACAGCAGCACTAGCAGTAGACCCTCGCCTGTCTCTCTTTTTATTGTCTTCAGCAGCAGCAGCAGCAGCAGGGGGCAGGCAAGCTTCCCAGCAGCGCACTGCTACAAGATACCTACCAACTTCGGCCCCGTGCTGCTGCTGTAGGTATGTACGAGTGTGTAGGCTAGTGCTGTATGTATGTGCGCAGTTGGCGCCCGCCTTTAAGAACGTCACTTTCCGGTCCAGCCTCAAATTCTTCTTGAGGGCTGAAACTCAGGGTACGTTGTCCAATTTCTTGTGTCCATCAAGTTTCTATTTCTTTCGTGCTGCAGAATCCTGCTGAGTTTGAAGTTCTCAAGCTTTCAATGCCCTCACGAGAGGCGGCGGAGAGCGCCACTACACCCATACAGCAGACAGCATATCGTGGTTCGCGACAGACTCCTCACAAAGAGAAGGGCTGTGAAGAGGGGATGGCGTTTCGCAGAATCAAACGAAACAACTTGAATTTAGAGGAAGGGTGGATACATATTCAAATTTAGAGGAAGATCTCATCATGTACAGGTGCGCAATAAGAGGGGACTGTACAGGTCGGATTGAACTGTGCTGTGGTCCATATCATCAGTGTACAGCAGGAGTATAGCACCAGAATTAACTCCGCCCCCGCTATTCATCCCGCAAGACAACGTCGAACGCAGCCACCGCTGATTGGCCCACAAGGCGTTGCGGCTACTATACTGACTGACTGCTATTATATATTTTTGTCAGTATGACCCAACGAATCCATCTATCTCTCTCTATCTATAGTCTAGAAGAGAGTCGATAGACAACAGCAATGGATCCATCCATAGCGTCTGCGAAAGTTCTGCTTTTCCACGATTTCCCGAGCAGCACACAGCGATATCTCCCCTGTGGGTAACGAGTCAACAAGATAGTTTGGTAGCCATATTGTGCATCATCTCTCTGTGTGTTATGCTGGGAAGGTGTAGACGGACGGTGTCTGGTAGTGTAGTTGGTTCGTCGGGTGTGCTATAGTGGTGCACCCTGAAGAAAAACACAACACACACGACGGTAAAACATTTCACTCCCTGTTTTCCTCGCGTTGATCCCGATCGATACGTACGTACGTACGTGTGCGGAGACCTCTCGACGGCATCTATCTACAGTAGACAGACTCTGTTCAACACCGTTTGTGCGCATCTACTGTACACCAGTACACAGCAGTCTACAGCTGTGTACCTGTCGTGTGTTGTCTGAACGTAGGTCAACAAGCGGGTGTGCGATGACTACAGCATTACTTTTTGCTAACTTCAGACGGGGTGGTGGTAAATGTGTGTCCCGCAATAATAATATGTCAATTTACTCACCAAACAGATCAACTGCTGTTGCATGTAGTTGTTCCAATAAGAGTAAAAACGAAAAACAGTTCGTGTACACCTGCCAACGTTCGCCAGCTGAAGTTCGCCTACGCATGTATGCTGAAACCGTGACGCCTGTACAGCAGCAGCAGTGAACAAGACGTGATCAGAGCAGGAAGAGCACGGTGGACAGAGACAAGGCAAAGCATCCGGCGTTTCGAGGATTGAATGAAGTAGTATCCGGATGAGGCTCAGGTAGACAGAAGCCGAAGAGCGAAACCATGAACAGGTAGGTGTGGATAGATACTGTAGGTGTGTGAACAGAAGCAAGCTCAAGGAAGAGAAGATATTGTCAGCATCCGGCCGGTGGCGGGAGGCGCGGACGCGCCCACCCGCTGTGCATGCACGTACCATGGAGACCTCAGCCCTTCCTGGCAATAATCCTCTCACCTTTTGCGCGAGAAGCTGGCAGGAGGAACTCTCTACGGAACTCCGCGCGTTTGGGATGCGTGATCCACACAAAGCCTTCCCGAGCAACAGCACCAGCAGCAGAGGTGATCAAGAACACCCACGGAGAGGGCAAGATCCAGTGACGGGAGCGAGTGGGGCACCCTTCCGTGGGTACACCTTGCAAAGATCTTGCTGCTGAAGGGAGTCACGAAGGAGGGGTGGGAGGCAAGGTGCCCTACCGGAAGGGATGTGTGCACGCGCTCGACGCTTGGTTTGGATTGGATTTATCCCTCGGTCTCGTCTGTCATGTGGAATGTGCGGCGGGTCTTGGGTGTCTCTCACGGAACCCCCCGTGCAGCACCCCCCCCCGATGCCCATATCCTCGTACCTTGCTGCGGGTGCCCCTCGTCCTCCTGTGCTGGTCGTGCGTGGTGTATCTGCGTGTCTGAGCCATGCGAGTCGTCCAACATAAAGGAATAAATCAGCACTCCACTGCCTCTTGAACGTGTAACGAAAACCGCGGAAATCGACGTCCTCCGAAGTGTTTGGGAACAGCAGTTGAAAGCGTTTAAGCGTTCGACCTCTTCTATTTACCGAATACGACACGAGATAAAACACCCCCTCGAGCGATTTTCAAAGCTCGATTACGCCACGACGAAGAGGATGCACAAACGAAACGATACATTTTCGGAAAGCTCTCGACGAGGCGGTTTCAACGCCCCCCTTTTCGGCACCCCCACTCTTTCTGCTGTTGAGAAATTGAGCTTTGAAAATCGGTCCAGGGGGTGTGTTATCTTGTGTCGTATTCGGTATCTACCCGCGCATGGTAGACACAAATGTCCAAATCCCGCAACCTTGACGAGATATCAAATACAAAACACCTGAGCAATGCATGGAGGGATAAATCCCTTACCTGCTTACTCCAATCACGTTGGATCGGCTTTCGACGGAGGGTGTCCCGGCGAAAAAGCACACATTTTGGCGAGTCTGAGTGAAACCTGTACTGCTGTAGCTAAAAAAATACAAAACCAGCCGAAACTGGGAAACAAGACACGAAGCTAAGAAATTCCGACACAGAGTAGGGGTCTCAGCGTTTTATAAGGAGAGCTCAGCAGGGTCGGTCCTCTGAAGAAACTTCCCATTAAGCGATATGCACGGAGCTCTCGTGTGTCGGCTCAGAGAAGGACGGTGTGAGCTTCGATTATGTCAGTCTGACGTTTCAACTAAACAACTGCAGGCACCAGCGACGTGACACCCCCACTCTGTTCCATCTTCTCATTTCATGCACGCACACGCAACTAGCACCCACTTCCTGTTGCATAACGGCGGTGGCGTCCAAACCGTTCTTCAGCCGCATTCTAGAAAATCCCTACAACACTCCTACTGCTGTTCGCATTGGTCACAAGTACTGGGGGTACCAGGTAGCGGTGGTCAGTCCGGCCACCTCTGCCGCAAGCATGGGGCACACCAATGCAGCACCAAACCGGAGGGCCAGAGACTCAACGTACCCCTCCACGACGCTCAAGCGTGCGGTCCAACGGATACGTCCCATTCGTCATCTAACCCCCCGTGACAATGCACGTGTTTATCCTAATGAGAAATCCCCACAAGTGGTGTTCGCAAATATGCATACCTCGGTGACAAACAGCAAGAGCGCGCTTGTTCGTGACAATTCTCGCCAACCAACGCTACCAATCGCTGTTTGAAGGGATCAAACCGCGTCAAGAAACATACTAAACACAGAAAACGAAGGCTACGTACCTACGCCATTACAAGCCCAGCCATGAAACACAAGGAAGGACACACCGAGCGGCCTCTGAAAAGACAAAAACCCCGCGACGGCGCGTACCGAAACTTCAACACAACACCGAGTACATAGTAGTACTACATGGTCTTCGCTGAGTCAACTCCGTGTCAAGGGTCAAGCGTCCGCGGTGTCCACTCTAACCCGCCGCGGATCTAGCTGTGCACAGTGGGAAGGCGGCTACCCGCGAAGGTATTCGAGCCGTCGAAACGAGTTCCGGTTGCGATTCCGGGTGGTATCAAGGGCTCTTCCTCTTCTTCGTCTGGGGCCGTCCACCGTAGGCTAACGTTGCCCGTCCCTCCTCGCCCTCCCGAGTAGCTCGACAGGGGAACCACTCTGTTGTACGCCAAGACGATCGACGACGGCAACGCCACGAGGAGAACCCAGTAGCCGAGAAGCGCCAACATCTCCAACTGCAAGCATCAAATATCAACACCAGTAATAAGTGTCGGAAGGGGCGAGGGACGGGAGGTTGTTTGTGCTCGTCCTGCAAGGTGACTTCGTTTCCTGACGGTATGCAGAGCGCTGACGCAAAAAAAAACAATAACATCCCAGTAGCTGTCACTCGAGCTTGAAAGAGCAGTATGGTAATAGGGAGCGTTCCGAAAGCAGATTTGGTCTCCAGCTTCGGGAAACAGCTTTGCACAGCCGCATACATACGCCGATTTTCCTCAAGTCATTTCACTCAGCTGGAAAACACTACGTACCACATTCGACCGCAGAATGAAACCGACAAGAGAGGTTGAAATATGGAAGCAGACGCATCCACGATGCCGTCAATGATCACACCGCGTTGCTTGCCACTTACGTCGGTGTTGACGAAAATGGGCTTGCCCGCCGCCCACACCAGCACAACTGCCCGCAAGACCAGGCAGACGGCGACGGATCCTGTCATCGCTACCACACGGAAAACCCGGCGTCGACGGGTAGGCAGCTCGATGGGTACCAGCCTGCCCAGTGCCGCAACCAGAAGTATAAGGGAGGGTCAGTGCGGGACTGAGCGACAAGGAGGTCAGCGTACCCAGCAGTATATAATAAATACTGCACAGAGGAAGTTTGGTGATCCTCTGTAGTGGCTGACCTGCAACAGAAGAAGAGACTTCATTCACGCAACAGTGCACCGAGTCGGCTACCACCGTATTCACGACACGACTAGACTAACCTCAACTCCACGACAGCGTAGTAGGCAGCGGTGACCATGACGAAGGCCGCGAGGATGAACACACCACCTTCCACGTATGCCGTCCACAGGTTCAGATACATAGCTGGGGGGGCAGACAGACAGAAAGACAAGGGTAGATAGCAGCGAGCAAGCCTTGTCGAGTTGCTGTTTGCGAGCAATGGGTCGATCGATCTCAGGGCAGCTTGCCTGGCTTACCGTTCGAGCAAGGCAGCACTTGTATCGCACAACTCCGCGCGGGTCAACGTCGAGATCGAGCAGGCAAGCGCGGCTGTGCGGGGCCAACCCAAAGCAAATGTGCAAAAGGGAAACAGGCCGGCATGCCCTACAAAATGTTCATGCTACCTTCTACTCCACCCACTGGACCTAAGGCCGGCTGCTCCCTTGGTGTTGTCTTGGGGACTCACAATCGAGTGTCACAAGCACTGCTTGAAACACTGTCGCAAGAGCAGCAGCTGCGAACACGACGGTGCTGGAGACACGCTGCACGCCTCGCGTGATCTTCCAGATTAGCGTCGGCGTCCCTCGTGGCCTGCGGTACGAAGCCAATCAGGACAATCAATAGAAGTTGCCGTCGCTGGTTTTGAAGTCAATCTCAAGGAAATAAATATGCATGTTGAGCATGCGTTCGCGCCACCGGAACACTGCTTTCTTTCCACGGGGATCAGTGGGACTGCCTTCGCAAAGAAAAATAAAGTACGCTCACTGTGCTACGAAAAAAGATCAGGCAGGGGGGATGCAGACCCGACCCCAACACCAACTCCAACTTAGACGATTCTATACCGTATCCAATACGTTTGCTTACAATGGAAACTTGCGTAGACTACTGGATCACTGTGGCGTTGGAAGTATCATGAAAAAAAAGTGAGCCGGACGCGGAGGCACAAACTTCTGTCTCCTGCTCTCCGTCTAGTTCTAACTATCTACGATAATTGCAGGTTCCGTTCGCATCCTAGTAGCCAAAGCTATATATTCACCTGTACTCATCGCCCCCCCCCAATGGCCGCGACGCGCCTGCCCCCTGCCTTGCGGAGAAGGCCAGGTCTGCCCAAAATTTGGCGAGGATGGTGTAGAGCGTGAACGTCGTTGCGGCGAGAAAAAAATCTGTGCCGTAGAAGGCCACACGGAGGGCCACGCTGACAGAAACATCCAGTGTCCCATGGAGAAGGTCCCACGCTTCGTACGCCAACACCGACCAGGCGATGCTCACTGCGTTCAGGGGGCGACGGATGGGATACGGGGCAGGGCGATGGGCTTTCCAACTTGTTCGGCGTGCAGGCCTTTGCTTGCACTCCTGTATGCTTACGTGTCAGGAGGTCGAATCGGCACGGCAATCCAGCAGTACCGCTCCCTAGAACTCGAAACAGCTACTAAATCTGTTGCATCAATGCTATGCGTGTGTATAGGTGCAACATGTTCACCCTACAAGATAACGCCGCCGGTATCCCCGCGCACGGCTGTTGTATCATGTGTGTCTTGTGTGTTGTGGGGAGGGAAGAAAAACACTAACGTTTGGCCGGTCCGATTAAATCGCCTTCCAGAAATCGACACACGACAAATGAAACACTACTACTTGCAGGCGAGCACCAGCAGTCAAGGATTATCCACGCACCACGAAGCAACAGCTACAAAGCACTGCCGCGCGTTCAAGCACTGCCGGGTGAACCAAAAACACCCCTCCAAACCACTGCACAGCACTCACGTGCTGCCGACAACGTCAACATGGACAGGAGCGCCTTCTGAGTGGTGAAGGGTCGAAAAGCCGCCAGCATTGCCATCACCGTGCCAGGCATCCGCCTCGCCGCTCCGTCATCAAGCGCCAGCAGTCGCCGCCTTGGACTGCTGTAGGCATCTCTAGCCGCGGCTCGAAGCACCCTCGCCAACGCGATGCCGCAAGCGCAGAAGAGGACGATGTTGATCAGGCCGACCAAACCGCACACAACAAAAAGGCGGAACTGTACCGAACTCATCTTCTCAACCCTGGCCAAGGGGCACATCGAGACGAGACGCAAGCACGGATTGATGGGAGGCAAAGAGTTGCGTCAGCGTCAGAACCGACAGCAGTCGTGCAACGACTGACGAGTTCTGCTGTATGAACCTGAGGCGGTGTGCGCCGTTAGGGGGGGCGTGCAACCAGCCGTAGCACACAACACAACCCTTATAATTTCCTGACATACTCGCAACATAAAAAACACATCACAACAGCTGATATCTTGTCGCATACAGGGTCCGTCAGCCCGGACACCACGTCCGTCCTCGTACCGCAGGTTGCGTAAGATACCACACCCCTTGACCCATCTTCAAAGCTGGAAATGTTACGTTTTCGGAAAGCCCCGACGAGAAGGATGTACGTACAAGTAACCCTTTCGGTTTTGGCGCCGCCGTCGGTCACTATGCTGAAGAGTAACCGAGGTTCGAAAATCGGTACGGGGTGTGTGGTATCCCTTTCGGTTTTGGCGCCGCCGTCGGTCACTTTGCTGAAGAGTAATCGAGCTTCGAAAATCGGTACGGGGTGTGTGGCATCTCAGCAACCTGCAGCACGGTAAGAGTTATTCCGCAGCGTGACCTTGCTCGAGCGAAACGCGACACCGTCCTAAAATAAGCTCCAGACTAGAATTTCAGGGTTGGGATCGAGTGGCAAGCTTAGATTTTTTCAGGGTCGGGATCAAGTGGGGGTGTAGGAGCTAGCGCTTAAAGTCAGCTCCAATCATGTGTGTGTGCGCTGGGTGTGAAAATCACGCATCACATACAGCAGCAGTGTATTGACCCCCCGCTCAGAGCGTGAGGCTCGGGGAGTCAAACGCAAGAATCACCTGGGTTGTATCATACCATATCTAACGCAGACACCAACTAAGCAAACCTGCTTCGTTCCGGCTTTCAACCTATGCGTAATCATTGAGCACGGACGACAGGGAACATGAGCAGAGATGATACGGCAGAATGAAGCAGATCAATGCAGGCTCGGCTCGTTGCCAGCGTGACGACGAGGTGTGATTGATTGCCCCGCAAGAACGGACACTTCATTTACCCGGACGGGTGTAGTGATAACTTCATTGATCACCCTGCTGGTCTACTACATAGTATCAATACGTGTGCAAGCTTGAAGCGAACTCACCTCGTTGAGCCTTCTCTCGAGGTTTCCTTCGACTCTGCTGTTCCTCCGGGCACCAATACAGACAGCGTGCTTGCTTGTGTCTGTCGTGTCGGGCACCGCAGCTGATAAAAAAAAAAAACTTTCCGTTGTGCCTTATTGTCACTGCTGTCACCGGCTCTGGTTTTCAGCGGACAAGTCTTGTAAAGCACGACGATTGCTGTTGCGATTCCACCTGCCTCGTGACCCCTCTCCAACCAACCCCTACACGAAGGCCGTCAAAACGCGCTGGGTGTATCTCATCACCAATAAGTGCATTTACATCACATTTTCACCGCTTTTTTTTTTTTTCGGAGGCGTTTTTTGTGCACCAGCATAGCGCGCGCATCGTGGTACATATGTATGTTTGTAGTCCTTTACATACATACGGCAGAACAAGCGGTTCTGGGGCTGGTCTAGGGACTGGGTACACCATCCCCTTTCCCTTCTCTAGCTCTCCCTTTCGCCGTGGTAGGGTTCAAGGCCTGCTGCCCTTGGAGTACGCATTACCAGTTTGCGCTTGCACTGGGCGCCTGCTAAAAATATTAGTCTAAGAGGGAAGAGCTGCTTGGAACACTGCCGCTGCTGCTGCTGGAATCGGGAAGGGGAAGCAGAGCAGCGATAGGAGAGGCGAAATGGCGCAGCGTCAGGGATCAAGGGCCATGGGCACCGCGGCCCAAGGCCTGACGCCGGTGGCGGGGGACGCGGATCTCACGAGCTGCCCAAACTGCTATCTGTATTTCAACTACCAGGTCAAAGGAAATAACAACCTTGTTCCTAGGCTGCTGCCCTGCGGACACCTGGTGTGCTCAACGTGAGTCATGGCTTGTTGTGTTGTTGTCGTTAGCAGCCTTCACAGCAGCCGCTTCCCTTGCCACCAGAGAGTGACGTTACTCGTGGATTCTCTTGCCTAAAGATTGATCTTCTACACCTTCGGTACATCAGGTCATATCCACACACCCGCTCAGGTTCTCTGCTGCTGCAGCTGTTGTGCGGGTCATTATTCGCACTCTTTGCTTCCGAACTCTGAACTGGTTGAGAGAGAAAGGGGCACAGCTAAGAGCTACTGCTGTAGGTTGAGCCGGAGAGTGTACGCATTACGGCTGCCGCGCCTCGTGTCGTTGAAATAACAGTGCTGCTCAACACTATTTTGTCAACACTATTTTGGCGGCATGCCCCTTAAGGAGCGCCAACAGGTGTGTCTCCAAGGCTGTCTGTCAAACTTAGCTCTTGATTGTCTTGATCCGAAAACGTAAACAACATGAACGAAAGCAGCAGTTCGTTGCCGGACTGGGGCGCCAAGTAATTGTGGCTCTTTTTCGTGGTTGTGGTTACGGCACTAACCGTCGCAGTATCGGTAGGGAAGGCTAAGCCTGGCAGAGAGCAAAGCAGTGGCGGCTTGTCTCTTCGCAGTCCAATGCTGTCACTGTAGACTATAGGTCTAGTCTGACTCCATGCCGCCTTTTTTCTGACGAGCTTATGGTGCGCATTCTAATCTAGTCTTTTAGTCGTATAAATTCCGTTGTAACTTAGTCCCGAGGTAGATTCCGTAACCATGTTCCTCCCTCCCTCCCTCCCATCCTCAAGCCGAACGAAGTCGGAAGGAAGCCCATTTCCCCTGGTGCCACTGTTGTCAAGCTGTCAAGCCGGACGCACTGCTGTCCGGGAGAAAGAGCGAAGACTATAATATCTATCGCCTATGCTAGCCTCACTCACTCACCCACCCACTCTTCACTTAATATGAAGACCACTTTTACTTTTTAGTAGAGCGTGTGCATTTGCATACAACATGAACCAGCGTGGGGAGGCGATGAAGATTTTTTTCTTGTCGTCTGCTTCAAAACAACGCCCAGCATCTAAAATATAAATGTTACATGCATACACGTAATAGTGACCAAAACGAAAGTAAAGTGCCACCAATGCACGTGGCATTTAGCACTTTCGCTGTGTATGTCCTTCACGTTTGTCATCCGAGCACCGCTCCGAGTTTCTTGCTCACGAGGACATGAAACGAGCACCACATGTATCATGAAATGTACGTGGTATTGTGTAACACGACGATTCGAGGCACACAGCCCGTTGTTTTCGGCCTTTTCTGACTACTACTGCTGTAGTGCTGTCGATACGATATCTCATCCGTTCGCGTTCGTACTAGACTTGTGAGAACCCTGGCAATTAATTTCTTGTCTGCCTATGTTCCGTCTCTGCTGTGTAATCCTATTTTGTGTTGACGGCGATGATACTGGTGGTGGTGGTGGTGGTGATGCATCAGGTGTGTTGGGGATCTCTTCTGCGACGGATCTCTTTGCTGCCCCAGCTGCTGCGAGATTCACACATGCGGTGAGTGAACAAGTCAGTCAGTCAGTCAGTCACTCCACGATACAGCAGTACTACCGTAGAAATAGGGTACGATTGTATCCTCTGACAAGAGATAGATGACGACAGCGTGCTTCTCATAATGCGCTGGTCGCTATGCATACAACGTGTTCTTCTCGTGCACTTGTTGCAGGTTTTGCCAAACAAACCTTGGCAAGTGGCTAAAGTAGGAACAATACCCTCCCGCGTGGAGAGCAGTCTCACGGGGCGTGTCTTAACGCTCTAGACCAAACAGGGAACAGGGAACTCGGAATTCCCTGTTCCCTGTTCCGTGTCGTTGTGTCTTGACATACACCTCATTTCCAGGGAACATGGAACACTTGAGCGCGCCCGTGCGGCCCGCATGTCCTCAAAGGTAACAAATACAACCATCGGATGCAGAAAGACGAATGGGGATAGAGGAAGGAGGAGGTGGTGTAGGTTTCGAAGGAACCTGTTGACGAGCGCACATGAAATACATGTGCTAGGTATCGGCAGGAACAGGCGGTGCTCGTCATGCAATCCGCACCCTCGACAGCAGTGCTCTGGAAGGCTTGCTTTTTGAGTTGTGGCCCATGGCAGCTTGCCGTTTCTTTGACACTTTATGTTCCCCCATACAATGGCTTCGCGACCATCCGCCGCCGTTTTTTTTGCATGCGAGTCCAAGCGAGACTCGTAATGATGGCGGCAATGCTTGTATACTGCTTGAACTGGTAGCATGCAGCCTGTGGCAGCCACATGCCCGAGAGTGATCACACACATCCCACCACGTCCTGAATTGCCACCGAAGAGCATGTGTTCCACGTTCCCTATAGTCTGTTGGCTGATTTTAATGAACTTGTTCCTTAAATTTTTTGTGCGGCGTAACTACCTCAAACAGGGAAAACGTGTGTGGCATTTCTTGTTTCCAGGAAAGTTATTTTTGTGTGGCCAGCCAATTAGACAATAATTCCGAGTTCCCTGTTCCCTGTTCCCTGTCCAGAAAAGGGACGTTAAGACACGCCCTCAGGGAGCGGTGGAGTTGCTCAGAACTCCGTCCGTCAACATCAACCATAAAGTACGGAGCCACATAAGCCAGTTGCAAATTCCAGCTGCTAAATTCGAAGTTCCAAAAACTTAGCATATGCATACCTTATTTTACGGCATACCTGGTACTCCGGAGCGACAAACAAGTCAGCCCGGATAATCATATGATACATACGTGCGTAGAGGAAAAAGGCGACCACGGGCCTTTTCCACCGATGAGAGGACATGACATGACCCTTCTTCAGTTCGACCCCTGGCACAGAGGGCGTGTGGAAGGAAGGTTAGGGTTTTACTCTAAAGGAAGCAACTTGCTTTTCTCTCCAAATCTACCTAGTAACCGCTGGTTTTTAGTTGCTCAACAGACCGAGTTCAAGTCGTCGCGAGGCCCAATTTTTGGACTCTCTCAACTTAAGATCGCGACCGCGATCATTTTGTGGTGACCTTTTCTGTTTGCGCTCCAGATTGCCGCCTACACTCAACCGCATCCCTTCTCGAGTCGCTTGAGCCCTTGATGTGGTGTGTCATAGCAGAGGCGCCGTGTGCGCAGAAACCTGCAGCAGGCAGGCTCAACCACCGATCGCGATGATTGTGCGAATTGAAACTCGAAGTTTTTTACCGGTCAAGAAAGGAACTATTGTATGTGGTTTATTGTTGTAGGTTGGCCGCTCGAGCCCTCTCTCGGTGGGTATAGGCACATAGGCACCCCGCACAAACAGATTTGACCGAGTGTACAATAATGAAGTACAAGTAGCAATTTGGGGTATCTGACACGTACCTAACCTTGGGTACTCGCGGTTTGAGCGCTCGCTTTTTATTGATCCCGAAAGAGGTGATGCTAAAAATATCGGACCAAGAAAAGGGCTCATTTCGGCGTTGAGACCCTCGTTTTCGCAGAGCTCCTCTAGTTAATGAAAAATACTAAAGCTAATGCTATTGCTTGGTCCGGAGTCGGGAGGAACAGCCCCTCACTGGTTTGAGGTGATGAAGTCATGTGCTCCCCCAGGTTTCCACGCTGCACAGTTACTCGGCTTCAATCCGATGCTTTCATCCGATGCCGTAGCACAGACGAACGAGGCTCTGTTGATCCCCGTTTGTGTGTCCTATTGAGTCCACGTTGGCCTTACGTTTTCCTGCAAGGACATGTATCTGTAACCGCTATATAGAGTACCGTATGTTGTAAGAATGCAAGAATGACTTGTCGACTTGAAAATAAGTTGTGATAGTTGGCAGACTAATGTATTGTCGTTTTGTACGCTACGCGAGGTACGATCCAGCGGCAAGTCTGCACTCAAGGAACCATAGCTGCTTAATTGTTTCAAATTTCGGTGTACCTCTGTACTGTACCGGCAAGTGACCTTTCTGTGTCCCGCTCAAGAATGTCTCGCTTCTGCTCGCAGCTACTACCAGTGCATGGCGCGATTTACTACCCAACCATCGTGTCTGTCTGTCGGTAGGATATGCAGGATATGAATAGCATCGGTAGATATTACTGGCTTGAAGCTTGGTCACGTCTCATGTCATCTGAATGTCTTCCGTTGCTTTGGTTGTTTCGGTGCCCTCGCACATCCTCCTCTCCTCCCCGCTACTCGACTGCGCGATATTCAGAGTCCCCGACAGCATTCCCGGCGGTCCCTGCGTCTCCCATCCCAAGCCCCCATGAGTACGTGCATTCGTCCAGCGACGGCGACGCGGGCCTGATGCCACCACCGGTCTCCGTTTCGCCGAGGCCAGCGACATCACCCACGCTCACGGCCAGTCCCAGCCCTGCAAGCACGGGCAACCCACAGGTATTGCTGTACGGAGTAATTGACACACCAGCAGCTTAGCAGCTTAGCAGCATGCAAGCCGCTCTGTTGGTGCGTTCGCTTGGCGAGAAAAAAGTGTCGGTATAATGCAACTTGTCAAGTCAACTGTTACTGTTTGCATGTCGTTTCGTGGGGTTGGGCCGAGATGTACCGCATCGATAACAGGCGGTAGTTTCGAAGGGTTTGAAGGCTAGACTAGGTTGGAGCAATTTAGGGGAGGGTTTCAACAAGTTGCATACATGCTTCGGGCAGGGTACGTACACGCACAACTTGTTTGCGCGTGGTGAGCTGTGCCATGCCCAGCTGCTTCGCCCTCAGGGCGATACTTGTAGCAGTAATGCTGTACTGCTGCAGCGACGCAGCGGCAAAGACTTGAGGAGTATGTAAATGAGCAGTGCAGTGCTATCCACAGCCTTCCTCGCCACAGCCGCTGATTATCGCACACGGGTTGCACAGCAGTATCACCATGACCCCATCGCCTGGACTGCTGTCGGCGCAATATCCACCACCACCACCCCCATTAGCACCTTCCTCCTCGGGGCCTCCTGTAACCTAGGGTGTACTTGCATTTGTTCCTCACCTCGCTGTGCCACTGCTGTGCTTTACTTTACACAACAGACCTTGTTCGAGGACGGCGGGGGTAGTGGTAGTGGTACTGGTGCTGGTGGGGCTGGAGGAGGAGGGGGGGGGGCGTCAGAAAACCGGTTGGCCAACTTTCTTAGGGTTAGCGTGCCCGCTGGGGAGGATGGAGCGGGAGCAGACAGCGTAATGATGGAAAGCGACGAGGAAGGGCAGGGTGGACTCTGGTGAGTTAGTTTAACAATTCTTTGACGTATCGTGGTAGTGTCTAGGTACATGTGCATAGCTTTGCCGACGTTTGGGGTTTTCTGGATTGCTCTCAACCAAATACGTTCGTGCGGGCCAATGCAGTTTGATATGCGTGTGTTCGTCCCATGTATGTGTTCTGGCGCCAGTCTACACGCCTTTCGGTGTACAGTACAGTATATATCTGACATATCAGCCGGGGTCACACAAGAGGAACTTTTTTCATTTTTTGTTGCTTGGTTCAGTGCCCCACCTTTCCCCCTGCGGTGCTTGCCTTAGTTTTTATCGCGAGAAGGGTTATGGTTCAGCCATCCATTCCTTTCCTTCGTCGACTATGAAACCGAAATGTATTACTCGCGACGTAGATGGCATCCTACTACAGATTGCTGGATATACGTCCTGCGAGAAACAAAACCATCCGCAGAGCGAATCAAACTCACAACCTGCCGCTAGGGAGTCGTACAGTTTGACCGCAAGACATGTAGAACAGAACAAAGCTAGCTGTCGGCTAGCATGTCTCACAGCAGTTACATGCGTACCACATTCCAAAGCAGAAGCATACCGCAGGTATTATAGTGCACTGCTTCCAAGTTAGGATGTCGCCCTTGTAGTCTGTGTCCCTCGACGCGGCTACCTATGCTATCTTGCCGAACGTGTAAACCTTGAACCCTGGTGGATGTTGTTGATTGTTTGTTTTTGTTTGGCGGTCACAGCTGCTTAGTCACGGATTGCGGGCGAGCACGCATATCCTCCGACTACTTCTGCAGTCAGCATATGGACAAAGCCAAACGAGTGTCGTGGAAGGTGAGAGAGATTTCTTGCAAGGTTATAACAGCAGCGCTGGTATTACAGTGCGCACTCCTGGCGTCGACAGTTAGTCTGGTGTTGATTCTTTCTACCATGTAGGTTTACGTCCGTCGCCGACAATCACGCTCCTCGTCATGCCAGGTGCATCTGTGGTATATCTTTGTGCAGTGATCGATTTTGGAGAGGGACATGAAAGAAAAAGACTTTTGTAGCCCACTGCTGCTTCTGCTGCTGCTGTGAGTTTTACTGATGGTGTGACGATCGGCGTGAAGTTGACACGAAGCCGTCTGGTATGGCGTGTGGCATGGCATGTTGCAGGCGGCGAAGAGAATGGTCCAGACCATGGGCAAAGGGCTCTACAGCATGAGCACGGTCGTGCAGGGGGAGAAGCTAGGACAGTTCCTCGACACGGAGATGCCGTCTATGGATGACCTCAAGGTAGGATACATCTCCACACCACACTTTTAATAGGGATCACGACTGGCATCGCGTTGAGTTGCCTTGCTGTCCGTTTTTCTGTCGGCCCTATGGAGTAGGCGGCAGTCATTGGTGGCTTGCTGGTTGAGAGAGTCATGGACTGCATTCATCACTATCTTTTATCGAGCGCGAGCGGGCGTACCAATGCCCATAAATATCATTGTTTCTAGTACAAGTTTCATGCTGTGAGGGGGGGGGGGGAGGGTGTAGCACAGTGGGTGAGGGATCTATCAGTGTACATGTACAGTAGTGCGAACGCGATTCTAGTACTAGAGCTGTGTCATGGAGGGGAAACTGGCATCCCCGCCTATTATTGTCGGGTGAAGTAGAAAGGACGATGCGTAATCCAAAGGTATTTGTGGAACTGTGCAGTGCCTGCCTGCCTCTATGGTATTGCACTGCTGTTGGCAGGGTTGAGGGCGCCACGTACCCTAGTCTAGTGTACTTTATGTCGTTGTTTTAGCTTGAGTGGCACGTCTTGTCCATTTTTTAGTTTTGTGGCTGTATCGATACAAAAGCCCAGGGAGATGCCCCCACCCGACAAGTCCGCTTTTTTGTGCTGAAACCACCCTTACACCGTCCACTCTTTCGTCGGTGCTTGCTGCACGGCAATGTGCTGTTGTTGCTTTTGTGTCCGTGTGATCGATGGATAATCGATTACATCATTCAAGCCCGAGATTCTGTCGGAGCGCTTCCAACGGCAGGAGACTATTACCTTGGGGGAAGCCCTTTTCCTCATCGACCAGGTGGGCCAGTCAGTTGCCAGCAAACAAGACGTTTTATACTACAGTCGTAGGCCCTCGTTTTATACTACAGTCGTAGGCCCTCTATAAGGCGGGTTATATAAGGCGGGTGCCCGCTATAGGGCGGGTGAAACCCCTTGGCACAGACAGGACCACCCGCCCTATAGGGGTACCGACCCTATATAGGGCGGGTGTGAACCCCTGGAGACCTCGATAGGGCCGGTCACACAGTCCCGCCCTGCCCTGCTGGGCAAACACACACACCTCGCAGCAGCAGCAGCAGCACGGCACACCCCTACCGCACAGCATACCCTAAGTTAGGGAGTTATTTTGAGCGAGGATATGGGTTTGGTTCTTGGACCTCGTGCAGCGGTGCTATACCGCTTTGCGTGAGGGGCCTAAAGTAAGGAGGAGAGATCACACCGTGCGAGCATGTCGTAAATGTGCCATCCTGAATGCAGTCCAGCGGTGTGCGTGTCTGTCAGCGAGAAGCGCTTCGGTACCGCAAAAATAGGGCAGCGTCGTATGGGATGCTTATTATTGTCCTCTTTCTCTCCTTTTTCTGCCCCCTTTCATTTCTTGTTTTCGTTTGAGTCGGCATTTTCGCCACCGCCGACAATACTCCCCCCTTCGCGTTTCATTTGAATGGTGTCATTTGGTGTGTGTCGCAAGCTGCAAGCTTCCATATAGCCCCGGATCGGGCCTCTTTCAGGTAGAAATGCTGCAAGCGCTGGTTTCATGTGATGACAACAAAAAAAGTAAGGCTTCGTTTTTCGGAACATACAGTACGCTACAGTAATCGGTTGACCACGGCACACCAAACGGACGAAATACCACAAACTTCGGCAGCCGCTGTAGAGTACGGTGTGGCTACATTTATTTCAGCCATGTGTACCTTTTTTACGGCTCGCTGAGAGGGGCGTGCTTCTGAATGCACGGCGCATCTTACCGAGACACATTGTTGCTAGTTGGGCTATCTTTTACACCACTGATGCAGAGACAGACGTTCCTTTCCTCCTCTATCACGTCAAAGGTCCCTCATAACCATCAGTAGGGCGGGTACCCGCCCTATATAGGATATTTCAAACCCTGTATAGGGCGCACTGCGCCCTATACAGGCCAGATTCTATATAGGGCGGGTGCCCTGTATAGGGCGGGTGAATCGGGCTGGCGCATACCCGCCCTATAGAGGGCCTACGACTGTATA
>FN649742.1:5258317-5353793 GCA_000310025.1 Ectocarpus siliculosus | reverse complement strand
GGATTGGCGTTGTGTTTGGTGGCAGCACTATCTTTGGCTTTGCAAGCTTTGTCCGGTACAGTACAGTACTGTAAAGCAGCGAGCGTTGCAGTACTGTTTTTTTTTTTTTTGTGATCGCGAGGCCGCCAACGATGTCAACAGTCAACAGTCACCAGCGGCGTCCGTCCACGAAGAGCACAGTTTGCGCGTGGTTTCATTTTCGATATATCACACGGATTGCATTTTACTGGCGTTTCCGTTTCTCTGCAACTTTCAAATAACGCTGTTGACGAACGGGTGGATGTGCTGGGCAGGCTTTGGAGATCCTCAAGACGGAGCCCAACGCCCTTGAGCTGAAGGCGCCCATCAAGATCGTGGGAGACTTGCACGGGCAGTTCTTTGATCTCATCTCCATGCTTGAAAATTGTGGAACACCTCGTGACGGAGCAAGGTGCGCTTTACTTTACCGTGCTGGTGGCGTGTTGTGTTCTTGCGTACGTAGTCCAATACTATACTAATACTAGTATACTAATTGTGCAACACCTCACATGTTACCTTAGTGCATGCGTTGTCTTGCTGTGGGTGAGACGGTAGTGGGGTGAATTAATTTTTCTTTCTGGGGTTTGGTCTGGTACTGTAGATCGAGGGCAAGAACGAAAGCCTAGTAGTGAAGCTAGATGTACGGTCACTAGGCCTTGACAACACCTACTACGATAGGCAGACAGCACCGGGGTACAGTATTCTGTTTGGGAGGGAGCATGCGACCGTGTCGCCAAATCCCCCTCTGGGTGCAGCACTCTTTATTATACTATTCTCACCCCTCGCCGCTTGCCAACACTCACCCTCACACTCGTTCTCATTCCACCGGACGTGGCAACAGCTATCTGTTCTTGGGAGACTACGTAGATCGCGGGGAGTTTTCTTGCGAGGTGCTGCTGTACCTTCTGGCGCTAAAGGTGGCACACCCGATGAAGGTGCACCTTATCCGCGGCAATCACGAGTGCCGAAGCCTTACCACGCACTTCGGATTCAAGGTAAAGTTAGTTACCTATACCGGTGCATGTGCATATCTCTCTTTTGAATGAGACCATTGTTTTCTATCGCAAGCCCGTAGCCCGTCTCTCCGTGCGGTACGGCGTGACAAAGAAGTACTTGTATCAATTTGGTCCAAATTGCCTTTGAAGTTGAGACGAAACAGCCTGTCCGCACTGCCCCGCTTGTAATTGTACTGCTGTACTCGTGTACTTATCATCGCGTGTTGAGACTGCAAGCAAGAGATCGACGCTGACGATTTGGTCGTGTGTTGTCTACTGGACGATCGTGCGGCCGCACGCTCTACAGGATGAGTGCAAGTCCAAGTACGGGCTGCCGGTCTACTACCGCTTCTTGCGATGTTTCGAGCTCATGCCTCTCTGCGCGGTGATCGCCAACGACCATGGGAGATATTTCTGTACCCACGGTGGCATCTCGCCAGACCTCACGAGCTTGGACCAGATCGCCGCTCTTAACCGCAGGTATCTACAGCTAGCTGTACCGCAGCACACGGAGACGTTGTTTGAAACATATGAACCCGCGAATCGACCTTCTAAAGCTGCCCAACACTTAAGCGCTAGCTCCGGCATTGCTTGGTGTTTCTGGAGATCTCTGCCCGCGCGTTGTAGCACCGTTTGTCAAATGGCTTGGATTGACCCCGTGTGGATCATGTATTCTCCCGCTGCCGTGGTGCATTTATTGTCTTCCTAGTTTTGGGCTAGCACCGCCGAAATCTCACCCACCACGTTCACCAATTCCTTGTTGTTTCCCCTGTCGCCCTCTGTGGTTCGTGGGGGGGGGGGGGGGCTCTGTCTGAACTTCGTTACCGGTGGTGTTGTGGTGCACGATGCATGATGCAAATGCATCAGAGCGGAGCCGGAGATGGAGGGGTTGTTGTGCGATTTGCTCTGGGCGGACCCTTCGGACGATCCTGGAGTCACCAACATCGAGTCGCTCTCCGACCAGGTGAAGAATCAAGAGTCGAAAGTCAAAAGTGGAGAATGAGGAGAAAGAAAAGAAAAAGAAAGTTCTTGCAAAGGGTTCTTGTCATGCGTAGAGGCTCAAACTCGCGACGATTAGTTGCAGTTTTTGTCGCACTCGTGTCGTTCCGGTCTGGTAGATACTGCATACATTTATGCCTCCAACCGGAGGAGGCCTGTCAATTGGAGGTAATTCTCTTGAGGTTGTTGACGCCCTGGTTCATTTTTCGTTCGTTTTGTTCTTTACCTCTCGTCAATTTGGAGATGCTGCCGCTATTGCTCTCCTCTTCTATGGTTTGCGGTATATATCCGGCAATACCGTACATAGCTACTACGGTAATGTGGTAGTTAGATGCTTGGAGCTATGTATTTTGTCGTGGGTTTTGTTTCGGCACGAAAAGAAAAGAGTCAGTCACCAACAGCACTCACTCACTTCGTCACTTTTCAACACAGATTGCATCGCCGTTGGTTGTCTCGAAGGTAGTAGGTTAGGTTACTTGAGACCTATACAAGCCGAAATCGAATCATTAGACTAGTCAGCGTGGTTTGATTTCGGCTTCTATATATGGACCTTCCTTGGGACCTTTGCTGAAACAAAGGAGACGATCCGTGTTACTATACGGCGTTGCGGTTCTCAGGAGCTGGACAGTCTGTTGAACAGCACCTTTCAGTTCAACCGGCTGCGAGGGTGCAGCGTGGCGTTCGGATACCTGGCGGTCAGGAGGTTTCTCGACAATAACCACCTCATGTGTGTTATCCGGGCGCACGCCGTACAAGAGGATGGCTACTACCGACATTTCGAGAAGGCCCTCAAGAAGCGCGAAGTCGGTGAGAGAGATGGGGGGGAGGGAGGGAGGGAGAGAGAGAGAGAGATATATATATAACAACGTAGCAGCGCCCATGCATATGGCAGGGAGAGAGATGCCAAGCACGTGGGGACATTTTGCGGGCGAAATTTTCAAGCGCTGGAGAAGACCAGCTCAACTCAACTTGTAGTGGATCTTTTTTTCTTTTGGGTATGCCGAACAGACAGGAGAAGGTGGATGGATGGGACGCTTGGTTTGCTCTGTCGGAATGAGTGACGTTGAAGTTCAAGTCAGCGATGGGCAGTAAGCGGTCGTATTGGCTGTACAAGCGCTCCCTCTTGCCCTGCTGCTGCTGCTGCTGCTGCTGCTGGATTTCCATCCCAGGCATCATGCCGTCCAAGATGAAATTGCCCGCAAAATGTTGAGAACTCCCAACACAAGCGGGTCATTCACTTCTCGCGAGCCCTTTCGAACGGTTGACGAGCCCTTTCGAATCACGTTCTCCGTTTCCAGTTTGCGTATCCCCCGCACCCCCTGACTCTCGCTGGACTTTGCATGTCGTTCTCTGCAATCGCGGATACGCGCTGCGTGTGCGATCTGGGCTGTTCTTTTTTTTTTCCAGATGGCGACAAGGAGCTTCCTCCTGTCATCACCGTCTTCTCGGCCCCCAACTACTGCGATAGATACGGCAACAGGTGAGAGAAAATGAGATGAAAGGAAAGGGATGGGATGGATCTCCAGTCACGTTTCTTCCTACCAATCACTTACACCAGTACTATTGCACTAGCACTACAGCACTGGATGTGTGCACGACAGCCGCGCCTGTGGGATAAAGTAGCGTTACGCCTCGTGCTCGTTTCGATTTCCTTCCTACCCGGCCCGAAGGAATTCATTTCTCGTCTTTTCTATTTTCCTACGTATTAAGTTTGACAACGCCGCACCCCCGATGATATGTTGACGCTCTAGTATAGCCTTCAAGTCTTGAATCGGGCGATGGCAAATAGGTGTATGCAATCGCTCTGCGCATGCTGGCGCGGTCCAACGTCGCACCGATCCAATGGTCCGGTGCAGTGTGCTATGCCCTTAATACTGTACCGCCGCTTCGTTGCCCGCCCAGCCATACCTTTCCGGTGCTCCTTACAAACACGGTGTACTTGCCATTGTACTCGATGTTGACATGACGCCGTTTTGTTTTGTGGGGTGCAGGGCGGCGGTGCTTGAGCTTCTGTGTGAGGAACTAGAGCCGCAGGTGGAGCACTTCGAGTGTGTCGATCACCCGGACAGGCTCAACCGCCCAGACAGGTTAGTATACATAGGTACATAGGTGCCGTTCATGCCATGTGTGGAACCCCATGCCATCAAATGTCATGACTTGTTTTAGTGTGGTTTTAGTAGAGCAGCCAGAGATGGGAGGGTGTGTCGATGTGTCGATACTTGGGGCGGCGGTACAACAGCCATGCCTCGGTCCGTGTCGTTGTAACCCTAGGCTATGCACATGCCCATGCATATGCATAGGATTTGGTTGACAACAGCAGTCCTTGCTGCGTCTTGCTGTGGTGTGGCACCGAATTGAGACCACGACCTTGCGGGTTATCTTTTTGAAAGTAGAAGACGCCCACATCCCCTATCGATCTACAGTATTGATGTTGCAGTATCGCTAAAGAGCGGCACCGTCTGTGTGTGCTGTTGATTTGTTATTGTTGCCAAGACTGCGGTTTTCTTGTACGGTACGAATGTCATACGAGTAGGTACAGTACTGCTGCGTGCCGTTTGCTCTGATGGTCGAGGAGTACTAGCATTCTGCTTGATGATGTACCTCAGGTAGTTGGATGGCTCAATCCTTCTGTGCCGCTCGCTGCATGCTGGAGGGGTTCTTGGACGTGTTGTAAGCGCTGGTGTTGCTCTGGCTTTGACTTGATGGTTGATTATTTTCCACATTGACATGTTGATATGATGACATGATGACATGATGGCAGGTCTGAGGTGCACCTGACGGCGCTGATCGAGTCTTGCCCCTACATGCCCACCACCTTCCGGGACTTTGTGAAGCTTGCGGGAAGGATGGGGCCGGCACAACCCCTTGAGGTGAACAACGACTGTCAGATACCAGTCATGTCATCAATGTCATCAAGACGAGACGGGGGTGGACGCATGGTCCAGCTATCATCGAACCGACCTATCCATCCATATTGCATATGCAAACCTACTTCCGTGGTGGCGATATGACACTGACTCGCATTGTTACAGCTGTTCTTCTTGATGGCACATGGTTGTTTTTCAGCTTGCGGTATATGCACTTTCTGAGCTCCCCGTATTTTTGAACACCCTCTGGTTTGAAAAGTCTGGTACCGAACGATGTGTCGCCTTTTTTTGTGGGCGTCTTGGTCTCATATGCATAGGACGGCGGTGAGGCTAGCGAATCGAGCAGTGTTGTGGGTACGGGATGCTCCGTCGGAGGTGACATGGCTTCGGAGCACGAGGCATCTACCAAGGGATCTGATCCCTCCAGCCCACCCCAGGTGAACTACAGGAGTACGGGCGAGATAATGTAGTGGAGTGGAGTGGAGTGGAGTGGAGTGGAGGGGCAATGACTGGCATGTCTTAGTCATGTCTGACACGATTACGCATGGCTGGCCGACAATGTCCCAACGATCGCTTGTACCGGGGTCCTATGCATGCTAAGTATGGATGCAAAGAGTTCAGTTGGTTGACAGGACAAGGTCAATAGAGGTCGACGCTCTGTAGACAAACCTGGGGAGTTTGATTGCGGAGGCCTTGTTTTGTTCGAAGAGGAACAGAGACCTTCTGTGCATTTTTCGGTGTGTAGCCATGTGCAATGCACGGCTTTGCGGTCTTCTTTTGGTTCGTTCGTTCGTTCGTTCGTCCGTTCGTCCGTTCGTTCGTCCATCGAGTTTGATGGTTTCCATCTCGTGGTTTTGTTCTTGTTCCTGGTCTTGTTCTGTTCTTGTTCTGTTCTTGTTGTCAGGCGAGAAAGGACCGGAGCTTGACAGCGCATGACCTGTACGAGCTTGAGGCGGCGCACGACAGGTGAGAGCAAGCAGAGTTAGAGACCGTAAGACATATGTAAAGGTTTATTTTTCAGCGTTTCTTCCTGATCGAGTCGCAGTCTTGGTACTGCTGTGTAAGAACGTGCACGGTACACCTGTTCATGCCTTTGATTGATTTCGAGCCCTTGGGGTCTGTTTCGAACCGTGCTCTCAGCACATTTAGCACAAAATAGCGTAAATCTTGGGGCAAGTTGGAAGCAACGACCTCGTAGAGGAGGCATCGGCTAGACGTAGTTTGGTTGAGTGCGTTCGTTCTCTTGCCACTCCACATCACTCCACATGGGTACAGTACAGTACGGTCCGGTGGAGACCAGAACGCAAAGGGACCGGGTCGTAGTCAGTACAAGTTCATGAGGCACAAAAGACAAGAGACTGCCATCTAACCCTGTGACAGCCAACGTTTGGTTTGACTTGCGATGCCGAGGAATAAAACTTTAGCTTGGCTCGACTCGAACATATTAGACATTCGACGCAAACGAAACCAGCCAACCAAACCCCTTGACTCTCTTTGACTTCCTTGACTTGACTTGACTTGACTTGACTTGACTTGACTTGACTCCCAGGATCAACGAGTTGCACCCCGACTACCTAAACGCTCGTATCGAGTCGTGCGAGGACGAGGGTGTCAGTAGGCTCAGCACCAAGGCCAACACGCCCTCCAGCGTGAGCTCGCTCGTTCACTCCACCACTAAGATCACGGTGAGGACTGGGCTGGCTGGGCTGGGCTGGACTGGGGGAAGGGGGAGTGACTCTGCATCCCCGGGCCTGTGGTGGAAAGGCTAACTGTAGACTTTTATCCTTGCGCTTTTCTTGTATCCGCTCGATGCGATACGACCAGAACGAACGTTGCCTATCCCCTATCCCCTTTCTCAGAGCAGGAGTGCTATTACAGATAGCTCTCATGCGGTTTCGGTGTTGCTCCCACGCCCTGGTCTATCCTGGTGTTGAGTTGACTTGATGGCGTCATGCGAGACCAACCTTTCTATGACTTCCTTGTTGTGTGTTTTGCGTGTGGTGCACTCGCTATCGAGTGTCATCGGCGTATTCTGTATTTTGATGTGTGTGACACGTGTCGCGTCATGTGATTGATACCTATGCCTTACTTGTCTTACTTGTGGACAGGTGAGTGAGCTTCGAAACAGGTTCGATCCCGCGGCGAGGGGTGGGCCTGGAGCGGGACACGCGGCGCCTCTCCCGGTTGACATGGGAAAGCCCAGCAGCACCGTGATGCAGATCACCAACATCTTCGAACACAAGGCTCGGGCAGAGAGGCGAAAGGTGAGACCTGACACAGACAGATGGATGGATTGGTGAATGGACTCATGGACAGGAGGGAGAGCAACGGTAGCACGTCGTCTCATGGTGATGTGGCGTTGGTTAGACGATTGCAACTGCAACCCGATCTCGCCATCTCAAGCAAACATTTACGTAGGATGATGATCCATCGGCTTATTTCGCTGCCTTCCCGGTGGGCGGTTTGGTAGGGTGACTGAGTGACCCGTGATCTTGTTGGTGTTGGTGTTGGTTGTCTTGATGTGTATCGGTCCCCTTTTTTGTTTGAAGACACTTGCGATACTACATTGTTCCAGGCTCGTGGAACACACTCG
This sequence comes from Ectocarpus siliculosus, assembly GCA_000310025.1. NCBI lineage: Eukaryota > Phaeophyceae > Ectocarpales > Ectocarpaceae > Ectocarpus > Ectocarpus siliculosus. The sequence continues at coordinate 5,346,321 of FN649742.1, read as the reverse complement.
CCGTGGAATTTTTCCGGGCATCATCACTCGATTTTCCTTATTTGACATAGAACAAACACTACCACTACCGCCAGATTCACCCCCGAGCGTGTGCATGGACTAGTTAGCCAATTAGTGTTTGAAGCAGCCTAAGTCATCGGATCGACACTGGCGGTTGGGGGTCGTGCCAGAGCGCTCATGTATGCATCATGCATACAGCCAGCAAGTCGGGTGGTCCAAATTAGTTCGTGATGCACCACGTGCGAGTTTGCTGGCCCTGCTGTTTGTTTCACTTGGCCCTTCTTGGTTCTGTTTTCGTTGCCGTTGCTGTCGCACCGCCAGTTGCACGTTCGAAACGGCAGTGGTTCAGGGGGCATCGTGTCTCAGATGAAGGCATCGATCGAGTCCAAAGCAAAGGCGAAGGCGGCCACGGGCAGCCCTAGCACGGCCGGCGCGCCAAACAGTACCAAGCAAAAGATCAACGTGAGTGTGTTGAATTTAGCTAGATGATGAAATTAATTGGGCAAGTACGTGACACAAGGTATCGACCTGGAAGTCGATCAGGTCTATTGCCTGGATTGGATTGGATCACTTTGATCACCGAGCTCTTAGACCTGCTGCAGGCAGGCATGGCGAATAGTCACGTTGGCGTTGATGCGTAGGTGTGCGTCGATTTTTTTGTTGTTGAATGCACATGCCCCACGCATGAAAATGCCGTGACCGCGTGGCACAAGCACGAGCTGAACCTACCCTCCATAGCTAGGACAACAGCATGGGTTGTGGAGTTGGATGTCTCACCCACCGACGCATGGTCAAGGTCACAGTAATGATCATGGCTATGGTTGCCTGTCATCATCTTAACGCTAACGCCGGGTGTGGAATGTTACGGGCGTGGCTTTGTTGTACTTCATGTATTGCAAATACCGTTCATGCAGGTGTTCGAAGCACTCACGAAGCGGACTCGCAGCGATACGGTGGCCTCCAAGCTGACGAGGGTAAAGGACTCCGCTCTCGCCCGCCGCATCTGGGTGGACAAGGTGCTCGGTCGGTCGTCTTGCTTGATGTCTTGATGCTTGACCTTAGGGCTAGGGTTTTGGTACAGCAGCAAGCAGTTCAGCGGAGAACACAATGCCGTGTCATACCGGTATCGCTGACAACCACCGCCGCAGCTATACATACAATTCCACGAGAACACTCCGGCGCAAAATGTGCCTCCTATGCACGCGATTCACGGCACACGACAACGCACGGATAGTGACTACATACTATCCTTCTTTCCTTCTTTCCTTCTTTCCTTACCTGCCGTAGGTGGCCGGATCGCCCCCTCCCATGTGGGGCGGGAAGGCCCCCCCGGGCCGAGTGTTCGGAAGGGACGACAAAAAGGGTGGAGGGATAGGCAAGGGAGGCGATGGCACCGGTCACATTCACATCGCGGCCCGTGGGGCGCCTTGGGTGGGACAGAGCAGGTCCAACAGCGGCGGCAAGAAGACGTCCATCGTGTCGCCGAGAAGGCATTCTTCCAACACCTCCGCCTCAAACAACGGAAAGTTCCCGCCGCCTCCCCCCCCGGGCTTGGCGCAATCAGGTCCGTCCGTCGGTTGGTTTGTTGTATTTTTTGTTTGTTTTTGTCTTGATTCTGGTTTGGCGTTTTACGGCGAATGAGTCCAACATCCGACATGTCCTGGTCGCTTGGTGATGTGTATTGCTCTGTGCACACGACGCGATCTTGGTGACATGCCATTTTTGCAAGGCAATGAAGGTACCGTGCAAGGTGTTGCCGGTGCTGTCTAAGGGGGTGTGCAGCAGGTCCATGTTTATGTTGCCCGCGATGGTATTGAGGCTGCAAGCTATGCATACGAAGTATAAGTGCACGGTATAACAGGTGTTTTCCTTGCTGCTCTCGTTGTGTTGTGCTGTATGCTCGAAAGAAAGACTTGGTGCAACATCACTTTTCGTGACGAATCTGTTGCGTGCTTCGTGCGCCCTCCGCAGATGGGCTGCGACGTATATGCATATATGCTAAATACTGGTAGATAGGTAGATAGCTGACAAACGTGGTCTTGGTCCATTATGGCCACTCTGCGTATCTCCATCCACCAAGTGGTGCATGATGCCATCAACACGGTACACAGCAGTACACAAAACTCACCTTTGGTTGCTGGTGTTTTGCGCCCGTCCCCTGTGGGGTTTGCGTTGAACGAACGTTGAACGAACGTCGCAGGCGATGTTGGTGTTCGTCGCGGCGTTGGCAAGCTCGGGAAGTCGTCTGCGCCATGGCACTCGACCTCTCTCCAGGGCAAGAGCGACGATGACGACGATGCATCATCGCCTCAGCAGGGCCGGCGACGATCAACCCTGGGTGGCGAGGCTGACGGAGAGGTATGAAGACTAGAAATATTGACCGACTGGCCTAGTCGTGTGTCATGAATTATTACATTATTATCAGATTTGCTCTTGTCCCTAGACGCCAGTCATCGTGCGGCTCGTTTTTCCGTACGCTGTGTTGTAGTACAAGGAAGCACGTCATGTTAATGTTCTAGGACAAGGAAGCATGAAGAAGTGGGGATCCCCTCCCCCCGAAATCCGGTGCTAGACTACTTCGTAAGTATATACTTCTTTTGTCTCGAGGCGATACAATACCTGTGATACCTATGATACCTTTGTTTCGAGATGGCGGGACGTGGTCACGAAGTGAGCCCTTAGGCTAGGCTAGGCAGCTATCGCCCACGCCGCGTTGACGTTGCATCCATCTGTACGCTGACACTTGCTCTACGCTCACGCTGTACCCGTTTTATTTTCACTCACACTCCACTGGCGATGCTCGTATTAATGATTCATGATGCTCCTCAGCAAGCGGCGTCTGGAGGCTCTGCGATGATTGATTCCAGGTACAGTATTGTATGCGTATCTCTCAACTTGCCCAGCACAGCTAACCGTGTGGTCGTCTATATGTATGTAGTACATTTTTTATCCGAGCGAATGGGCTATTGGCTCACTATTAGAGGATGCAAGTTGGTACAATGCAGCGTGGTGTGGCTTTACCCGGCGCCATGCCACTGGCACTACCGGCTGCTAGTTTCTCAATATCGTAGTTCACAGAAAATGTTGTGTGTTTGAGGCAGGAAGAGACGTGATTTGTGATGTAGCACGCGGTGTAGCCTAGCCCCCTCGCAGACGCCTACAAGTATACACATGCATATGGTGGCTCCGCGTGACTGCGTTACTGGACTGGAGATACGTCACGCGTGGTTGTGGACTTTCCGTGACAGCAGAAGCCAGCTGCAAGTGTTTGTTTCACCAAACGTCGCTTACGAAACCGGAGGGTTGGATCGGAGGGAATAAAAAAAGAGAGACGTACTGTAGCGACTGACTCATGTGATGTTCCTTGTAAGGTCGTGCGAGGAAGAGAAGAGAATAAAAGAGAAGAGAAGAGAAGAGAAGAGAAGAGAAGAGAAGAGAAGAGAGGGGGTTGCTGTGTCATGTTGTTTGTTTTCGCCACCTCACGACGGTGGGTGCTCTGGGGGTTTTCCTGCCTGAACAGCATCGTACATTTCGTTCCGAATTATTAAATGATCGAATCTGCGGCGGGTTCGATGCGTTCTGACTCCGATTATGTGGGTGTGGCGTGTTTGTCTCTGCCGGTTGCGACGTTGTGACCGTCTAGATCAACGACGACGACTTTGCCCCAAGAAGCCGGCTCGAGCGCCACGGCGCCATCGGCATCCTTGGAACAGACCTCGGACAACGAGAAAGGCGTGCAAGGCGTGGGCTATGATTATGATGGCCACGACAAGGAGAAGGAGAAGAATATTCCCTCGCCGCCCACTCTCACTCGAAGGGGCACTCTTGCGGTGAGATGAGTCACATGAGTTGGGTCACATTTTCTTCCTCGAGGAGATAGATGGATAGATAGATAGGGATAGGGATAGATCAGACCGCGTGCAGTTGCTATATTAGGGCAGGTTTGCCTCATGCAGGTTTATTGTAGTAGTATTTGATCGAGCTGGCTCTGCCTGCGTCTGTATCTGTTCTCTCCCTGTCTCATGAGAGTTTTCCGAAACATGTCAGATTGGAAATGTTACTATACTATATTACTATATTACTGGTTTGGTCTTGGCTGTTGTTCGACACACCTCTGTTGTACTGTACCTCTATCGTAGGGATCGCGTTGGTGGTTTACCTGTACCATTTTGCCATACCATGTACCATTATACTTCGTACCATTATACTATGCCGAACTTGAAAGCTTTCATGGGGCGAACGACACGGCAAGGTGTACCCTGGTCGAAAAGCGACTCAGCCGGGCATAAACATTTTGACAGCGTCAAACGAGCCCAGCTGATTGGTCAACATCCAGTGTCACCCTGCCATGTGCCAAATACCCCGGGGGTGTGTATACCCTGCCACGGCCACTTGTCTCCAGAATTGTAGATACCTTGATTTCAGCAAATGTACCCTGATCTGACGTTCCCGAACCAGTGTCCATATGCATCGCACGAATCAATTTTTCAATTTCATATTCAACCGCAGGACAGCAACCAACCCTTGACTCATTCCGATCGAAACCAACCATGGCTGGCACACAGCACATTTCCGTTGGGAAAGCAACCGACAAGTTGCGAAGTGTGCGAGATACGAGCCATCATGCTCAGAACGCGATTGATCCAGCATGGTTGAAAGAAGGCATATGTCGTGTGAGGTGGATGTGTGACCACGAGCTCGTGGTGGCGGAAAGGTGGTAGGACATATACATTCCGAGCGAATCATGATGGAAGGAGCGAGTGGCGGAGCAAGAATTACACGTCTATTTACCCATCCCACGCCGACATTCATCTACGCCTTGTACGTACTATGCTCTTCAGACCCCACACAGCCTAGCATCAGAATTGGGTTCTGAGTGCAGTCCATAAAGCCTCCGCTGCTCCAGCGCGGGTCTGTGGTATGTTGTGGCACGTCCAACCTCCTGTGTTGTAGGTAGGGTAGTACGCTCATTTTTTCCATGATGATTCGTTCGTCGTGTGTGGTGTGTGTGTCCTTCCACTGCTCCGCCGCCACGAGCTCCTTGCCGCCACACATCCATCCGCAACATGCAGAGTCCTACCACCTTTCCACCATGCTGGATCGGTCGCGTTCTGAGCGTGACTCGTATCTCGCATTCTGCATAACTTGTCGGTTTCTTTACCAGCGGAAATGTGCTGTGCCAGCCATGGTTGGTTTGGTTACTGCTTGGTTGCTATCCTATGGTTGGATTAGAAATTGATCAATTGATTCGTGCTATGCATATGGATTAGGAACCGTCAGATCAGGGTACATTTGCTGCGATCAAGGTTTCTACGGTGCTCGAGAAAAGTAGCCGTGGCAGGGTACACACCGGGGTATTTTGGGACACGGCAGGGTGAATGTGGACATTGACCAATCAACTGAGCTCATTTGACGCTGTGAATCTGTGTATGCCCAGCTAAGTCGCTTTTCGAACAGGGTGTAGGCCCTGTTGTGTCGTTTGCCCATAGTTTGTTGTTTTTATTAACATACGTGTTTCCCTGCGTGTATCGTGATTTATGCCACAACGTTTTTGCTTTCTTCGCATTTAAACAGTGCTAGTCTCTGCTCAGAAGGATACCCTTTATTTTAACATGTGCACCGTGTTGGTGGTCCAACTGGCGTGGACACCGTCCCTCCGTGATCATGATCATGATGACAGGATGTGACGTCATTGTAGCATAATCAATCATCAATGCCTACATATGTTTGCTTCTTCTGTGGCCATCCTCTTTTTTCTGTGTATCTTTCTAATCCTGCGTGCCTTTGTGCCATGACATGCGATGACATGATACGATTTGATGCGATTTGATGCGATTTAATGCGATACGACAGGAGGACTGCGCCTTCACGCACGCCGAAATCCTGGGGCTCAAGCTTCTCTTCGCCCTCATGGACCAGGTACAGCACTACAGTACAGCAGCACAGGAGTAAGAGAGAATGAAGTATTGTAATAGTCGTACGCCGTGGTGCATAGCGAAGGAGAAGTACTGCAAGTCGCACGTTTCGAGCTATTTTGGTTGGTGGCGTCAAGCGTAGCGGCTTGTATCATCCATGCTCACCCTCTTGGATGCCTCATGCGTGGGGTGCATGTTCGCGCTGCAGTGCCCAACGTCAATCGAGATGTTGGCTGTGTTGCCAGTAAGCAGCAGTGTGGTGTGCTTGTGTTTTGTTTTGTTTTGTTTCATCATCACGTTGGGCAGTTGAGAGTGGGTTTTTACTGTGCTTGTCTTGTTGGCTTGCCTCTGGAGCGTGGAGCGTGGAGCGTGAAAATCCTTTAATCCTCTAATCCTTAGCCTGCACCCGAGAAAGATGTGTACGTTCCACCACACCAACCCATCCTTGCCTGTCAACATGGCATGCACCTGCCTGTCTTGTTCTATATGATACATATCACCGATTTTGACCCGTCTGTCTGCATTGCATTCTTCGGCGTGCTTGGTCGGTCTCGCATCTGAAACCCATCGATCACATCGATTACATCCCATCAGCGCGGGAGTGAGTTCATCGACGGAGTTGCGTTGGAGGAGTACGCCGATGAACAGGACGACTACGCGCAAGAGAGAGAGATTGAGGCCTGCATAAAGGCGGTCGACGTGGACTGCGACGGCAAGATAGGTGTGTGTGTGTCATGTGTCATGTGTCATGTGTCATGTTTGATGGTTTGATAGATGGATATGTATCATTGCGACCATGTCGTTTTTGTTGGCTCAGCTCTGTCTAGGCATACATGGCGGCAGAGGACTTCTTCGTGCCAACCAGCAGCGACGTCTAAAGGGTAGCAGCGCTGGACCCAGCCTTGATACACATATTTAATGGAGATGACGTGAATCGAATAAATAGCTTGGACGTAGTGTAGCATACCGTACGATACCTCTTGATGCTGGCCAAGGGAGGGGGGGGGGGGCAACTGCTGTAGAAATACATGCCAAGACAAGTAGAGGTCCTATCTGTTGTATCATACGTACGGTATGATTTTTCATCTGTTTGCACGTCCCATTGTGCGTTGCTCACATCTGCAGGGTTGATGGACTTCATCTGCTTTGCGGCGCGACTCAAGTGCTACTACGAAGGAGGAGTGGGTCTCCAAAAAACACTCAACCACGCTGGCACGAAAAAGCGGCCGTCGGGGATGTCCATGCCAGGGGACTCCGACAGCGATGACGACGATGACTCGGAGGTGTGAAAACGTTACCATTCTAGAATAAGGATGCGGGGTTTGTGTGTATGTTGATCACTTACAGTCGCAATCCAATCGAACATATATATGTGCGGAGTTGCGTTTTTTTTCGCTTGGATGTCCTTGTTGTTGTGTGTCTTTCCTCCCATGTTTTTTCTGGGCGCCAGTCTACACTTGACGGGTTTAATAATGTGTTGTACATGAGTGGAATTGTATCACCATTCCCCACCCTTCCTGCTTGCGTTCGGTCTTTAACGCGAAAGAGGTTGAGCTGATCAGCACATCCTTGCCTTGCCTCATTTGTCTTTTGCTCACTACAATGTGCTTTCCACTTTCGATTCCAAAATGGCGAGTGCTTTTTTCACTCCAAGCGACATCCATGCCCGCAACCTAGAGGTCAGAGGGTGATGACGAGGTTGTTAACAAAGACGAACGAACCACCGGGACGACCAGTCTCGGTGGTTGTGTTTTGAGTTGTACACGCGTCGTTGCTGTGCTGCACGAGCGCTGCTTGAGCAGTGTCTACCTCTACATACACCACGTGTTTGTTGTTCTTAAGTCTTGTTTCCACTCGGTCCACTCGGGTCTTTCAACGTCCCAGGAGGAAGAAGACGGTGATGATGATGATGGTGACGAGGACGATGACGATGACGACAAGGGTAGCTCGTTCACTGATGACGTTGACGACGTTCACGAAGACGAAGATGATGCCGATGGCAGTGGCGATCGCGATGGCAGTGAGGGCACCGAAGAGCACCCGGCGGAGGGAAGAGAATGCCAGAAGGGCAAGAAAGGCGGGGATGGCAGCGAAGGTGGAGGCCTGGGCGACAGCGGATCGAAGTCCGGCGACGGAGATGGAGATGCGGTGTTTGTGGTTGCCTCCGGCTCCACAACCGCGGTCCTTGAGAAAGCGCCGGCCAGTGGCACGGGTGGTGATGCCGATGTTGTTAATACCCGAGGCCTTCACCTTCACAGTCACAGTCTCACTCACACACGCCCGCCGAAGGCAGTGACGACGCCAGCGCCTGCTTATGGCACCAACTCGCAAGGAAGAGCAGCAGCAGCAGCAGCAGCAGCAGCAGCAGCAGCAGCAGCAGCAGTACCAGCAGCAGCAGCGGCATGGCCGGCAGCTTCATCAGCGGCGTCATCGCCAGGAGCGCCTATCGATTCTCGTTCCCCCAAGCCGCGATTTTCGAGAACGCCTTCAGAAGCTGCACTGGACGTGATCTCGGTGTCGTCTGTGTCTGCGGCTTTGTCCGCGGCGGTCAAGGCCGTCTCCACGACAACAGATGTGGAGGAATACAGCAGCAGACCACCCTTCGCCCACCACCACCACAGGGCCCCAACGGAGTGAATGAACTAATACTCACTCACTTCTAAATTGTTCTAGCAGTACAAGTATTTCCGACTGTCGCCATAGAGGGGATCCACCCACTCAATCAAGTGGTGCGCCAGCTTTGCTGTCTATTTTTTATTCCCCGCTGCGTGGTAACACAGCACTGGTGTGTTGTGTGGTATGCATACATGCGATCATATACGATATTTCTGTTGTGATTTGTCTAGCTGGCGGTGGCAGAGAGTGTCGTTGGGAGCTAGGGGTGCCTCCGCGAAAGTTTGTGTCGTTCGATGTTGAAGGGGGGGCGTGGGGGGATAAATTGTTATATTACCGGTGTCACTGCTCGTACCTTGACGGCTCGAGATGAAAAATAGCAACACTCTCAACACTCCATAATGTTCTCACACGTGTAAGGAAGGGCTAGGACGGTGTACTTTTTTGTACTTCTATTTTTTAAAAGAAAGTAATGAAGACAAGGTACGGTAGTCGCATCTGGTGTGTACCTCTTATTTGGACTCAATCAATAGGTAGAGCGGTACCCGGTGCTGCCAAAGGCGCAAGTAATGTTTTTATTAGTCCCAAGTTTTAGTGGCAGGCAAAAGCACCAGTGGTATTATTTTGTGGAGTGTTTTTTCGGTAGTGTCCCTCTTGTCATGAATCAGTCATTCAGCCATAGAGTCTGGTGTGAACAGAGAAGAAGAGAAAACTCGGGTGGTATCGTATCATCAACTTAAGGAAGGTGTAGCGACAGCAACGTGTTGAACGATGAACATGAAGGACGTTAAAAGTGTGGCGGTGTGTAAGTTGGCGTAACCCTTGGCCTCTCGCAGTAGTCTAATGCAGAGGTAGCCATGCGGGGTTGCAACCAAAGTTGCATGCAATTGAATCGAGTTGCAAGCCGGAATCCTCGCCGGGGATGGAGTACCGCGTACCTACACAGCTACACATGGGGCGGCGGGGGTTCTTCAGCTAGTCTAACTGCTGTCGCAATCGCTCGTTGGTAGGTGCATCAGCCTGTTCAACGGAGACACGTGATAATATTGGATGGGACGATGACGTAGTCTAGCTTCGTGTTCGATTTTTTTTTATGTGATAGTTGGACCATGATGGCACACTTGCCCTGCCACCCTCTTTGTGTTTCGGCTTTTTTGCCCCCAAGTACCCTGTTCCGTAGCACCTCCTGCGCGGCTCGCATTTATTACTCACAACATTCAGCAGGGTGTGTGTAGAGGAGGTAGTGGCGTAGACGTTGATTTGATGTCTTGTCGAACGTAAGTCTCAAACGAGATATGTAGTCTGTCTACGTTTGCTTTCATTTTGTTTGTGTGCTTTTACGAACAGAGTGCGTTTTGGGGTTGAACAACCACTTGGGCTGGCTAGCTAAATAGACGTGCGCCTAGGGATAAGGATGAATGAAAACTCGTGTTTCTTTTTTAGTCTGTCGTGACTACAGCTGGCTGTGCATACAGCAAGCAAGTGTGCTACTTTGGAGTAGTTATCTCCAGGAACGAAATCAAACAGCCGATATCCACGCCGCCAACACCAGATATACCTGTAGGCTCGATGAAAACAAGATAGTAGGTACACACACCGCTTGTACGCGGCCATGCAACACGCACAACCTGGGGTCAGTGCGAAGAATTTCGGCGTTCCGCCTTGCCATATACGTTGCCAAGCCCCCAGTTTTTTAAAGGTGGGCTCAGTTTATGTTTATGTCCCCTCTTTCCTGACACACTGACACACATTCAGATGTTAAGCATGATCTCCGCAAGCTACGGAGGCTAACCCCCTGGCGTGTTAACACTATGCCTACGATGGTATGGATACCAACCTCTTCTCTTCATTGCTGACCTGAGTCAACGACAACGACGTGTGCGTCATGGTTGAAACAGGAACGTATGCATACGTGCTGGGTTGCCACGGGCGTGCCTCGAGTCGCTCTCACCTCTCACCCACCAACACAAAAACGTATTTCTTCTCCATTAAAAGTGAAGTATCTTTCCACCGAAGCCACGATGTGCTATTACTAATCAAATCTGTTGCGGCCGGAAAGGCATCCATCCGGCGTTCAAATCGTGGGGAGCATGTAGCAAAGTCGCACATGTGTTCACGAAACGATCAAAGCTAAGGCCCGGCTTGTCAGATGCAAACGCAAAATATCGTTTTCGTGTCAAGTCAGTCGTAACGGTCTCCTTGCTTTGGCCTGCACGCCATGCGCAGAGAAAGGTGGCCGGCAATTAAAATTACCCTCATGACCGTGGATGACGTCATCGGACGACCAGGGATTTTTTCCCTTTCTTTGGAACGTTCCTTTCGCGAGATTGGCCAATCATTTAATTGCGGGCCACCTTCCTCTCTCTTCATCCACGAAAAGCTACACATAGTCTCTACCCTCTACTGGTCAACGAACGTGTGCCGCAAAGATGTGCTTTTGCATGTATCAACTTCCTTCATCTATTACTATAGGTCAACCCCCCCCCCTCCCGGTTAAAAAGGACTAGAATAGAACACTGTACCAAAAGGACGCCAGATATACATGTACAACTACAACAGGTTAAGAGGATTCGTTCCTCGCCCCTTATCTCCCTCCAATATTTCGCTCAATCCTTATCAACATCCGTCAGCCATGTATGCTACAACTGTTCGCGGATGGGTCACTTGTTGAAGTTCTTTCGCATGTCTTCTCTAGCCTCCATTTCTCGAAGGTTGAACCCAACCACGAGCTGCCACATGCATAACTGAGCCATACCGGAGCCTGTTTGTTGAGTCAATGTTTTTGACAGAATCTCGCTGGCCGAACGAGAGGACAAGGACAAAGGAGAAGGACAGCAACAGCACGGATGAACGGCGAACGGCACACGGGGACAGCACAAAGGGTGGGATGTTGAGTTGGCTCGGGTGGGACCCGCTTGTTCAAATCGGATATCGTGACCACAACACCACGTGTTACCCTATCATGAACAAACTGCTACAGCCTGCCATGTGATACGAAGTGGTTCACATGCGTATGATACGCATAGCAATGGGTGCCAAACAACCTCGTAGCCTTGTGTGACGCACGTCTACAGATCAACCACAACTACCATCCTATACCACAGACACTTCGGGATGTGAAAATGACGAGAGATAGTTTCGATTCGATTCGTCACATGTGCTTACCGGTCACCCATGCCACCCATCACCGTTTCCACAAGAAGCCGCATAGACTCCAGCACGTCAGGGCTCACGCCGGCCGTAAGCCCCTGGAACGGGGACCATCGCACAACACCGACAACAACAGACACAGACAAGACAGACAAGCCAGGCAGGCGAACATCAAGTACCAGCGTCAATCAGATCAGATCAATTCGCTCGCCGTCACATACCGAACGGGCACGAATGTAGGTAGGTAGGTCTCTCCTATCATCACGTGCCTTTCTACAGAGAAGGCCCCAAAACAACAAGAAAATTCTCAAGCACGTTGTGCGATCACCGGCCAGGGAAAATATTCATAAGATGAGATGCTGCCACCGCTTCTTAAGACCTGCTATGACCGCACTTCAACCATGTTTTCGCTTTTCAGCTCTTCTCCCAATCTTATTTCGTACGTTTCGAGTGAGGCCGCACATCTTGTCGTGTCATTTCATGCTCCTGATAGTCGACTTCACGTATATGGTACATACTACGTACATGCGCCATTAATTTCGTGCTGGTCTGGATGAATGTTTCTGCGGTTTTGACTCATGGTGTCGCTGTAATAACCACCCATGCATACATACCTGCAGCTGATGTTCCGGCATTGACTTGATGTAAACCAAAAGGTCTTGCTGCACCGCCTCCTCCTTCTGGGTTTGCACCATCAACAGCTGAGACTCCAGCTGCTCCACCTGTCACGAACACGATAAATCATCAAACCATGCAGGTTCGCACTTCGTGCATTAGCTTGACATTGAAAAACGTGTCGGATTTTGCGTCCCGCGTTGACATGTGAGTGGCTGCGGATAGGAGAACCAAAGGAAACAAGGCGACTGCGTAGAGTTAATAGAGCCAAGGGCAATCAGCACCTACAGCATCCGGAGTGAAAAGAAGCTTGTGAAGGTCGACCCTGCTATTTACATAACTTTGCGCGAGGCCGTGTGAGCACTCTGTGGAGTGTCGAGAGAAACACGAGGACGAAAAGCCCCATCAGTTACAAACAAGACAACACGCCGAGCCCGGCGAAGGCCACGCCCACACCATCATCATCTGACTTGAGTACTCCTACCGCAGTACTTCGGCCGTGACCCGTGACCAACGAAGGCGACATGTGGTAGCAATGCGTGTTTGCAACACCCAACACCCATCACCCAACAGAAATGCGCGCATCTCTTGCCTTAAAGGCAGAAACGGCAGAAAGAAAAGGGTACAATTTCTCTGGGAGGTTTGTGGTTTGTAGGCCTGTAGGCAGGTAGGTAGGTCGCAGGTGGGGGTACCTAGCGATCGGAGGAAGCCAATAACCTCCCCGGCCAAACAGGATTGAGAGTGGTTGCAGGATCCAGATTCCTGCCAATGACGAACGTAGCGCGTTGCAGGACGCAAGAAAATTGTTGAGCATGGCCCAAGAACTACTGTAAGTAACCAACGATGACGCAAAGGTATCGCTCGACCCACCTGCCCCCTTAGCTCGGCCATGTAGGCATCGGCATCGACCTCCATTGCGCGTTCTGTCTCCTTATTCTCGTCGTAGGTGAGCTTGATCTTGCCCGAAATCTTTGGTCTGGCGATGATGAGGTTGCCATCATCGTCCATTTCCACGCGCGAAGTGCTGAGAGATTCGTCTTCCTCTTCCTCACCGACAATGCTCTTACCTAAAAGCAGTGAGAATGATGGAGTTAACAGCTAAGAGAATCATACGCCAGGGAAAGGACAGCTCATTCTACAGTATAAATGTCAACGTCGCCAGTCGCCATGGCGTCGTGTGGGTGTCGTGGTGGTGCTTTTGTACGCAACAAATAAACGTAGCGGAAGGAAGGTCACGTCAAGACAGCACGGGCAGCCCTCGCCAATCCACACACATCGACGACTTGCAACCGCCTGTTTATGTCCTATGAATAACCGTTGTGTTATCCTTTCTTCGTCGAATGTGCTCCCGTATTTACGCATTTCACCTGCGGGCAGGGCGGCCGAAGCTCGCATCGAAGATTGCAGAGAAAGGCGGTACTCGGCATTTTTGAACATGTACCCAGTCATCTGCAGCTGGAACATGAGGTTAGCAAGCGCATCCCCAGTAGCGATGGCCGTAGTCTCGAAGGCATGCCTAGGGAGAGATCCCAACAGCCCAAGCACCGTCGTTCGCACTGCCTCCTGCACCTGTTGGCGTTTTGCGTTGAACCGCATGTTAATTGAGCTCAAAATTACGTTGTACACTCGTGGACGCGTGCATGGACGAATCCACACCAAACAGGAGGTGAACAAATGACGCGAGTGAGCACGAGGACGCATGCATTATCAACACAGCAGTCAGGTGTTGTGTTCACCGACTGCTGTGCTCCTCGGTGCTCGTTCTCAGCGGGACGCCAACATGTGAGGAGGAACGACTGCCAAAAACCCAAGACCGCTGTAATAAACAGCATCGAAGTAAGTCACCAAGCCAGTAACCCTACAACTGCAGCCAGTTGTGTACACCATGTGGCGAATTTCTTGCGGGAGATAGATACACCACGCACCGCGAACGCTTGCTCCAAACCACGTCGGGTGTCATCAGCAGATCAGCAGTCGACTGCGGTATTTTACTGGCAGATTGCATACATGTAGCATTTACTCTATTTACAAGTTGTTGAGTTCTCACCTTGGGAGAGGAGGTCTTCATGAACCTGCCGATCAACTCCGTCGGGGAAAGGCGTCGGACAACATCGTAGTAGGGATTCACGTTCTCGTTCTCATCACCAACGAAGAACTCAGACTCTCTTGTCCCATTATCGCTCCGGTATGACAGCGGCAGCGAGTCTCCCTGTGCGAGCAACGACAACGGGGCTATATCATCGTCATCTGCGGTATCCCCCATTCCAAATCCAATCACTTCGTCATCCTGCTGTTCCTTCCTCTCGCCGCCCGCCCCGGCATCCGCCCCGCCCTGCTCGCCTTCGGCATTAGACTCAGCATCAGCGCCTTCGCCCTCTGCCGCAGCATCACTATCCTGATCGCCAGGTGATGTGGACATCGTGCATGGCCCTACTGAGCGTCGCCGTATTCCCCAACAAGTTGATGTGGTGGTTGTTGTTGTTGTTGTTGACCTTGTCAAGGCTACGGCTTGCTCCGACACGCGGCGGCGCGCCGCCGGTGGTGATCTGAGGCGTGTCCCCTGGAGATAGGAGCACAATCAATCGACAAATGCAGTTTGACGTTAGGCGAAGAGCAGTCTCCGCACGAGTCACACTCGTGGTAGTGGTAGTGGTAGTCGGTGCTGGTTGTGCGCAACAACACTAAAGAGGAAATACCACGCACACAGCAGTGGAAATGCTATGGTGTGTTACGTGGACGGATACACAACACTGCTGTTCAACACTCACCGGTAGAATAAACGCACTCCCTGTGAGCAGCACCGAAGCCACAAAGAGCGCCAAGCACCTCGAATCTACATTCGAAACCATGGCACGGGAGAGTGGTTGCGTGAGTAAGCAGCCAGCAATCTTGGTGTGCGCCTGTCCGTGTAAATAGAGGAGGCTGAGGCTGAAGTTAGGTGGGGGGGCGGCAGAAAGAGACAGTCAGCAGTTCCGTGTGCGGGACCCTAAAACGTTGGAAGCGGGGACGCGGGTCATCCATCCCCTGGTTCGGGGTTCATTTTTTGTTTTGGCTCTTGTGGGCCAACCGGCCAGAGTAGCATTAGCATCACAACGACGTTCGTTGGGGAAATCCCAGGGAGGTGTGGTATCCGCACTTCGTTGCTAGTGGAGTGTTTGATGATTTTTTGTGTTGAAATAAAGGACACGACGTGCAAAGAAAACCATAAATAAAAATGTTCATGTTTTTATTATGTCAGGACTCTCACTCAGTGTGTGAGAGGCAAGGTCGCAAGGTCGCATGTAGGGTGGACAAAGAACCTGCCGGCGAAAAAAGTCAATACAGTATTAGGTGGGATGACGGCAAAAAAACGCGCGGGTTTGGTTGGCCGTATGGCGTACAACTCTGTGGTCGAAACTTGAGAATCCCCGTGGTGGCGGCCAAACATGCTACAGCTGTATCTTGCTTAGACTATGACTTCCAGCCTATGACTCCTCTAGACTATATGTTGTTGCTGGAAGTTCTACTTGCAGTAGAAAAAAAAATTCGTTCCGTCGGTTTCGCAATAGACTACAGCAGTGAGGATGGGGGGTGGGGGGTGGGGGGTGGGGGGGCGTCACCTGCCTAACGCCGGTTGCATTGCGCCCGTGGCCGTCAATAGGGCCAATGAAATTGCTGGGCACAGGCAGACTGAACACCAGCGCCGGTCCCTCTGGACATAGGTAGCGCCGGTCGATGCGGCCGCCACATACCGGCGTTATTGACGGCCCTCCACTCACTACTGCTGTAGTCGAGACTAATGGTCTCTTCCACGGCGGTGACTTGCGCTGTTGCGTGTCGTCTGTTGGAAGTTCCGAATGTTCCATGACGCACTCTGACGTAGCTTGTCTGAGTTGCGTGGTGTGGTGGCTCACGAGGCCACCCTCTTCATCTCATCTCATCATCTCGATCAGCTCTCTGTATCTATACGTACTTGTACGGCGGTGGCTGTCTGTCTGTCTCCAACCACCCGGTGGGGAGGAAGACAGACAGGAAAATCAAGACAGATACAAGTATGCATACACCTGTACACGACAAGTAAAAAGTAAAAAGGATCACCTACTATGCACATGTGAGTAAAGAGTACGTCGCCCTTTCCAATGAGACTCGGAAACTCGGCTAGGTCAATGACACGTGCATTTTCCTACAGAATGCGTGGAAAGGGTTGGTAAGGGTTAAGACGTTCCTTCTCTCCCTCGGTGCATGATTTTATCTAGCTCACGACTACAGTAGCGCTTTCCCACGCGAAAATCGAGGTTACGAGGTCACTTGATTGAACGAACAACGGGCGACCGGCGCACACGGCTAAGCTCTAAATACCCAGCTCGAAGCACGACACCCGGACCCACCCTCATCTGCACATCATCTACAGCAGCACTTCAAATAAGACAAATAACGCGAACCCTGCAACAACTAGATGCTGTACCAAGTATTATGTGTTGTTAACTATTACTATGAAACCCGTATGGTACACAAAGAGCTACCAGACAACGATACACACACCTAACGATATATGGTACACAGCACGATCACGCAATGTTCCGCCCCGTCCACGATTCACGATCCATCATCCACAACCCACCGGCCTCTCAACAGTCTATTTATTTAGCTACGCGTTCAGGATTCCTCCCATGCCGAAGTGGACGGCAGTGAGAAGACCCTTCCTCATGCGCTCCTCGGTGGAATACGGCGGCAGCTCGATGGAGAAGAAACATGTGTGGCTCACCTGAACACCGGGGGTCGTGGTCAGGCAAAGGATGAAAAAACGATACCTCAGATCCCGGTGTCAAAATCCCGGCCAGCACGACTGACCTCCTCTACAACACCAAACACTGCTCACGAAGGCTGCCATGATGATGGGTTAACTCGAGCTATTGTATCATAGCCGAAAGAGAAGCAAGTTGGACTGCTGCTAGACTAAAACGCTCTTTCGATCCTTTCTCACCGGGAGGCTCTCCTCGCTCATGTTGCTTCTCAGGAGCTTCATGTTGACCCTCCAAAACGGCTTCGGAGGAAGGCGAGAGCGCCCCCAGGCGAACCGCACGAAGCCACTCTGGTCTTCGGGGCTCATAGACTCGATCACCTTCATGTCCAACACGAAAAACAAGAATGTTATGTTAACACCTGTCCTCTGGATGCACTTTGGAAGATGCCGACCAACAATCGCAACCTTGAGAGGTGCACCCACCGAAAAAAACAAATACGTTTCTTACTCAGCATGGACTTCAATGTACTTTGTGCATAGGGCGAACAAGGCATTCATCCAAGCCAAATTTTGCAATATCCTGTCGTGGCCAAACGAATTGATCCCATGGTCGGCCAAATTTGTTGGTCTTCGATCGACCTCAGCACGAAACATCGCACGTCACGTCAGCACACGGAACACGGAACACCCTAGGGCATGTACCATACAGCAGTGGGCACCCAGATGATTAAAAGTGCTTGTATAAACTGGTGTCTCGGAGAGAGAAAGTCGGAGGCTTACAATCTCGTGGAAAGCCGCTTGAGGTGCACGTAAGGTGCTTGAGATTCTGGCGAAAAGAGATGGGAGTGGTGTGTGGTCAAACTTGATAAACCATTCAAGATACACAAACCAACCCCCTGATTGACGGCGAAATACCTTCCAGAAGAACTGCACCGTGTCGTCGTCCGGTCGGTATCCCTTGTACTCGGTATGCTCCTTCCAGCACGGTATGTCGAACTCTGGCTCTCCCGCAACCGCGATCTCTAGCTGCGCAGCTGTGAACAGCCGGAGCACCTGTAGAATAAGCAGCGGCCAATCAGGTCAAGATCATGTTCCAAGAGTAGCTCAAAGTGAGACAGACGTCACACCTCCTCCCTCTCCCCCTCCCCGCTCCTCCTCTTTGCGCACGCCAAAAGGTACGTACCCGCTCATCGCTGTCACTCTGGGTTGGCATTCACTACACCGACAAACAGAAAAACAGGCAGATTGGTTGGTTGTGTGTACCTTGATGGGTACGATCTCCGAAAGTCCCGCGGCCATAGCCATCGCCTGTCCGCAACAAGAAAGGGCCACCAACACCAGCCAGCGAGTGCACGGGGAAAATAGGGCAGTGGGTCAGCAACCAACGAAAGGACAAGAATGCTATAAATAGCTTGCACCGCCAACACGAGCCATCTGTGGAGCGACGAGAGGCGCTATTGAAACACGGCGGAATGCCACATCGACAATATTCCTAACATCTGGCTGGCGTAAATCCACATGATGCCTGAAACATTTGTCGCATCACAACACCCACGCCAAGCTGTGACTCCTCCAGGGGCCATGCCATCAATATCAATATCAATACAATATCTCTGCAAAACATCTTACCAATCCTCATTCGTACTAAAGCAAAAATGGAACGAGGAGCGAGCTTTGGTCTTTCAGTTCGGTAATCACTCCGTTCTTTGTCACCTGGGCGTCAAATTCATGCATCCTGGCTTGCTCCACCATGCGGCAGAACGTCAAGCGGTTCTCGAAGGTCACTCGTCGAGCCGCTCCCCCAGGAGTGAGCTCTCGTTCGACACCATCACTGCCCGTGTAGGTGAAAAACAGCCGATCTCCGTACATCCCTGCCAAACGCGCGGGTCGAACGACATACTAGGTCAAGGCAGAGACTACACACCGTGCACACTATGATAGTACGGTGATACGTCGGGCCTTGGGGCAGTATGCATGCACGTCTGCATTCGCCTTATCAGTCGTTCGCGAGGTGAGGGGAGAGGAGGGGAAGATGGAATAGAGAGAGAGATTCGGTAAGCTTTGCTCCTGGTGGTGTACGGCGCTACTGGAGTCCACCGACAAGAAGATACAGCCGTGAGCTTGAATTAGCTACCCTGCTGGTGGGCAAAGAACCGCCCAAGTGGTCGCGAAGTGGTTTGCTTTGGTTCTCAGCATTGGTGCCCGTGCGCGCCAATTTCATTTTCATTCCTTGCAGCATGTCTTGGATAGCCGTTTTGACCACAGGCTTTCTCGCCATTAGGGTGCTGTGCCAAAAGAACGACCAGAAAGGAGGACGAGCTGCACTGCTGCTGCACACCCAGCGCGAAAAATCTCTACCAAACCCGACGCTTCCCTTGGCGGAGCTTTAGCTTTGTCTTCTTCGCCACGTACCGGCTAAAATGGTGGCGCTAACAACAAAGGTCACATACACAACACGTAAAGAAACACGTCTTCAAGCTCACCTCTGAACTCCTCGTCCGTAGTCAGTCCATCGTTTTCACAGGTCCTGATCGCTGTGATGAACTGCGTGATGATCGTGTCCACCATTGACAAGTCCTCGAAATCCACGTGCAATCCCTGCGAGCCAGGCAAGTACCGCGGAATAACCACACGTCAAAAGAAAGCACCATCGCGATCAAGATGCGACACAGGATAGCCGCCAACAGGTAAAAGCGTATATTTTGGTAGACACAGTCTGCAACGTGAGTCGCTAAAAAACTCGACTGCCAAACCAACGGCGGTTAATGGTTAACGAAGTTGGACTCACCAACATGCGCTTCCAAATTAGCCCGGGCAGTTGGAACGGCAGGCAGAGACGGGTCCGGAGGCTCAATCCCATCAGGCGGCCAACGAAACGTAGCATGCTCAGAGCCAAAGGAGACGAATGCTGCGAATTGGGCACGAACTTCTCGTTGTTCTGTGAGTCAACGGGACAGGACAGACAGACGAAAACATCGAGGGGAGACAGTGTACAAAATCACGCCGCATCGAAAGCGTCCACACACAGGAAATAATACACCAGCCGGCGTTTCTACCTCCATCTAAAACTTTGTACAAATGTTTCGAACTGCATGAATTGCGTATCCCTCTTCATTTCACCCCTCCCTTCCCCTCTCGTCATGTTCAGCACAACGGCTGATGAGGTCGGATGCGCCACGGGGAATGAAACACCAGCGTGCAGCTTGCAGTCAAGTCAAGCCTAGCGGTGCTATAGTAGCGTCCACGGCCTGCACTGCTGTATCATAACAGTATCACATCATAACAGCAAGACACCAAGACCACGTGAATGCTAAAGGCTGTCTCACAGGAGAAAAACAACACCACCACCTCAAGGCGTAAATACCTCCGCCAGCGGCGTGGCGCTCTGTATCAAAATCAACGCGTCAGGTTCGAACGGTGGGATTTGCTCTTTTTCTCGCGGAGGTGCGGAACCACCCACCTGGCCCACGGCATGCCGTCCGTTGGGACATGGCACCAGGAGGTCGAAATCCTGCGAGAAAAGGTCTTCCACCATGCGCGACATCCCCTCTCGAAACACACCTCCAGCATCAACTCCGTCCTCTCCCACAAAGTTGATCTGATGCAGCCAGACAAGAGTACGGGAATGGCGTAAACACAACAGAAAACAAAACAAGACAAAGCTACGGCTATTCGACACAGGTATGTACTCGAGCTTGCGTGCAACAATAGTTAAAAGCTACTTACAATACAAAGGCTGCGGGGTACAACATCACGAACACCTAGTGCTCAGCGAAACTGGTTGGTGACCTCACCTGAAACACACGCTCCCCGTCCCACACCGTCCGCAAAACCTTGGGGTCTGTGTCACACAGCTGACGATACGCTTGCGCGAACACGCACTGGCTCGAAGTTAGGTCCCTTTCCCCGCGATCTCGAGAAACCATCGCCTTGATGTTGTCCAGAGTCACGGCGACACCATCCCCAGGGCCCTATTCGTGCACGAAGGAGACGAGACGGGCGAAATCTCAGGTGTAACGTCACGAGTCGTGCTGCCTACGCTGCCAACTCACAGAGACAAAATGATACCTATACATGATGGGAATGATATTCCTGTATCATTACATGTCGAAGAGCGTCAATAAGTCATGAGGTCAGAAATACCAGACCAGACCAGATGAGGCGTGCAAGACCGATCGATTCCCAAGTCGGACAGGACAGAACCGGACGACAACGTCGACGCCAACAGGTCTCCCCCACACCGTGCTGAAAACCGGGAACACAAACGGACCAATCACACATAAAATCTGCACCATGGAGACGAATGGTTGACATTGCCCACGAACGAGCCATACTGTACCTGTGTGGCGATGAGAGCAGCCTCCAACACCGGCACCTTGATGTGCGGCAAAACCAAGTGGTTCATCTCGCGAAGTTGCCAGCCTAAGCTGTCCGGTTGTCTCGACGCCAAGTCGATCACCGGCAACACGCGCTGCCCAACAGAACAGTACCGCGGGAAACCGGGAAACGGAGGAACATTTAGAGTTAGGTACCCCCCACACCAAACAACAAACAACAGAGACACCATTCCCATCCTGTTGATAGACAAAGCATACTCGGCGCAGTTTTACTAACTTTGAGCGAAATATGGAGAGCTTAGAGAGCCTCTGCTTGCTGTACTGTATGTGTTAGTCTTATACGGTCGGTAGGCAGTCACTGCTGTGTCGTACCTCTATTCGGTCGTTAAGGCGAAGAAGCAGAGCTGCCCTGATGTGCAGCGAGGCAGCGGGGACTGTGGCCAGCCGCTGCTGCTGGAACTTTGCCTCCGCCCTAGTTAGCATACAACACCACGGATTTAGCGCTTCGGCGACACGCCCTGACGTCGCTTCCTCCTTCTGCTGGAGTATGATAAGCAGCCGGTGGCGTCAAGGGCGGGGGGGGGGGGGGGGGGAATGCAATCATTTTTTGGTTTAGATCCTCCATGTGACAAGCGCAAGAGCTGCACGTGCACGTGAAAGATGACCAACATCGAAGGACACGAGCTGAATGAATTGATTCTTGCACAGCACGATCGTGATGGGGCGTGGCGTCCACCTGCGCGCATAGTCGGAGAAAAGGACACTCACAGATTTCTCTCCGCTGGCAGCATCAAGAAGATTGAGCAAACCGTTGTCCATCGCTGGCGTCCATGCTTTCATCCAGTCACGCGCCTGTTGCAAGGAGGGTGCGCCACCCCGAGACTGCAGGGACAAACGCTTGTTCAAGAATAGCCGCAAGCGCGCCTGGCGCGGCATCGCTGCTGCCTGAACCCGGACTGCCCATTCCCACGCCCGTGACGACCTGCACTCGGCGGTAGAGACAGCAGCAGAAGCGCTTTCGACGCCTCCCTCGGCCACATCCTTTGCACCGGCACATTCGCGTGGTTGGGAGGAGTCCCCAGACGCACGCTCCCCAGCCAGATCTTGATGGATCGCGGCACCACGGCTGCTTTCTTCTGTCCCGTCGTCGCCTACTGCGACCCCACTCGGGTTAACCTCATCTCGGGTTGAAACCCCGGGCATGGGAGCGTTGGTTGCCACGCTTCTTTCGATGGCGACGGCAACGATTTCGACTCCCGGCCTTGCCAAATCTGGCATGTCTGACATGTCGCTGCTGGCGGCCTCGAGCATGGGAAGAGCAGTGGCAATCACGCTATCAAGGGTCGAACAGCGTGGCCATGCTCCGCGCTCCCGCAGACTGGTGCTTGGGCTGTTGTTGTTGGAGCTTCCGTCCTTGCTCTCCGCGTCGCTGTCGGCCACCTCCACGGTGGCTGCATTGCTCACGTACGAGACCCCGTGAAAAGCCGGCATTGGCCCAGTACCATCGTCGATTCCACTTGCCGACCGCCACCGGTGCTCTACCCCCGTCGCCCCTCCCCAGGCTCCCAACACTGGCGTGTTGGACGGCAATCGATCCAATTTGGCGTCGGCGTCCGGCAGGGTATCAAGGTCAAGGTCCAACAACTCGGGGGTTCCCGGTGCCGGGGGCAGGGCACCAAGCTCTCCATACGCTGCCATCACGCCTGCTGTCGAGGCATCTTTGCTCTCGCACGCCGCGTGTGCGGCTTTCGGTCCTCCCAAGGCGTCACCTTCCTTCGAATCCTTTGGATCCTTCGAATCCGCCGCCAGGTCGACCCTTGTAGCACCCTCTTGCGAAGGCACAATCCTAACTTTGTCTCCTTGGACATAAATCGGAACCTGCGCACCGTTCTCGGTTAGCAGACCAGCATGAACTGGTGTGCCCTCAGGGTTAAAGCCGAACACGTGCAAGCTGCAGTCTGGCGGCAGAGGATGCATCTGGCGACCAGCGTATGATTGGGGGACGGCGTGCAAAAACATGAAATTAATTATTTCGAGATGCCCCTGGACCTGGCTGGCAACGTTCAACATTCCGCCTTCCTGCGACAGGCTGTCATGAGTCAGAGCCATTGATACAAGAAAATTGAGCACGCTGATTGGCGTCCATCACTCGCATTAAGCTGCTTTCCTGCGGGAATCGGACGTATGCACGGACGGTGTACAGAGGCTCGTTTTAAAATGATCAATACATCAATGAATAGGTATTTCGCACGAATTTCAACTAGTCCTAGAGCCATATTACTGGTAATTGATCTCACCTGGTCTACTTCCACCAAAAGGCTCAGAGCTCCCCTCAGCCTCGTTTCGTGACCAGGTGCCTCGCCCACCGCGTCGGCACCGACCTGACTACCATGACTCTGTAGACGTGCGCACTCCCACACGGGCCCGTCGCCAACGACCTGTTGAGGTGTTGAGGTTGAGTGAGTGAGATGTTGTAGGCAGGTTCCATGCCTCATTCTTTCAACGCCACTGGAAGTGATATCGATGGCACTCAAAGCCACTGACTGCCACAAAATACTTCGGCACACGTGTAGTGTGGGACAACCGTATTCCTGCCCCCGAAAATGACACTCTCAGCGCAATAACAAGACGATCACAGCAGCAACAGCAGTGTATAGGCTACGATAGTACAAGTACAAGGCGACAGTGCCGCATAGTTGCTGTTTATTAAGCCAGCTTGAGAGGTTGCAGGCAGCCCTCCCTCACCGTGAAACGGAATCCCCAGTCGTCCACCTCCGGATCGCCCGTCACCACAGAGTTGGCAACTGCAGCCTCTCCATCAGCTTGAGCCACAAAGCGGTAAGTGATCGAATCGCCACGAAATGTGATGACTTCACCCCAAGGGGCTTCTTGCTGTCCGGTAAGGGAGATCATCTTGTCCTTGCCCTCCAGAACAAGACTTGCCGTGCCCTGCAACAAGAGCAGCGACGGGGACATGACGTGTAATTTGCTGGCTGTCGTGGCAACACAAGTGACTCGTGTGGTCTTTCGTACCAACCAAGCACGTTGCACACATGCCTGGCATTGTGTACGAGCTGTCTGCCTTTGGAACCGAATGCAACGCCTGGGCAAAGAAAGTGCTGTGCCCGTGCGTGCGTGCGTGAGTGATTACTTGCGATTTGCTTGTGTCTTAGTCTCTTACCTCTTGCATGGAGCTGCGCGGGTCTAGAAAAACGACCATCTCCTCGGCCCCGGGCAGGTGCAGCGTCTCAGAGTACGTCCCCTTTCGAAACGGATGGTCCGATTCCACGACAACCGCGGGGCCCACGGCATCCATCCAGGCCTCGCACAAGATAGCATCCAGATGAAGGGGCTCGTCTCCTGCTCCAACTCCAACAGACGTGCCCGTCACCTCCGGAGAGGAAGGCCAGCCGTCGCGAAGAGCGCGTAAGGTGTCCATGATCTCGAGCAGGTGCTGCAAGCAACGAGACGGTGTTTCTGCCGTCGCTTCTGCGCCCTGCAGCAGAGGGTCGACAGGTGCCGAAGGACCCGCCTCGACAGGTGGCGCGAAAGTTGTCAGGTCGGGTAAGACAGAGTTTCGCAGATCCACCTCCAGTCGCGCCCGGTCTTCCGCACCTAGAGATCTTACGCTGACCAGTATCCGATCACCGAGATCCCGTTCTGCACTCCCCACCTCCTCCGCCTCGTCCTGACCTGCTTCTTCCACGGGACCCTCCTCGGGGCGAGTCCCGAAGGGTGGGAGAGATATTCTCACACCGTTTGCCTCCTCCTCCTCCTCCTCCTCCCCCTCCTCCTCGTTCTTCTTCGCGTCGTCTTCGCCCGCGACTGCAACAGCATCTACGTGCTCTGGCGTCGGCGTTGTTGTCTCCAAGCACTCCTTTCCTTCCGTCTCCAAATAAGAGAGTTGCGGCAAAGAGCGCTGCGTGATGGCATCCTGCGCCTGCCGCGTTGCTATCGCGAGGTCCGTCAGAAGCAGCAGACTCTCGTTCGCCCAGCTCGTCTCTAGCTGCACCCCCCCGGGGCAGTCACCCGATCTCCACGCGGCGCTACGAGGGCCTCGACCGCATGTCAACCTATCGCACTCCCGCAATACCGCAGCCAAGAGCCCAGAAAGCTCCTCCAGTGGGGGCGGGCTGTCTGCGAACTCTGCGTGAGATCGCACTAGAAGGGTCAAGAGAGGCACCATGCGCAGCCGGTGGGGAGCACCGGGGGAGCGCAGGTAGGCCACCAAGGTCCGGAACAGAGCCCCTCGCATCGCCAGTCGCCGGAGGGGCGGGTGACCGAGAAGAAACGATAGGAGCCAGGAAGCCCACGATACCGACGGTTGCGGCTTGCGACCCATGTCTGCCACAATGTCTGCCACGGCTACCTCTTCTTCTTCGTCGTGAGCTGTTCGCTCCTCAAGCTGTACCGGACTCGTCACCCCCGAAGACGGTGGTGGAGGTGGTGCTGTAGCCGGTATGGGCGGCACGACAGACGAGCCCTGAGGTGCTGGGCCAGATATGACGTCCGACTCCTGACACCACTCGTTTGTGATGCACGAGGCGGACACGCCCTTGAGCGCCCAGCCCTCGCCAACGCCAGGCTGAAGCTTGATGCGCTCACCTTCGTCTTCCTCCGAGCTTTCCTCCCCGCCGCTGCTACCCGGACAAAACATCAACACATGTGTAGTGTATGTGCACTTCGCTGGGGTTCATGGCTTGAACGGTAGTCAGTCTTGCTTGACAGACACAGGTCAACACTACCTGCTCTTCCATCCAACATACGTTAGTATCGTTGCTCTATCCACCAGGTACGACGAGATGACGCGCAGTTATAGATGAATGGACAACATGCACTGCTACATACCCCCGCTGATGCGCAGGCACTGCGTCGTGTCGTTTCGCTGTCAACCCTTGGTACAAGGTGTGTGTGGAAATGATCTCGATAGAGGGGCGACAAGGGGGGGGGTCACGCGCCAACCATGGCCGTGGAACCGCGTTGACTTACCCCCCTTTCTTCTTCTTTTTCTTCTTCTTCTTGCGCTTCTGCCGTTCTACCCGCGAGTGTGGCCCTTGTGTGACCTCCTTCTTCCCCATACGGCCGCCAGTCTGAGACCCGAAGAATGTCCCGAGACCATTCTGTGCGGACCAGATTGCCTGCGAGCAACCCCGTGTTGATAAAAGAGGGATGGATTTCCAAGTCAAATATGCCGAGTGTGCGAATCGGGCATAAAATGGCTCTTCATTTTCATTGCTGGTGTAGAGATCTCGGTCTGAAGCAAACTCACACATAGCTCGAGTAATCCTTCTGCATTGCGGGCAGAGGGTCGCCCGAACCTCGCCGTTGCCACCGACGTGGCAGGGTATGTCAGGCAGTCAATTCAGCTTTGATCGTACAGTGTGCGTTACTCCGTCGCATAGCATAGGGTGAACAATGAGTCATCTTCACGCAGACGGCAACGTGAACCTTGTGCGGGTATGACTTGATGTGCATGAGTGCTCTCACGTGGGTACCGGACTGTTTCTCCTCTCGCCAAAGGCACTCCACCACAGGGCAAGCTTCTACCGCCCAGGCCGCCACGCAGCGTACCGCGCCGGCCATAATCCCCTTGCTCGCCTTCTTGGCGCACGCAAAGTCTCCGAGAGATACCTGACGGTAGAAACATAGAGTAAGCACCGCAGGCAGATAAGCCATTCATACATACATGTGGCGTGACAAACCGAGAATAAGAGGATGAGAGGGTTGCCGACAGCACACCAATGTAGGTCGACTTGTATATGTAGGGGGGCATCAACTCTACTCTTCTCGCCCTAGACGCCCCCGCACGAATCAATACACCGAAATTTGGCCGATGTGTCCAAAGACACCCGCATCGGCAAAACACAACAATGGATAACCGCAGGGATTTTAGTTTTGAAGATATAAAACAAACATCAACACACCTGCCCCTGTCGCGCTACAGGTCTCCACACAACGAAGCCGGTCGCTTTGTCTTGATGGACCACGCGGAACTTCGCAGGCTTGGACACCATACAACCGGTCGCGTCCGCCCGGACAACGACGGCTCCTGGTGGGGGAGATAGCCCTCGACTCGCCACGTCGCCGACGCTGAACCATCCCGGCGGTGCCTTGGGCCTCCAGATAGATATCGTCTGTGCAGCGATCCAGAGTCAAAGAAACCAAGAAACAAAATACTCAGGAGGGATAGTAGGTACATTGCAGGCTGCAAAAGGTATGTGCCATGGTAAGCGAGCAAAGTGGTTCACCGGTGCGGCACGTCTTGTATCATGAAACACAAACACAGGCAAAACAAAACCTACCTGGGGCCCAAACGTCGAGTTTGCTGAAGGAGGATTACCGCTCCTCGTACGTCCACCGAAGCGGCAAATCAGTTCCAGGTCCCTCACTACCCTGTAGTGCACCCCGCGCAGAGGGTCCACCACAAAACGAAAGCCCCAATCATCTGGCACGGCCCCGCTCGCTGCAGAGCTCACTTTCGCCTCAGGAGCGAAGGTCACTCTCTTGTCACCCGTTTGTGCTGATGCCGCTCCTGTCAGGGCTGAGGTAGAAGGCATCCAGTACACACGCGGACAAGTACAGCGCGGGAGCAGTCAGAGAATGGCAAAATGACCTCCGAACAATTGTGAGGGGTGCAACAAGTGAGGGTCCATCGGGCGGGCGCAAAAGTACGGCAACAACAAAACGCATCGAAAGTGGCAATAGCACAACGCTTGTGTGGGCATGGCGTTTCCTGTAGATGGGCCGAAGGATACAACAGAAACAACTATCGTAGAGTGCTCCCAGACCAACTAACTGACAGAGCCTAGAGGA
Organism: Ectocarpus siliculosus; assembly: GCA_000310025.1. NCBI lineage: Eukaryota > Phaeophyceae > Ectocarpales > Ectocarpaceae > Ectocarpus > Ectocarpus siliculosus. The sequence continues at coordinate 5,318,155 of FN649742.1, read as the reverse complement.
CTCAACACCCATGATCTCACCGGCAATCTCCTGCTCGCCCCCTTGCTCGTCGCGAAGGATCACTGGCAGAAACCCCTGCCCTGGAGGGGGGAACTTGAACGGCTTTGTTCCGAAGTTGACAGACACACACGACTCGCCGCGCACCGAAAAACACGGAGTGATGCCATTGCTGAGGCCGCCGCCATGCCCCCACCCGAGCTTTTTCAGCATGACCGCACTCTCTTGTTCACCGAGGTTTCCCCCTGCCCATCGCCCATTTACCGAGAACCACACCGCGCCAGAATCGACATCAATCGCACACCCAAGCACGTCCGACGAAGAGAAGCCGGCGGCCTTCTGCTCCCTTGGATGGCCACCGAGCCAAACACCTCCCTCTTGTCCGAGCCCTACCCCAAGGTTGCTCGCGTCCGAACCAAGAATCGGGAACGTCACGCCCTTCCACTTTGCCTTCTTCCTCAAGCGCTCGTCGTTGTCGGCTGTGGCTGACGACGCCGAGGCTCCCTCTGGGCTACCGGTGGTCGACCGTGGCACTTCCTCGCCCGTGTCTGAGCGCTTGGATTCGTCCTCCGGTGCCGAAAGTGAGCTTTCCACTGATTCACTCAGCCACGAAACCGTGCGCATCAGTGGACCCGGCACATGCCCTCCACCCTGTACTTGAGCTGGACTTTGCAACTGCCCCGCTCCCTCCAGAGCTTCGGAAGAAGCGCGGGCTTCCATGACACCTTCCGTTCCCACGCCACTAGGTTCGCCCACCGAACTCGAATCACCCACCTTCCAGACATCCCCGGCTCGGAGCGACACGGGTAGATCCACGTGAGCCCAACCGACGCGAACAAGGCCGTCGTCCGCGTCCTCCCCGTCGGGCGTAGATCCGACCAAAGACCCGACGGTGGCTTCGTAAAACCACCTGCCACTGGTAAGGCACACGTCGGCAGCCGTCGCGAGACACCCGGGTAGTTCCGCAATGCCTTGCCTTCGAGACTCGCTCGACCTTGAGCCATCCTGATCCTGAACGTGGGCTGGAGAAGACGAGTCATCACCACGTTCCCGTTCCTCGCCTACACAAGTGAAAAGCGCCTGCAGTCCCAGTTCTTCCTGGATCAAGTCTTCGTCGCGGTCACAGCATGCGGCTGTGGCTGTGGCTGTGCTGGGGGTGTCGGCACTCCCGCTAGCTCTCACCACGCCTGGTGTGGCAGGGGCGAGTGACCCAAACACAGATGCGACCTGGATGAGTGGCTTCTCGGCCCCGGGAGGAGCGTCGAAGCGGAACCATAGCTCATGAACCCCCGGCAGCGCGAACGACCGGAACGAACTCCCTAGGTTAGTTGGCGCGGGGGTTTCCTTCGACCGCGTCTTCCGCCTAGCCATCATCTGGCTGTGTGCCTCGCACATCGCTCTCGTCATGGCTCGGGATGTGAGCACATGCCGCCGAGAAGAACCAGACGGTCCAGGCGAGCTGCCAGGACCGATGCTAGATGCTCGCTCCTGCTGTGGTACCGAGGCAGGCGGCACCGGCGGCGGTGGCGGCGGCGGCGGCGGCGGCAGCTGCTGTGGCGGCAGTTGCAACGGCAGCGGCGGCGGCAGCGGAGGCGTGAGACGAGCCAAAGCGCCCAAAGACAGCAACTCCTTTGCGCTAGGAGAGGCCGATTCGTAACAGGTGCTGTCGGCCTCCTCGATCTTGAAGAACTCCATTCCCTTCGCCTTCGCGCGAGCTGCACGCTCCACCGCGTGTCCGTGCATGACACGGACTGGGTCGCGCTCGTTGAGCATGTCTTCCTTCGACGAGAAGAATCGAAGACGGACGAGGTCAGATGGAGTACGGCTGCGGGAGTCTAGCTTGATGACCATGCCCAGACAGTGTGGGTCCACTTTGATGTGCCCTCCGTACGACAAGGGTGTACATATCGGGTGGAGAGACTCGTGGGTGATGCTCTCCGTTGCAAGTGCTCCCTCCTCAATTGCTGCTGCACCACCACTCTCGTTGTTCGTCGTTTTCCCTGTCGGTGCCAAGCCGTGGGTTTCGGAGTGTTCACGGGGAGGCCAGCCCCCACTGAACATGACCTGCGATGTGGTAGTCAAAGTGTTGAATGAGTCCAACACCTCCTGCGCCAGCATTTCGCCCAGGACCGCACTTCCAGTTCCTTGCTCCTCACCGGAGATCCATTGCTCGGGTGAGTCCATCACCTTGCGCCACAGCATCTTCAACGAGAAGACGTAAAAAAGAGAGAGGACAGACAGAGGACGTCAAAAGCCGGCCTCGGAGAGGTTACATACTTACAGTACACATCCATTGAGGTCAAAGCCGTCGGCACTACACCAGTACCACTGCTGTACCCGGGTGGAGCGTTCGTGCAGGTAGGTGTGACAAACAGCATGAATCTACCATATTACCAGTATTACTTCTAGTGAACACACGTCGGCACTCGACCGGCTAGGTCTGTGAGCATCACCTTTAGCAAGGAATCCTGATCTGATGGCGGCTTGTATACAAGCTTGCTGCCGCGTCGCGGTAGCATGGGCCCGCCGTGTTGGTCACCAGCGACTGACCCCACCGACGCTTGGTCAGCGTCATTCCCACCGTCATCAGACACGCTCCCGAATGACGCTGGAGCCTTGCCTTTCGCCAAGTCTTGAGCAGCAAGCAGGCGCGTGATGTTGAGGAGCCCATGCGGCCCACCCGCTGCTGAAACTGCTGGTGTAGGGATGCTCTGGATGAGACGCACCAAAAGGCTTCTTGCTCGAAGCGTAGCAAGGGCCTTGTCTGTATCGCCCAATAACTGCAGCAAGGTGCGCAAGACAGTCAGCATGTCAGCATGGACGTGGAGAGGTTGGGGTGCATAATGGGGATGCGCCGTGCTGCACAAAACGAATCTGACATCAGGTGGCACGAGATATCTCCACAAATAACACCCGCACGCACACCTGAACACGCTTGCTATCGTCAATTGTTCCGAGATTCAAGCGTAAGCCTGAGAACAAGATACCGGGCGGAACACAGCGGGCACTTCAAACTTCAAACACTCGCAAGCGGCGGCCAAATACCTAAAAAAAAACGGGGGAAATCCCCCCCAGGGACAGGGCAGAAACGGGCACGAAAAAGACTTCCCATTGGCCGGCAACACGTAACACCTATTCTGAATCTCAACACGTCCTGCTCCGTGCTCTGAAGCGAGGCCAACCGCCCAGGGACGTTTCACGCCATGTTTCGGGTTCGCTGTTCGTGCTTTGCACCAAGGGGAATTGTCACCAGGGGTGTTTGCCCCGTGCAATTCGCAACACCAGGAGGAACGGTGAAAATATGCCGTGAACACGACTGCTGTCCCAGATACATACCTGTTTCACGGTATTCCCTCCGCTGTCCAGCTCCCGTCCGAAAAAAGAAGTGGAGTGTCTCAGGTCCCCTACGGGTACCCGTTTCCCGAGGCACAGCCCCGTTTCACCGTCCATCATCTCCACCAGCACTTCATCGTTGTCCACCACGGAAGCATTCGCCGCTTGTGGAGGCGACCACCGATTGGCTTCAACAGTCTTAGAGGGCCTAGTGACACTTGCTCGTTCCGCACGGCATTCGCCCTCACGGCGCGCGTCCATGTCGCCTGCGCTGGGCTTGTCCCGAGCAACCCCACCCGTTCGTCCCGACCCCGCCGAGAAGTCCATTTCACTTGCGACGGTCACGCAAGGGCACGACTTGTCAGGAGCATAGCCCTCACCCGCCGTGACCACTAGCATACTGCCAGGCTCAAGGAGATCCACCTCTCGCACCAGGCTACTGGTCGTCACAGCAGTACCTGTCGTGCCCCCAATCTCGGTCGGTGGGCGGGGCAGGCCCAAGACAGGTACAAGATCATGCTCGCAAACGAGGCCAGCGCACTGAAAACGGGGAAACGATGAGAGAGCGACGACAGCCATCAAGCCGTCAGTTTGATGCTCCAAACACTGGAAGGTGTACGTCGACGGATCTCAAAAATAGACTGCACCAGTGTACACAAAGCAAGTACATGACACGTGGCAGCGATAAACGTCTAGGGATCCTAATCGCACGACCGCTCAGCATCAAGAACAAACATACGGGGATCGAACTACGAGGTGCATTGATGAATGAAAAATCAACCCATGGACCGCACGCGCATCGAAACAGGAGCGGAACAAAGCGCTATACTAGTATACGTATCATGGCACTCGCTGATGATTGGTGCATAACAACGGATTTGAAAGGCCGAAACCTCTTGGCTGACAAGAAGACACGCCAAAAAGCAGTGGAGTTGCACCAAAAAAGCACATCAAAGCCCACCGTGCGGAGGTTGCCATCACCTGCATTGATATCATATCACAAGGCGTTGTTGCCTCTTGGACTCCCCCTTCCGACTCCCACAGGTTGAGCCCTTCGTCAGCTGACGGGACGCTTGCCGCTTCACCACCACCCCTTGGAGGCCCTGATTCATCCGCCCCAATAAGGCCGCTGACAATGTTGTCCTCGGTCGTCGTGTCTGATGCCCCGTTAGTACCGTTCTCACTAGCCCCTGAAGGAAGAGAGGATGACTTCGCCGACACCTTGCCCTCACCGCCGGTCAGCTGCCAAATCGCCAAGAGATAAAACCGGCAGCACTATGAGAACGTCGACAAGCCACGCAGTAGGTAAGCCCGCATGAGTGAATATTTGAGCCTCATCGGAACATGAGGATATCGTGATACCAAGAGCAACCACAAAGAGCGCCTGGCCCAAACGCACCTGTGCGGGGTGCTGCGAATTCTGCAGCCACATGCGGGCTTTGTGGGTATCCGCACCAAACGCTTCTAGAGCGGACAGGGCCGTTTCGCCAGGTACTCCGACTTCCGAAGACAAACGGGCACTGAGCTCATGTCTCTCTGCGCGAGCTTCAGAGCCGAACTCGAGCAGGTGTGTGATAGAGAAACCCGCAGATGCTTGTGTTGGTCTCGCCCCCACCGCGTGCTGTTCTCCACATTGCGCTAGAGCAGGTGTGCTCCTTCCCTCGCTAGGAGCGCCACGTGGAGGTTCCGGCCCCGGGCGGGGTATCCGTTCAGAATCAGTGGCTTCATCCGTGCTCAAGACGCAGCCACGATTGTCCACGTTGCTTGTGTTGTTCTCCTGCTAACAGTGTTTTCCAAGGTGAAACCTCCAAAGTTAAATTACATGGCCAGAAGGTTGCTTGCCGGTTTCGTCTCGACAACGAACAAAAAATTAAAACATGGGCTCTAAGCAACAATGCAGGCACGCTGGAGGCCTTTCCGAGCCGTGTAGTGGCCAGGGGACGGGTCATGGGAGAAGGTAGGTGTTATGCATACTGTAGGGCCAGCCACGTCCTGCAGCTGCTATGCAGTACAGTTCTCAAGCTGCGTTCATTGCCGACAACTCGACATGCAGGACTCTCTCACAACTGGGCACTGTTTCAAAATAATTCCAACGCGTACCTTCGAAAAATTACATTCGAGTCGGTACCACCGAGCTTCGTAGCTGGTGTTCTCCGCCAGTGCCACCAAATACGACCGACCGAGAAGCAAATGTTTAACAGGCATAATTACCGTGGGCACATAAAAATGTGGTTAAGGCAGGGTCTCACCGTTTCGTCTCCATCCTGGCTAGTATCGCCACTGTCTGCGCTTGCAGCGCTGCCCCCTTCGAGGCCGGGGGCCTCTCTTCCTTCCGTCCCTTCGCCATCGGCGCCGTCGTTGAACTCTACCAACAACGCGCCCGACTCGTCCTCCCCATACTCCGCAAACCCTTCCAAGCCTTCCAAGCCGTCGTAGTCTAGCAAACCCCTCGCGGCGGCCCTTCGAGGGTCTAACCGGGACTCTGCGGATGCTGCACGTCTACCTCGGGCAGCCATTCGATGGCTCAAGTCGCTCCTCATTAGCCGTCGACGGCTTCCCTCGCGCCGTGAATCATCCTCATCTCTCGTCACGCGCCCTGCCCAGTCTAGAGCCCCGCGCACCCCTACCACACGCCTGCCGGACATACCGGACCCCCAGCCCCGCCCCCATCCTCTATGCGGGCTTGGGTCCCCCAGAGTCATGAGCCGACCTCGTCCACCACTTCGAGCCGATCGCGCCACTTCCAGGATAGGGTCGCTGTACTCGATCTGTCGGCGCGGATGCAACAGGGCCTCTTCTCTCGACTCCTCGGCGGACAACGCATCCCTACCATCCGTGGGGGAATGGGCAGGGCGTCCCGTCGGTGCAATCGCTTTGTCGCGGCTCTCCATCCTCGTGGTGGGTGCTTCAGGAGGCGGCGGCAGTGGATGTCGCTGGATGGGCCGCAAAGTGCGAAGACCGCCATGTCCCAGGCGCAGGGCCGAAAGCATCCTGGCTTGCGCCGAACGCCATCGCCCTTCGAAATCCTGGATACCCATGCCATAATGTACCAAATATCATCGCCGGTCAGCGTCGACTTCGTCAGCTCATGGGAGGAGGTCAGCGTGCGTGTGTTGGAGGCTGGGGGGGGGGGATCACGCCTCGAGGAACAAGCAGTTCGCGCTACAACACTCCACACAAAGTACGGCGTCAGTCATGTGGACAAACACTGTAAACTTCGGGTTGGAATTGGTGAGATTGGTGAGTAATGCTGTAGGCCAACGCGAAGAATTTGCACCTGTGCCGTGATGAGGGCGGGAAGTTGAACAGGGCACACCGCCACCTCGAACAAATGGGGTAGAACGTTGGCGACCACATCGCCCTCTCGACATGCCGCAACCACGGCGTCACTGCATTGCACAGATAGCTGCAGAACGGCCATCAGGCATTGTGACAGCACCCTCAACCACACCATGGCACGTGCGTCGACAATTTTCAACGCTTGAGACACCTCGTTCGAGTGAAGCAGGGCAGCGAGCAGGGAAAGAAGCTGCGCCACAACAGGTTGCGCCGGGGTGTCTGGGTCGGCACAAAAGCCTACTCCTGCAGTTTCGAGATCTCGAACCAGGACCCTCTCGCAATTCTCAACATTCTCGCCATCGAACACAACTCCAGCTGCTGCATCACCAGCCGAAAACAGCACCACAGTCCCACGCACGCCAGACCTGTCTCGAACCACAGTTTACACGCACAGGAGGCAAAGGGGGGGGAGAAGGGAGCCGTCAAGATTCCTAACCCAAGGGGCGCGGAGCCAGTCGAGGCTGTGACCGTCACCAAGCTTCCATCCATTGAAAGCCACTGAACCACAAAATAATTTGCACCTTCAGTTTGGTTCACGTATGTAGCGGGAAAAATATTCGGACCCTCTAATGGAGCAGCTTATGTAAAGAGTGACAAGTCGAAAAGTCTGAGGCCCTTCGTAATTTTTCGCGCCGATGACCGCCAAGATTGGCCTTTGCCTGGGGCGATTTGCATCTGGACGAACTCGGTCCGACCGCCAGGCCCGACATGATCTATAGTACCCCCAAGTTCCGTAGGGACCGTCTTGGTTGCCCTGCCATTTCCACATCTGATTGTAACCTAGGTCGACGCGGGTGGTTGGTGCCTGGTTAGCGAAAGTCCGACCAGCCAGAGCCCCCCAGTAGAGCAAGGGGTGTACGGGATGCGTGCTTGCTTTCTCTTTTCATGCCATGAAAGCTCTCTCACGCCTCTGGGGCGTGGGAGGAATGGGTCTAGCATGCGGGAAACCCGACGATGATCACTCCTTGGCTTGGTTAGGGTGCGGGGATAAGCTTCTTCAGGCTCGGTTCTAGCAGATATCGTAGCGTTTGTCTCTGTGCTCTGTCTCGGAGTCGGAGAGGCAGGCTCCACTTTCCTTGCGAGTCATCTGCACTACTAAGAGTGCATTGTGCTGCAATCCCGTGTTTAGGAACTTTCGGTTTATTGCTAGTGTCGGACTTTGCCTGGTTCTTTCATTGTATTATTACCATGGTTTATCATCGCAAACCGAATAACCACAAACACAACAAAAACCTGAAGCCCACACCCCACCAAATCGAATATCTTGCTAACAATTAATTGCGCTGGAACGATTGTGCTCACTTGGACTGAACTTTGGCTCCCGGGTACAAGACACCGGAGCCGCCAGCGATGATCGCCAGCGCGGCCACCGCGTCCGATATGACGTCCGGTAATGCTTGCCCCGTGGGAGAAGAACACGGGGAGCCCGTGCGTGGCCCATCCACGTCCGGGCTTGTAGAAGATGTGCGGATGCTAGATGCTGCCGTTCGAATGCTTAGCAATAGCTTCCGCGCGATACGCTCCTTCCAGGCAGGCTCCTACCGAAAGGCGCGCAACCATGGGGCACGCAGAGTTGGCAATGAAAAAATCGTGTCGTACTTCTCGGTCTCAGTGTTGTACTGGTCTTCTTGGCATGGCTCAATAAAGCGGATTCCAAGCAAGTCCAGAAACGAACGACATGCCTTTTGTTGCCGATACAACCACATAGGGAGTAGGAAATAGATCACTACACGCTCACTCGTGTAACTCGCGAGGTTGGGAGAGCAACCACCGCCATGATACAAGCTCTGGTTCGCCATTCGCCAACTATAACGGTGAGACGCCTAAGACAGAATCGTCTGCAGCAGCTGCTACACCGTTCACTATTGCGTTATCAGTCTGACGCCGAAACATGACATCAGCCCAAGACATCACGAACACGTTTGACGGCAGGTTCATCGACATGATAGCACCCGTACCTTGTACAACTCTCGAAGGAGCGAGCTGCACTGCTCCGCTAGACACACATCCAGAGTGCCACCGCCAAAACCGTGGTTGCAGCCGGGAGCGAGCCAACCTTGCCCCCTGCTGCTCTGGTCCTTTGCCGAGTCATTCCCCACGTGCATTCCTGCTCCTGTGTCAACCGTTCCGGCACTATCCGACGGCGCGTTCCCAGGTAGAGATGGCGGAGTGGAGTAGGCATGTCTTACAGTGGAGAAGAGCACTCCTACAAGACCGTCCGCAGGGTAGGATGATTGGCCGACACCAACAACCTCTCGGTCCTTCCTCGACCCAGGCCCCGATGAAGTGCTGTGATAAACAATGGCAAAGGCATTCAAGTGAAAACACGAACGACGCCGGATGCAAGGCAAAACATGAGTCATACATGTACTACAACTTCCGACATCAACGCAAAAACAACAAATATCAATCACGTGAGAATGAAAAACGATATGCTTGTGTGCGTACAGGAGTGCATGCGATGTGTGCAAAGTTGATCCGGCAATGGGCGTTAAAAACAGAAAACAGCATGAATCAGGAAGCCGTTCGAAATACTCTTCTCAGTGTGGAAGACACAAAAACAACGAGCGCTGGGCCGTATCCCTACAACATCGCAAAGAAGCAAAACCCGGCTAGATCATGGCCGCGCTTACCTGCTGGTGGCGACCCCTGTTTGGTTCCGCCCCCTCCAGCCTTGTGGAAGGTAGTCGTCTACGACAGTGGGCTCCATGCCTGGAAGAACAGCTCCAAGAAGCAGCAGCACGCATCTGTCGCACGTGGAAACACACGGAATCGAGAATCAGATAGGCTGTATCTGGGGATATGAAAACGGGATTGCGGTTCGCGACTTGAATCATTGCCCGTATGTCGCGCAACACATTTTGTAGAATGCACCAATCAAAGGCCAGACGACCGAGATGTGCCTGCTTTGTCCGTAAATGTCACTTGGAGGGCCAAACGGATACACACCCAATCAGACAGCAGTGACATCACCTCTGAATTCGAGGCGATCCAACCTTGAGCAACGAAAAAATAGATCGAAGCGCTGACGGGTGCGCCAGCTGTGTTCGAGCAATGGCGTACTGGCGAACGGAGCACAACAGAGCCAGTTGCCTGAACATGTGGGGCTCCACTTCTCCGACCTCCAGCGCCAACAAGCCAAGGGTTTGGGCTGAAGCGTCCTCTCTTTCGCGTCCGAAACCAGCTGTCCCACCTAAACCCTTCCATGCGATGCTGCCGTTCCACCTGCCAGCGGCGGCCTGGGTGTGCCCATGGCTATAGCTGCGCTGCATCTCCGGCTTGACTGCTCGTCCTACCACAAGCGGCTTGCCAACAGAGGGTGCCTTCGAGTCACCATCGAACGCCATGACGTTCTGATTCGCCAACTCTCTAGCTTCCATGCGGCTCGACGTGCTGACGATGTGCTCAAGGCTCAGAGCTCCCAGACGAAGCTCACGAAGGATGAGGTCGAAAACGTCCTGCGTGCCGGTAGCGTTTAACCACGCAACGCACGGGAATCATTTCGAGAGGTCGTGCCCAGTTTCTACTGTTATCCGGCCTTGGAAACATTGGACTATGCGCCGTGCATTCATCGCAATCACGCTTGATAGGATTGTCTATTTGAAAGCATTCATGATCGTTCAAGTACACGCTGTAGACGCTCATCATATCTGATCTCATATCACCACAACCAAGAGATACTTTGGACAGTACACACATTGGACAGTACACACAAATACACGTGGCGCAAGAACGTACCTGGTGAAGATTGTCCACATGCGTCTGCATTTGCTTCAAAGGAGTGCCGTACATTGACCGCTCTCTCGTGGGCGGCAAAGCCGCCGCCGCCGCCGTTCCACCATCTACGTTGGGGCTCGACCGCTCCTGCCCTCCTCTCTCTATCTGACGTGTGTTCTCCGGTTGCCTAGGCTCCTCGTTGCTGGAGGCTTGTAGTCCCACCTCTTCCGACCTCACCGAAGACGCCAGGGGGGCCTGTCGCATGCTCACCGCCACCAGGAAGCGCAGCAAGCTAGAAGCACCTCTTTGCAGCACTCTCATCGACGGCACCATCATCTGCGGCGTGATCTCCTTTTGCGCATGATCTATTGGACCAGCTTCGGCTTGCTCCCCGAGGTGCTTCTCACTCCGGGCCGTGTCATCATCCGTTGGGCTTCGTTCCTTCTCTTCTGCTAGTCCGCCTTCAGTCTTTTCTTCGTCCGCGGTCTGGTCGCCGTCGTCGACAACATTGTTTGCCTTGTCCTCTGCGGGACTGAGATCCTGTGCTTCCCGCTGCAACAGTTTGCGTTCGGCAAGCACTGCCGGAGATATGACTACCTCAGGACCCTGTTGCACAGAACACAAGCGGGTCGAGTCGTTTCGTCTCTTGGTATCTATGCAAAAGGGTGTTGAACTTATTTTCTCGTGCGATATGCGCCATGTCAAGAAAAAATGGGGGTCTTCGGCATCCTAGCAACCACAATAGAGAGCGTTCAACAACGATGTCTTTCTGCAATAGGCGACACGCATGGTTTCTATGCGGCGTGCACAATGATAGGTTTCGACTTCGCAACGTTGCAGTGCTCACTCTTACCTCGTACGCGAACGGCACAACCCCGAAGTTGATGCGGACGCTTTCACCGTTGCTGTGAAACCCTACCACCGGGACCAAGTTAGATTCGTAAACTGGAACGAATCCATCCCCTAGCAGCTCGCCATTTCGAGTATACCTGGACAGCAATATGGCGCCCAAACAGTTCATTGAACCATGGATACGCCAAAAATATACTTGACGGCGTGCTGTGTTGAATTTAATATTAACGACAGCAGTGTAAGCAGCATGGCTCACGAACGCGTTCGACGCACACTTTCGGTCTTTGTCAAACCACGAACAACGAGGCCGCGCTCTCACCATATGCTGCCGCGAACTGAATCAAACCCGCAGCCGATGACGTCACCGTCCACCCAGGTTGGCCAGATGCTATCTGTTTTCGCCCGCCCGAACAACCGCCCGTCGTCTCCATGGTAACCGTACGAGTGGTCGACCCACCCGGGCATCTGTTTGGTGGCCGGAAACACATCGGGGTCGGCCAGGCCAATGCCGATGGTAGTCTTTTCGCCTGGGTTCATCACCGTCACCTCAAAGTAGTTGCCGCTGTTTGAAGATGGCGCAACACCGGAAAGTGCTGCCCCAGCCGGCGTACAGGCATAGGTAACGCCCCGGGCGAAGGTACAAGCTACGGATGCCACTGCCGGCACCGTCGCCCACGAACACAGCGCCGTCAGCTGCACTTCAGGGGACTTCTTGCCTTCACGCTCATCGAGGACCGGGACCCCGCGGGCCACCATCTGAGTCACGCGTTCACGCCCGACTTCCTGCGCTCGAGAGGGGAGAAGCGTACCGAGGAAGAGCGACATGCCACAGCGGTAGCGGGGGTGCACTTCAGACAACAGACCAGCAAAGGGTGCAAGGCTGCGAAAAGAGCAAGAACGCACTTCATCTGTCAAGATCGATACTTGTACGACATATGACAAAGCGTTCACAGCATCGGCGCTCGAGCTGACGTCCACAGAGAAACATGTGCCCGATGCATACCATGCTATAAACCCACATTTTCCTGGGCCTCGATCACGCACCTCTAAGCGCTTTCGCCTCGACGCCGCTTCCTGGTCCATCTTCGTCACCCTCGCTTCAGTATGCTTGAGATGAACGCGCAACAGTGCACTGTACCTCCGCAGGAGAGCCGCCATAGAGTGTCGCCCCAATATGTCGGACGCAGACCCGTGCAAGCCAGCCGCTTCGAGGAACCCCGAGGGTAGGGCTGACGGTGGGATACGGCTGATATGGCGTGCCACATCACGTGCCATGAGTGTGCCCTGCACCAGTCCGTGTCCGTAGGGAGGGGGGGAGGGAGGGAGGGAGGGAGAAAAAGCCCGTCATACATAAATATTAATAGTACTCCGAGCATCAATCAAACCAACGGACGCCACCAAAACACCCTTCACAACCATGCGCCCTCACAATACTTGATCACCATAATCTGTATTCCCTTACAAACAACACGGTCGATTCTATAACAGCACCATTCGGTTTCATGCCCTCATCGCGTCACACCTGCAAGAAGCCACTCCTTACGGTCTCCAGCGACCAAGGGGTCCAGCTCTGGAGCGCCGTCGCCGAGGTTTTCGAATCCATTGTGTCCTTCTGAGGCCCGCGAGATGTATCGCGAGATGTATCGCGAGATGTATCGCTGAGGCTGTCAAGGCTAGAGCTGGCCAATGACGCCGTGTTCGTGAGAGTCACCATCGCCTGGAGAGTGGGAAGAATCCCGGACTTGTGCGCCAGGAATTGGTAGTCGCGCGATTCGAAGTCCAAAGCCCAGCTTGTCATTAGCACATGGGCCAACCCGGGCTTCACCGGCGACGACGCGACAACGACACCGACGAGAGACCACGACACCAAAGCCCAGAGACAGAACGGGCGAAAATGCACGAGTCAGCACATCGTGATAGGGGTTACATTGAGCAACACGGAGGCGAGTCTATTTATCGCGAGGCCTGAGTTCGTTTCAGACAACGATGGCACTTGAGAGCGGTCACCTGTCCCGTGCGCAGGCTATCATCGAGCAACGTTCTCAGCAGTCCATAGAGGTCTTCAAAAGCACCCTGCACTCGTGCCAGCAAACCCGCGGAGCACCCTTCGAGCCCCTTGAGGTAGTGATGCCGAGTGTCACGCGCGTCGCTGGTTATTTCCACCTGGCGCGGCATGGATGGACAAGAGGAATAGATGGTAAATGCTACCGTGAGTTACACGCAGCACGAAACAAGTGGCGAGTTCAGTCGCCTACAGACGAGACTTTCGGCGATTCACCAGCACACCACTAGGTGGCTCGCAGCTCTGACACCCGCCACTCTGTGCGCGGTACTCGGCCTTACCTCCCTTCCTTCCTTGTCCCGCTTGATTCGCAGCCCTTGGAAAGCTGGTCTCAGGAATACAAGCGCTTCCTGTTCACAAGAGCAGGGCAAACCGTCCACGAAAAACAAATCAGTGGCCTTCGAGAGTGTACTTAATAAGGGCGCCATGTCGGTACACGAACCGGTAAATGGTGCAGTATTGGCCCATCTGCTATTGAGTACGCTTCCAGCTCTCCTCTGGACGAGGGCGGGACAACCTCTTTTCCCTCAACATCGATCAATAGGAAAAAGTACAACGGGTAATGGGCCATGGTCGCACCATGTGGGTAGCAGCACCTTGCGCACTGCACACCTGAGCCCGTCAAGCAACGCAAAGCGGCGATTACCATCAACGGCTTACCTGCACAGCAGACGATGTCCCCACCGACATGGCCCCCCGTTCAGCCGGGGATAGAGTTCCAAGCAACGACGCCAGTGCCTGCAAGCCGAATGTCCGCATGGCAGCCCGAGCAGTACGACTGCGAAGAGATGCCTTGAGGGCTTGCGGTGTTGCGGCCGCACCGCCCGTAACCACGTAGACTGTACATGCCTGGCACGACGGTTGAGTCGGTCGAGAATGGACGTGACATTGCGGTCCGTCACTTCTCAATGAAGCTCACAAGTTGCCTAATCGACATAGGTCGCTCTTGACTCATCTAGGCCTCGTAGGCAGTAGCCAAGTATTCCACGTAGCGTCGCGTATGCTACTGTTAACAGAGTCAGCTATTTTATAATACGTACTGGTACCAAACAGCGCCACCATGGTATTCTCCACTGATATACTCGAGACCCGTCATTGCGTTCGTAGCACCCCCCACAAAAAGCAAATCGAAATCGTAGAAAAAACACCGGCAAATGGTCCGATGAGCAGGGTATATTCAAACTCAAAAGAAGTCCCTCCCCGCTGCCTGTGTGGTGCCGGAGTATACTGTAGTGTGGTCAATTTTCGAAACGCCCCTCCCTTCCCTTGGCGCTGGCGATGGCAAGCTTAAGCCTATGCGCAGAGCATCGTTCCCACCCCGAAAGTGCAACATAGAACATTGACAATTGGTAATTACCCCCATGTGGGTAGAAACCTCCAGCAACAAGACAGGGCGATGTCGCAGGGGAAGCGTCGACCATACAGCCCTTCTCACCTGGATAGCTGCACTCGCAGCGGTCTCGTTATCAAGGAGGGGCCCGTTCCCTGAATCGTCAGAATCGTCGCCTGAACTGCAGACGCTGCTGTCTTCACCCACTAGCCCCAAGCTGCAGGTACGGGCTCGCGACGAGTCATGAGCAAGTGAAGAAGAAGACTCTTCTTCGGCAAATGCTTGGCCCTCTTCGATGCACAGGTTGTTCACGTTCCGCCTGGGACCACCGCACGAGTAGATCCTGGCTGGATAAGACTGTGGCCAACACACAATCACGACAATATCTGCCAGCAGCCCATCAGGCTACAAACTCTTCCTCGGCAACAAGCATCCATGGACATGGACATGGACAAAGTCAGTACACCGCAACGAGGGTGCGGATCTTAGGAACGGCCAAGGCTCCAGCACACTGCTTGCTGTATGTACAAGTAATCATTTCGGAAAACTCACTCGGACCCGTGACCGTGACTGTGACCGTGGAGCACCGCTATCTCCGCGGGTCTGTTCCCCAAGCTCTTGGCACGCGGACGATGGGCGCTGGACAAGCTTCGTCGAAGCTGTAAACACCGTTCAACGTCGCGATCGCGTGCGAGAAACAGGGGAAGGTCAGAAACAGGGGGAGGGCAGCCGCTGCTTAACGTCGTGTCGCTTAGTTTGTCAGGATGCTGTTCGGTGCGCGTGAACAAACAATTTGACGCGAAACAGCAGTCCAACCGAGGAACCCACGCGGGGCGCCCCGTCTGTCACCTGGCTTCGGACGCGCAGCACGTCAACTACCCCTTTCCATCGCTCGTTCCCCCGGTCCTCGGAACGCCATCGCAGCAGGCGAGACTGTAACTTCCTGGGAGATGGCGTTGCAAGATCCGATATCTCCTCTGCCAAATGCTGCATGAGAGCCGACGTGCCTTCGGCAGCGGCACTAGGAGATTGAACCGTCGAAGGTGACAACTGTCGGCAACAGAGCACAAAGAAGTAGAGCACACGCAATCCACGAGCGGTTGTGGGTGAAGCAGAGGGTGGAAAGATGCCACACGTGTGTCGAGCTACACGGATATTGAGCAGCGGGGCGTGCCCAGAGTAACAGCTTTGCAGTGAAGACCTAATCGCCTCGAAGTTAGGCTTATCAAAAATCACCTCCAGCAAAAACTTCGCTCTCTCCGCCATCTGGTGACACAGGTCATCGAAAGTCGAAGGGACTGCCTCCCGATCGACCGCTTGTGCATCGCTCGATAACGCCTCCTTCTCTTCCGCTTCCGCCTCGACGTCATTCTTTTCGTCCTGCACGACTTCACCAGCTTCAGGCATGTCTTCAGTTTCACGGTTTAGAGCTCCTCCGCCTTTGGCAATATCGGCTTCGCTCGAAGTGCCTTCCACTGCTGTCACCTGAGACAGGCCAGGACGTCGAGAGTATAACGGCAACACTCGGTACTTTCTTCAAGAGTCATACGCGGCAGAGTGGTTGACGGTCACGTGCCCGCCACACAAGCCAGATGCGTGTTGCGAGATTCCATGTTAACAGTTAACAGGCAGTGGGTTAGCAGTGCTCACCTTGTACTCCTGCTTTTGAGTCCGCAGAAATGCTCGTAGCTGCCGAACCCGCGCCCAGAGTTTCGCCATGTCCTTGGTTGGGACTGGTAGGGAAGACCCCATGCCAGCCTCTGTGCACAAGCAAAAACAAAAGTAATGCAGCATGAGTGCCAGGACAACAAAAAACGTGGCACAAGCGATCACCTTCCTGTGGAAAGCCCTTTTGCCGGAACCAACAGTCGTTTACGATTATTTCTCGAACCCTGCCACAAGAATAATACACGCTTCGAGCGATTAACCTCTAACCTCCACAGTTTACTCGCGCCCTGTACACATGTGTCAAACATTAACGTTGTCAACACTTTTCTGGGACCGACCATGAGACGGCTCAGGCCAGGGCCTTCTTGCCTTTGTCTGCCGCCGACATCATCTCTGCAGCGTGAAAGGCCTCGCCCACAAGCCCACCATGCTTGAGCAAAGCCGCTAGAAACGGTGCCTCTACAAGCGGGAACGAATAGCTGTCGGTCTTCTCGAGCGCCACTCGAAGGAAGGCCGGATCGGGATTAGAACGCCCAAGCCAGTCCATCAGATCGGGAAGCAAGGATTCATATCTATCCTCAGGTGCTTTCCTCCTGCCTCCAAGGGAAGAATCTCCCGTGGCAACGCCGACCGAGGGTGGTTCAGCAGTAGAGCACACCACGGGGGAGCTACTAGAGTCGACCCTGCTGGCAGGGCTCGTCACAGCCCCCGTTAAACCCCGCCCAGCGATGCTCTCAAGGAAGTGCTCGAGGCGGGCGTCGATGGGTACAACCTCCACAGACTCGTCGTTTGTCTGAGAGTGTCCATCCTCGCAAACACTCGACAAAGTCGGCACGCCTCCTTGTCTCTGTGGCTGCTGCGCCTCTTGTGGACTTAGAGGCGAAACCGATTCTCGGCGAAATTGTAGCGCGAACACCATCTCGCCGCCACCGGTTAAGCTCAGCACCGTGCGCTTGCTGCCGGCCCCCGACAGGCTTGCTTTTAGCTCACCGCCCAAGTCCACCTCTCCCGCAGCCGTAACCACTCTGCCAACTAATACCTCTACTCGGAGCGCCAAAGCGGGGAGGTACTCGTCCGCGTCTGCGCCGTCGATCAGAGCCCGCATCTGCGGCCAGCGGAGCTCCAGCTCGACTTCCCCCTGCCCTGGACGGCCATCGGCGTGCGTCTTGGGACTTTCCCCTTGGTCTAGTTCTACCCTTTCACGGGACGTCACCGGTGAGCTTGGTTCAGAAACGGTCAGAAGCTCTTCTTGGCAGCTGACTCTTCGACCGTCAACTGTTGCAGTCAGACGAACGCATGGCGCATCTGGCCACAGAACCAACCCCTGTGGCATCTTCGTCGCCTCCACGATCCGCGCTGTGAGGCGAATGCCGCCGTCGGGCACGGACCGCGGTCGTCTATCGCCACTCACGAATTTCTCCTCCACAACGGTGGGATCAAAGTCGGCGCGAGGCATCGCAGGGCGGGCATCACCTAGTCGGCCTTGCTTTTCTGCGCTCCACGCCTGGTCCCACGATCGGTGGCCAAGACGTCGCCACACAGACTCTCCCACCATGTCCTCCGGAGCATTCACTCCCCCGCTGAGCAGTGGCGATCGCAGCCATGGCTCAAGGGCAGTCTCCGCTTCATCTTGGGGGGTTCCTGATCATGACGCCAGGGATAACACAGCAAGCTCGGGCATAGGTTCTCTACGACGATACTAACCAGAAAACCTGCCCGAATACGGGGAGGTGGTGAGATAAACTACTCTTGCATGTTCTTGTGATAGAGTATACATATGACAATTGGTATTTACGTAAAACTTTGGGACACATCGTGCCGATGTATGAGCAGCGTGGAAGTAGTTACCTTCGTGCGATTTCCGAACTCCTGCATACCTGCAATCAAGGTAGCGCACAGTCTGCCCACGAGCGACGCAACCGTCTTGTGCAAGTCGACGGATAGAGGCCACAGCTGCGTGCCCAGCGTGCCTCCGGGTCGAAGTTGGACCATCTGGAACCAAAGCCGCGTGACACAGCAGTCGTAAGCACCGGAATCAAAAGAGGGAGTCACCACTTAATTTTGATGTTGCTCTCTGTACGCACAACACAAAAAAAACACGTGGTCCCTTTCACACGCCATTGCTCGCGGGCGCTGGTATTCAAAGGCAGGGGGGTCAAGCTCGTTCCTAAGCACAACCACTGGGCGCAAGTTACGACAGAAGGGCGCTTTCGCATGTCAGCGCACGAGCAAAGCTCCACACGCAGCATTCCCCGAACTTCAGCAAGGTAAATCTAGCCTACAAACGATCCAATGTACTCAAGGTGTCAACCATCGCGCCGACGTTCGTTCCAACGTTCCAACGAACCTGCTTGTCGTTCGTCAAGCTGCACGACGGAAACAAGGCAGTGCCGGCATCCCATTCAAAAGGTGCCTGCCCATCAGGCAACTCGCAGACGGCCCCAGACCCCGCCGGTCCGAAAGCAATGCCAGCATCCATTCCGTTAACGAGGTAGCGAAGAGTTCCCTCAACAGTATCGGTGACCATGGTGATCACATCCAACGGCTTCAGCGGCAGAAACTCCGATCCGTACAGGGTGTCACCAGCAGCCTGCGCAGGACATGACCCCGCAAGATGGAAGTCAGCGCGCGGGAAAAAAATCGCACTCAACCGTAGCCGCTGCAAGAATGTTCTAAAAAAACGGATCACACCACAGAGAAGTCGTCGAAAAGGCTAGAACGGCGCAATCGAGCTACACCGAGCCCATACAACGTTGTCAACACCGCCGAAGAAGTCAGCTTTCGCTTATCGTAACGAAGAGTTTGCAAAATACGCACCTCAGTCGGAATGAAAACTTTTCCGTGCGCTCGCAGGGATCCGTCCGTCCACCAGCCCCAGCTCCCTCTGAGCTGGCCAATGGGAGCGTCGAGTGAACGAATTGTTCCAGCGCACAGACCGAACGCCATCGGGTACCTCCTTCTGGGGCAAGACGATGGAGAGACCGCGACAGGAATAACCGTCATCAATATCCACCCAAACTACGAAAATGAAAGATGACACGAAACCTCTGGGGGAAAGCAACCTCCCTTTCCACATACCAATACACGATCCTCCTGTGGTCACCACAGCACGGGATCTTTAGTGGCACCAGGCACTTCTGGCACTTCACTTCCCTTTCATTCAGGCTTGCACGGAAGTCAGCCATGGCAAAGGGCGGCAAAAAACAAGCAGATACACGTCTCTGCTCCCAGCCGTGTCGAGTTACACAAAACCACAAAAACTGTCAGATAAACACAAATGAATGATAGGGTATGTCGCGCACTACGCGCTCAATACCTTGTTGAACCGGAGTCGCCAAACGGCTGACAACTGTCCAACTGGCTACGTGCGCGAGCCAGGACCTCCTCACCTGAGCGTGTTTCTGTCCTCGCTGCCGCTTGACTTGGTGCTGCCAACCGCCCTCCTCCTTCTTGCTCCGACCGGTGTCACCTCCATCTCTACGGAATGCTTGCCCTCGAGGGCGGCGAATCCTCGCGTTGCCCGCACCGACACCCAGTCCCACGCATCAACATCGGCAACTACTACTCTTCCCACATCTGCATGGGCATCGGGCGATGTCATGCCCTCCTTAGCCGTCGATCCTGGAGGACCAGCAGTCTGTGAGAGCTCAGCTGTAGTCGAGGGAGCGGAGTCGTTGTCAGAACCACCTTCGCCTTCGCCTTCGAGTTCGGCTTCGGCTTCGGCTTCGGCTTCGGCTTCGGCTTCGGCTTCGGTTTCGGCTCCGGCTCCGGCTTCAGCTTCACTGGGGGAATCAGCCTCGTTCGACACAGCCGGGCGAGTAGGAGCCCATGCTTGATGCAGGCTGCATGATGTGGCCATCCTCTTCATTTCTATGGCCTTCTTGTCGATGGCAACCAGCCCTTTCCGCGTTCGCTTTGAGCACGATGAAGGAGCCCAAGAAATCTTCCAGAAGTTGAGCCACAGATGATAAAGTTGGCCCCCAATTTGACCCATTAGATGCGGGGCGAAACACGTTCATTGGGTCAGTCATCATTAGAAATTAGATTACAGCCACATACAACTGATCTTGTGAGTAAATTATTGTCAATGAGCAGGCATAGAATCGGGCGGAAAGCATTTATACTAGTATTCAGATGTGGTATGACTCGAAACAGTACTCGCAACATACGAGGCACGGCTATTAATACCGTAATACTGTATGGATACAAGCTCCCCGTCTAGGTGTAAAACGCTGAGCCAACCACACAAGGCAACGATTCCTGAGCGAGTCCGACCATGACCGTACGCGTCGGAAGGGTTTCGATATGCACAAGTAACAAATGTGAAAAGGATATCCTGTCGAGTATGGCAAAAGGAGAGACTTACACTGCCACTAAATAGGCTCGGTATGCCCCTATGATCACGCACAACAAACCCCCCGAAATGCCCCGTGCCCATAGAGTTATCGCAGCACGGACATCCTTACCTCCGTTGGGTCCGAGCCAGCAGCTGCGGCGCCAAGATCGCCTCCTCCACCAAGACCGAGCCCTCCCATCATTTCCATCTATTAGAGGCCGGCCATGTCACGAAGGCAAGGGCGCTAGAGAGTTAGACAAATGCTACTGCGAGCAGCGGCCGCCACCACCTTGCATGTTGCGTGTTTTAAGCCGCGTGGAAAACATTTTGCGGTGAGCTCTACCAAGACGTTCCGATTAAACACGCTCTTGCTTCCTGTCGCCACAACACCCGGGTGGGGAGTGTTCCCCGGAGTGCCAGGGCATTTGTAGAACACAAGCTAGGCACCGGCACGAAGAAAACACTTGGCTTCAGAGAACGTAGCGTACGTCGAGGTTTCATGATGATGAGCTGTGTGTGCTACTGTCGGTACACTTTGTGAACAAGTACTCCGGCGTGACACGAAGCTCTTCCAACGCAACAGGGTTCACGCTTACCTTGAGAAGTCGAATCGTAACACCGGACCGATAGCTTCCCGCACAAGGGAATACCTCGCCCTCGACGTCATCAAAGCCTCCGTCTTGTTTCTCACCGTTGACGCTGAAGCAGATTTTTCCGACGAAACGACCAATAAGATGGGCCCAGGTGAGACATAGGGAGCCCGCCATGGTATGGAATGGGCAAGACCAAACTGTTGACAAAAACTCCTCCCTTCGCATGCTGAAAATGCAACACAGGCGAACTGCAGAACGCAACTGTCGGAGACATTTGGCCCGAAAATCGTATGCAAAAACGTAATGGTCCTGGTATGAAGGACAGTTATCACCTGTATCACCTCTACACGTGTCTTCGAAGTGTCTGCGAAGGGCCATCACGGTCCCGGGATGGCTCACCTAAATCTCAGGGTCCCTTCGTCCATGTCGACTTCGCATCGTACCACGTCCCCAGGGTGTATTTTGGACATGCTCTGCCCCGCAGGGAGTTGGCGTCCACGATTGTACAAAACACCGTTGTACGCTCGCCTCATCCACAAAGACTGGCTGGAATTGTAGCAACGGCTGTACGGGGGCTTCGTGGCGATTCCAAACACGGAGCACTCGTCACTGCGTGGGTGAGAGCAGGCCCGACATGGAAAACAGAAAACACAGGGAAATCTGTCAAGAATTACCCTACGCGTCGTCGGCATAAAACCCCTCCCATTAGCAATACTGCTCGGTCAGTTGCACAGCACCAGCACACCTGATTGATCGAAATACCGCACACAGACCAACCGGATGCCTAGCCACATACCGTGGAAGCGGCGTAAAATAACTTGGCATAAGGTACCTTCTGGAACACACAGATTCGTTGTCCCTTGCTTGGTAGACGTACCTGGGGCTATCATCTTCCAGCACGAATTCCCATGCGGCCTTTCCGTGTGATACGCCGACGTCCAAAAGGGCGCATGTGTTGTTTGAGGTCAGTGCCGAATAAAGCTGACCGTCCTCCGATATGGAAAAGGACGTCATGCTATCCTGTGGGCCAAGTACACGCGCGTCCGGGTTCCAGCCATTGTTGGTCGGAGAGTGGTGTGAGATACCGCTACAGCAGTGTACCATCGATTCAAGTCAACGTGCGGCAGAGCGTGCTGAACGTCGCACAAAGCCGCGCAACAGGACATAAGGCATTCGAACGGCTCGATTTTGCAGGCCCATGGCTGCGAGAGTGCATTAGCAGCGTACCATCCGTTCGACAACATAGAGCTGAAGCCAGTAGCTCAACGGCAACAAACAAACACCTCGGTTGAATCCAGTGACCATCGCACAAAAATAAAAACCGCACCGCCGCACGGCAAGCTGTGCTACGGAGCTGCTCGAACTATCGTTCACCGCCGGATGAAATCGGGTTTTCTAAGTTCCACCGGATACAAGGCACGAACACAACACGAACCGGCAGGTTCCTAGGTCCCCCTGCACTTGGGTCACCTTATCCACTTCGAACGACGCCCGGACTGGATGCCATCCAGACGGAGTAAAGGCAAGGCCTTCCTCAGGGTTCGTGAGCTGGGTCCGCCGCAAAATATCTTCTGCGTATGAAGCCGCCGCCGCCTCCCCGGGAATTCTGCTGATACGGTGAGATAGCACCTCCGAAAGACGCACCTAATGCGGCCACAGGGCGGGGATAAGAAAAAGGGATAGACTAGAACGGCATAAGAGCATGGGGTACTCCACGACAGGCAACCCACGTCCCCGGCCGGGAACTCAAGTGCAGCATCGAACGAGTAGAGCACCAGCACTTACCAAAGACGGAAGCATGCCTTCCGCAACCCTGGGGCGGTCCACACACATGCAGAGGCCATGAAGGAACGGTGCGAGCAGTACGCCAACCAGCTTCCACCACGGGCTTTCGTCGTTCTCGGCTTCGGTATCAGTCCATGGACAATCCGCGCTCAGCACGCGGCAGCACACCTATGCATGTGTAGTTGAACGCAACCCGCACATGACATGTTCGGGGACAAACAAGAGCGGTGTGAAGTACATACGTGGGTCACATGTGATAGTGTCAATGAGGGCGTCGTTCGCGCGACTAAAATTTCAAGACACAACTGGTGGGTACATGCAATATACCAAGCGAACGATTCTAGCTAGGCTCCTTTCCATAGGCGACGTGTCAGAGTAATCCCAAGGTCGAGGTAACTTAACGCTACGGAGGGCAGGCAGGGTTTCGCCGTTGATATCTGGGCAAGGAGAGCAAGGAGAGAAAGTCCATGGTCCGCCCGTTCATGCATGCCAGCAAGCAGCACGTGGAACATCCGCGTATCCATCACCCGCCTGCCGAGTTGTCAAGTTTCTCGGAATGCTTCTAAGAGTTGGTCTTTCCTACACTTTTAATGTGTCCGCATGGAGCCCACTCTTCCAATCAACCTACTATCAATTATTCACAAGAGAGTGCTTTTCCTCCCAAAAGCGTACATTGTTCATCAAACCCACGGACGCCGTACCTGCAGGAGGCACTGGCCATATTGACACAGCAAAAGCTCGTACGGATCATTCGCAGTGCAATCCCGTTCCAAGACCATGCACAAAAGGTGTTGCTGGCATGTGTCGAGCAAGGTGAAGCTAAGCGTCGTTCCTCCAGCCCCGCCGGCCACCAGTTGGTCCCAGTAGCTGTTCGGACCGCCGTCCGATTCACCACTGCCTGGTCGCGAGCTGCTGCCGGCGCTGTTTCCCCTTCCGTGTTGGGAGGCACATCGACATGCCCTGTCAGCCATGGATGTGAGCATCAATTCCAACAGATCTGAAACCGCACTTCGCTCCGCCTCGTCTTCCTCAAACAGGGTGAGCAGCTGCAACACAGAATCTGTTCGAGCGAAGTGGGTCAACAGATCTCGTAAAAGAGTTACTCGCTCTCGTGGAACCTGTGCCAAAGGTGTTGATGCATCGCGCCCTGTGGAAGTCAAGTCGGGCAGGTCCCCTGCAGCGCCCAGTCCCTCAGGTACGTCGCAAACTGCCCCCGCGCTAGACTGCAGATGCCACACCAATCCGAGCAGGAGATGCAACCGGTTCTGCACAAGTGGCATTAAGAGAGGCAGGCCACTGGTAAAAGTGTCGACCGTGGCCTTCAAAAGTGATGGATCGCCGTCCTGCTTAAGCATGATACCTTGCAGACAGTGCAAAATGTCTGGCAAGAGCTTCTCGTCTCCACTCTGCTCCGAAGCCTCTGAAGCCGCCCCAACCCCATGCCTGTGGTAGTTCAGCAACAGTCCGACTTCCGCTGGGTCCACGTGTGCATCTACAAGGCGGCAGAAGTTGGCGCGCATGATCTGAAGGAGCGACAGGATCGATGATGCAGTAGATGTCTTGTCGGCATCCGTACCGTCATCAAGTCGGGTAAGGGACCTCACAAGCAGCGCGTAAAGCTTCTGGAAAACAGCCGCGGTAGGCTGGATGATGTACGGCTCCTCCAGCGCAAGCGGCTTGCCCTTCCCCTTCCTCCCTTGCGTAGCTGTTGCAGCCTCGACGCCAACGGCAGTAGTCGTAGCTTGGGCTGGCACTCGCCTGTGCTCGGCCACCTCCCCTCTCGCGAAAATGCTGCGGGCGGTTCTGGTCCCGGCCGCAGTGGTCGACATTCTTCTGGCCGGCACCGGCCGGCCCGGCATCATGCTGCTGAACAAGCCGCTGCTGCTCTGCCGCACAGCCAGACTGAAGTCCATGAACAGGTCATTTGGGTTGATGCTGCCAAGGTTGTAGACAGCGAGGAGACCAACAGCGGCAGCGCAAAATGAGACACCCTAGAAAACCATCAGCTTGAATAGATGGGAGCCAAGTACTCCGTTTTCACCAACGTCACGGTACATGGAGCCGTATGGGCTCTCGTTGAGATGGCACTCACCCCAGATGCCGTCCTGATACAGCTTCGGGCGGTACCCCACTCCTGACAACACCCCAGCCACCGGTGCTGGGAGCAGGTGCAGCTGCAAAGGAGCATGCGCGATACGTTCATGTGAGTGCAAGTCCACAGCATTGTCTACTACTACGACAAATGCTCAGCAACGTTTTCGCGGGATGTACATACACAAGGTGGCTGACGTGGGCATTAGTACGAGGAGGATCGACAAGCATACTAAGGGCAAACAGCTTCACCTGGAAACCTCTGCGCCACAGGGTCAGAGCCAGGCACTGGTGTCATGCTGCTTCGCCCTAATCCGTCACGGCCAGGCCCGTGCTCCGCGGGCCCCAGCTGGTCTCCTTCTTGATCGCGTGGAACGTACCACTGAGCGAAGTTCGCCAGGCTGGCAAGGAGGCCCGCTGACGGTGCGGCAGCGGTGGCGGCCCGAATGGTTGACGCGACTTCTTCTGCCTCGCGCCGTGCAGCCTTCTGCCTACTTGCTTTGTGTGGTGACTCCGGCGACACGCCATCCGCACCGACGCACGCCTCCTTTTTCGCACCAACAGTTTGGGCCGGACTGGCAGACGCATCCCCGTCACCAGTGTCACCAGTGTCACCAGTGTCACCAGTGTCGGCCAAAGTTTCTGCTGATGGTTGGTGTTCGTGCTGCGCAGCCGGTGGGGTCTGCACTGGCGTCGCTTCTGCGTCACTCTCATCGTCGCTGTCTGACACATCGTCATCGCCCTCCCCGAAGATACGCTTCAGCTCTACCAGCCGAACCGACTTGGCGACCCCATAGAAGCACACCGCCGGGTGGACTTCCGGCGGTACGTTTGAGAAAACCACGCCTTGGTCCACCCCGTTGACCTCCAAATTAAGCGTGCCACATTCGCAGTTTAGCGTCAGGCGTACCGAATCCAGCGGATGGATTTTTCGGGTCACGCGATTGCGGCGTCCACCATTGCTGTATGTTTCTCCGCTGTAGCAACGGACCATCCACATCTGAAGAGAAGAGGAAGGGTTCATCAATCAGGGGCAGGTCGTTTCAAGCGCTGCAACGGGGTAGCAATCGATTCGAGAACCTACAGCAGAGCCGTCACATATTCCCCTGTTCTCGCTCGGTAGAGAGCCAAACATACGCGATCGACACCGGTGGAGGTTGCCTACCTGATGGGAGTCTTCGTAGCAGGAGTTCGTCACTGGGTTGACCGCCACACCTACGCAGGTGGTCTCGTCGCCGCTGCTCTCTCGTTCCAAGGCAAGTTCCCAAGACCATGTTCCTCGGCGCAAGCACTGGTGAAGGAGGCTATGAGTATGACCGTTGTCCGCTGCGCTGGAAACCAGCTGCCCCGCTTCGCTCACCACAACCCATTTGGACGACAGGGCTGGGTCGAAAGCCGCGTCGCGAATGACTCGTTCCGGATCCTGGCGGCACGCTTGACGTTTAGCGCGAGACGCAGCTGACAAGAGAGTTGACACGAACGTCTGCAGCCCTTCCGTTCGCCCAAGCTTGTCGGTCTGGGTTTCTCTTGCCGCGCCGCTCGTGGACTCGCCACCGCATTTTTCCTCCTCCAGCAAACTCGGACTGCTATAATTCTCCATATCCATATACACTCGGACGAGGTCCAGCTCGAACTCCAGGGCGCAGGAGGCCTGAGTACATTCACCCAAAAACATTACACGAAAAGGAAAAAATCGGCCCTCGGGCGGCCGGGGACAACTCTCCACTGATACCAAAGGTATCTATCGACTTCCTAAAACTGTACACACCCTACATGGGCCTGTTGCAAGAATTCCAAGAAAGCACGCGCACCTGGCACACACCAAGCAGCGCCCGCAAAATGTAATCCTGAAGTGCCGCTTCGTCCCGCGAATGCTGGGCGAGCAAGAACGTCTGCAGCTGGTGCAGTACCGTCATCACATCCGACGGGCTGCAGAAAGAGCGAGCGACAGCGTTGATGGTTGTAGCATGCCAAGACTTGTACATCATTGCAAGAGACGATCGTTCTACCATGCGTGGACTACATTACATACATGTCCCTGGAACATTTTTGGGACACCACGCTGTCCAAAATCTCTTCTCCCAAATGTTTCGGGTGCTTGAGAACCGTGTACGACTCTTCCAAGTTCACACTTGATTACGCAGTTGACCACTTGGTAGATAGAAATCTGTGGATCTGTTCGTGCCTCGCCACTCCCAATTCGACATGTCCGACACCGATTCGATTTGCAGAAAATTGGCAAGACTTGATCGAGAAGAGTCCAGCCATTTGCAAAATATCAGCCAAAAATTCGGCAATTCGGGGAGACTTCTTCCCATGAACGGTGAAACATGCTAATGGGGAAATCTTGGCCAAGATCAAAACGCTTGAACAACATCCAATCCCCATAAACCTGGGTGTAAGACGTGGTCCTAGTGGCATACATGTATCGAAGCGTATTGCACCACTCGACACAGCGTTTTACTTGACACTATACGAAGTCTGACCTGGCAGAGGGGTCTCGGGCATTGATCGCAACGTCGTAGATGCTGAGCGCCCCGCCCGGTCTGCCGCCTGGCGCCCCTCTCATTTTGAGTCGGACATGTGTAACTGCAGGAATGGCATCATGAGATCGCCCTTCCAGTGCTTTCCGCCGGGACTCCCTGCAAGATATCGTGGGTTGTCAGAGCAGAACGAAGCCGTCATCCCCACCGCCCCATGCACAATAGTAACACTATCTGTTTAGCAGTGCTCCTTTCCTGCAACCGAGAGTTGTATCGTTCTCCGCCCTCAGCGCCTAGGCCCAACGGGATGCACCTAATGCTAACTAATATGGTCGCGTCTTGGGTTGCCTCGAACGCCAGGTACTGTGCTACACAGGCTTGTGCGTTTTCCTCTGGTACAATCAACACTTGACTCAAGGTCCACTCACGTTTTCCTGCGCAGAGCGAGAAGCGACACCGGGTACCGATGCTGTGACGAGCCTGGCGATGCCTTGTGGGCAAGGGCAGCATCTACCGCCTCATCGCCACCTGTTATCCCGTGCCATTCTTTCCCTCCGTCTACAGAAGCCTCAATACTAAGTGTAAGCGGAAGCGCGTTCTGGTCCGTGCCGGTGGAGGGATCTCCTGCCCTCCACTGCACCTGGACCGATGTGAGGTCCGTCGCTGGTGCACTTAGTGCCACCTGCGGCAATGCCAACGCACGCAGCGCTGAATGAATTGGCTGAATGAATTGGCAAGGTTTCCAAAGGGTTTTCAACATGCACACTAAACAACAGGAATGATTGAGTCGATCGCACCAGGAAAAAACGAAAAACCGACTATTTAGCAACACAGCAATAGCGGGATCATTTCTCCAGAGCCAAAGGTGATGGGTCGATCCAATCTCGCAGATATGTACTACCAGTCAACGTCAACAAGGCAACTCCAACGGAACAGCGGTTCGGTCGAGTTGAAGGGTGAATTCATCTTCACACATCGGACACTCGACGCGACCGTTCGTCGCACTACTGTGGTAGTGCACCAACCAAGTTCGACAACAACGTTTCGGGAGCGTAGAGCTTCTACTTGTTCAAAGCGTACTCGCGCTTTCACGGCAGAAACGCATCGTCCGCCGCATGCATACACGCACCTGCCAAGTAACGACGCTCGAACCAGTGTAGGTTGACTTCCACCCCACATGCACCCCACCAGTGACAGCGAGCCTTGCCAACGAAGCGCAAGAGCTAGCTGTGGCCGTCTCAGGGTCAACAGGCAATCTTCTCTCCGGTTCTGAGGGCAGCGGGCTCCAGTACTTGAACTGGGGGCAGAAAAAACGATTCCAAAAGAGCAAATGTTCAAACATCGTGAACAGCAGTACTACGGAGGGTGTTGCAGCACTGGTAGGCAAATACGGATAAAGATTCCAACAAGCCCACAGGCAACCCTACACAAGCACCGTCCCTACACCAGAGGGGAGCCGTCGTTCGGGGGGATGCGCCTGTCGGCAGCCAACGTACACACAACAATGACGACGTAAGCCTCAAGCCGCAAGCACCTCCTCACCAAGTTTTTGGGGGGAAACTTTTCCAGCAGGTCAGCTAGCATGGCAAAGGGTGCCCGAATAAGATCCACGCCGCCGTGTCCACTTCCATCCCCAACTTGAACAGCTTGTAGGACCGTGGCCAGCGAAGCAAGAGTCGAAAGTGATTGAAGCGCAACCGAGTTCATCATCAATCCTAGGGCCACGTCTCCGTGCGCACTAACTCCCGCAGGCGGCGGTGGGGACCTCGATCGCATGTGAAAAGGCCGGCATCGAGACCTGGGGCGGACCGAAGTTACAAGGAGAAACAGGAGGCGGGGCAGAGGGTAGTTTTTGCTTTCTGAAGAAAACTACAATACACAAATGGCTTCCAACACGGCACGCAGTTCATGCGTCGGCGATCAAGTGCTCGGGCACACGCTAGGTTACGCTGCCGGAGGTCTCTAAAGCTGACGCTCTTTGTACACGAGCACGGCGCACCTGTGCTCCTCGGCGACGGCTGCCCCGATCTCCCGCAGGACAGCTAGTCTTCGCTGTATCGTCGGTAGAAAGCCGTATGTGCGGAGCGGTCGTGCGAGCTGCAGCTCGCCAAAAGCCGAATCAGAGTTCAAACCCTCACACGCTGTCACTCCTGCCCCAGCCGCGCGCTGCCAAGCGTCGAGTTTTTCTCTTAGAATGCCACGCTGGCTCTCTTCCGTGTACTGAAAGGTGAAGAACAGACATGGAGGGCGTCTGTGGGGAATTAGCATTGTAACCCGCCTCTGCTTTTAAAATGCAGAGTACTGTAACTCACACTGAGCTGCACCACAACCTCTTCGTACAACACCTATGTCGGGTTGCATGTGGTCCTTTCGTACACGGCAGTACAGCCCACAAGCTGCCGATGAAGCTACACGCAATATCAACCTTCGTGCAACCATTGGTGGACAAACATAACATAACAGCAGCACTACACCATATTTGCTCCCCCCGCAAGGGTTGCACCCGAAGCAGCACACGTATATGCCAGCTACAAACCGAAGGCTGCAGAACTATGGTGACCAGCGAATGTACAACACAGCAGTACACTGGCAGTGTCAAGTTGACGTACTTTCAAGCGAGTTGTCGGAGAAACGACTGATGTA
This sequence comes from Ectocarpus siliculosus, assembly GCA_000310025.1. Taxonomy (NCBI): domain Eukaryota; class Phaeophyceae; order Ectocarpales; family Ectocarpaceae; genus Ectocarpus; species Ectocarpus siliculosus. The sequence goes on along the minus strand of FN649742.1, from coordinate 5,287,926 downwards.
CCTGCAGAACGCGGGTAGTTTGCGCACATATGATACACGGCGCAAGGGCAACCAGAACTCAAGCCCATCTGCCACCGACCTTGTAGTAATGCACGCCCGCACAGGCAATGAGAGAGTTTTCGCGTTCGCCATGCTCCAGAACCGAGCAGATGAAGCCTTCGTCCAGGAGGTGCCGCAACACATAGGGCCGAAACCTACGATCGTGTGTTACTGCCTCCCATGTCGATGCCTCATCCGCCAGAAAACATGGGCAACCAATGTTTTTCTTTCCCTTCCTGAGACGTAGCAGCGCCGAAGTGGGATCAAGAACTGGCGCTTCACTTGCAATTGCATTCCCCATCAGCTCCTTGCTAGCCAGCAGCACAAGAGCACCGCCGACAGATGAAGCAACAAGGAGATCAGATGAAGGAGACAGAGCAGACGGGGGAGGCACCCCACCCAAGAGAAAAAATTCTATGCGGCGCCCCCTGCAAAAACCATTTGCAAGGCAGACAGACAGCAGCAGAAGTACACTGACGGATGTGAAGTAGCTTGGTTTGGGTGTCGCCGCGGTGCTGCAGTGCGGTGGGGAGGCAACTCGAACAAAACATTGGGTCAGACGAGGTGAGGTGGTCTAGTCGGTAGGTGCCTGTGTTGATCTAGTCACGTCTGCCACCCCGGCCAGTCGACGTTATATGTAGTGTTACGTGCATACCTTGCGCACGTGTATAATATGAATACATCGGTTACCCTGTAGGGTGGTCAACAAGACATTGCACGCACCCTCTACTGATTTCTCGTCTCGATGTCAGTCCACAGGGTCAAAAACTGTTGCGCCGAGGAAGTTGGCAATACAAAGCAAGTTCGCATGGAACGTTCGAATATTTACAGACTGCTGTTAGGCACACAATACACAATGAGTGCCCCCCACCCGCCAACACACACGCTGTAGCATGTATCATAAATCTACATGTAAATAATTTTTGTTTGAAAAAGCACACTATAATAGAGGTTGGGTATGCTATCCATATCTACACGATAGTCTACATATGTAGCTGTCAATGGCGTCCGGCGTCCGGAATACTGCGGTCCAACCATCGCAAGTTTTTTTTTCCGTGCAACCCGGCGTGTTGTGGGCATGCAGCACCAGCTCACCAGCCCAACCACAGGGTACATTTGACGTGCATGACCAATTGGTCCGTGTGCGCACACCTCCCCAGACAACCGACGTTCTCCAAAGGTGAACGGTCGGGTCTTGATGTTGTCATCAAATGTTCCGTTACTACTACTGTACAACGATGATAAAATCTACCATGTACCGACTTTCGGGGAAGTCTGGTGCCCATACTCGAAACAAACACGACGCAGCCAGAGCGGAAGAGGGAATGAATCCCGCCGCATCAGCACCACCGAGACACTGCTGAGAGACTTTTCCAGGGGAAAACGCCAATGCCCATCCTCTTGTCCGGGAAAAACATGGCTGTGCGGAGGTGACAGCTGACAGCTAAGCCATGACAAGACGAACACTGATGCAGCGGCAGCTTGGGCGGCGGCTTGTTACGTGACTGAAATCTGGAAAATTTGTTGCGGTGCCTGAGAAGAGTCAACGGTTGCATCCACATTCCCTACAATACCACCAACGGGTGGGGTTGGGGTGGCGGGAGTAGGTAGAGCTTCTCGCCTGCTCCGCCTTTGGCGAGACTAGTGCTGCTACTGACTCAGGGGTAGCTCATGACACGGATGTTGCTGGGCTTACGCTGTCGCGTATGTGTGTGTGTCTTTATGATTGTCATCGACCGCGCTAACCGGCTATTCAATGAACAGACGTCAGTCTCCGCAAAACACAAAACCCTTCTACTTGTAGATACCGTTAAGTAGGACCCCGTGAGGGGGCAGCATGGGGGAGGCTAAGTTATTCTCCGCATGAAAGACAGAAACGGTAGCAACAGAAGAAGACTGCACGTGTCTACCAAGGCTGCTACCTTGCACTCGAGTTCGTTTTGGAGTGCTTTCACCATCCTCTTCCTTGCTTTCACCACCATCGCTCTCATCATCATTTGTTCAGTTATTTTTAGGCAATTCTTCTCTAGCCCTGCGTCGTTTGTTGTGGGGAAGGTCATCTGGCTAGTAGCTTTTGCTCGCTTCCACTCCATGATTCCCTCCTCGATTGCTGCGACAAGCAAGCAATTCCGAACTCGAGTTCAACAGTCTCCTTACAACCGCCAATCCCACGCAGAGACCAACATCAAAGTGAATCTTTATGCACTTTCACCCCCGGGGGGTTCGTGCTTGCCAACGTTTTATAACTCCCGCTGGACGCCTCTTGATGCAACATCACGTTGTGATAGGTGGACAACGTCGCCGGAGATGGCTTCCCAGGCGCCGGAGCACAAGCAGTGGCACTCCAATGTCGGGCTCGACGAATTTGTCGGGCACGTCCTCACGTTCAAGTCTTTGGTTGACTCTACGCAAACCCGTGAATTGGGCACGGTCGACAAAGAACAACTTAAGAAAATGATGGGATGGGGACTCTTCATTGAACAGGTGCGTGAACCTCTTTCGTCTCGAGGAGAAACGTTTTGCTGCGAGCATGTATCGACCTCCTCCTTTCATCGTGCCCTCCTTGGTTGTGACCCATACACTGATGTCCAGGCGCACGTGCGTATCGATGTTTTTTGCGCCTTACGCCAATACCAAAGCGTCCCGCGGTTTTGAACTTGGGCAGCAAGATCGAAAACGCTTCAGGAATAAGCAGGGTAGTATAGGTGCGTCGTCCTCTTTTCCCCTACTCGTGTTCTTACCGAAGGCTGGCTTTCGTGCAGGTGGTCGGGGGGTTGAATACCGACTCGCAGCGAGATAGTCTCGCCCGGGCCTTGGGTCTTTCGCACCGTGCTATTCTGCCTCGTCTCTACCAGGGTGAGTAAATGTCTTGTCGCTGCGTTGGACACACCGCGTCATAGTCTGTTCGATTCAAGTTTCAGTCCGCGTTGCTTTTGTGGGAATACCGTCAGCTGCGGAATACGATTCCCCTCCGGGGTGTTGTAGATGAAGCGAACAAGCAAGGATCTAACACGATTTACCCCCCACAACTTTCGCAGCGCGTAGGTGGGTGCTTAGGTCCATGCTCGGCAGTACCTTCTTGGTCGACCACCCTCGCCCCGAATCTTTGGTGATGTGGATCATGGCCTGCTACGAAGAACTCCCACCGCTCCAAGGTAGGCAGGTCGGGCACACCCCGAAAGCGTGTTTGCTGTCTTCTAACTTGAGACCGAAAGTCACCCACGTAGATCACTTTTAATGTCGTCTAGGTTGGCTTCGTTTTGCGGCAGTAATGTCGTAATTTCACCGCTGCTGTCAGAATCATCATGTACTCAGTATTTAGTCCCCGGTAAGCTCATACTGACTATAATATCAATGTTGTCTTCCTTTACAACATGCCAACAGCCCACCAAGACGCGGGAGGCGAGACTGACCAGTCAGCGTCGTTTGTCGACGATGCCAGCGCTGTTGTGAAATCTCGAGGAGACGTAGGTGTTGTGTCGCATGCCTACTCGGCTCTCTTACTCTGCGGAGGCGGGAGCAAGTTGGCGTCTTCCATCAGCACCAGAGATGCCGCTGGAGGCGGTGGAAAAAGTACGAGGGTGCCATGCTTGTATGAGATGAGTGTAGACACCGCACAGAAGCGAGCGTATGCGAGCAACTGCTTCACATTTTTGTCATCGAGGTGCGCACAGGGTGATGGGCAACACAAGCATGGTGTGCTCGCCGAACAAGTCACCAGCTTCATCCTGGAGCTCTCTGAACTTGCTCAAACGGACATTGTGTCTCTCGAAATTTTGTGTCTAGTGCTGCTAGAGCCGTGGAGACAGGCCACTCGCACTGCAAAACATCAAGCAGAAGACTCGGCATGCGATTCACAACAAGAATCGCTGGGCACCTCGCTGAACGGCGCGCTCCTGAAGCAGGCAAGTGCACTAGTACCCCCGATGTGAGCCACACCGACTGGGTTCTGGGGTATGGATGGACCCCTACCACAAAAATGTGTTCGTTGATGGACAGTGAAATCCGCAAAAGCCATTTGTTTTTAAAGTCACGTCGACAATGTTTTGACCTTTGTCATCTCTGCAGGTTGAGGGTTTCCTGGACGATGCTAGGCTGTGGTCCTTGGACGAATGGCTTCTGGGGGAGATATCACACCGCCACGAGTCGTTCGCCAGAGCCTACGTGGAAAAGCTGACGCGATCGCGGGAGGAGCTGGTTCGCAGAGAATATTTAACGTCTGCCGACTCGAGTGGGCTCTGCTTGAGAAAAGAGGACGTGCAGAGCAGGCTGGGCGTTTTGTGTTCAAGAAGCGAGCGATTAAAGCGCCTCGTGTTCCGGACGATAGCTTTGAATTAAAATAGGCTCAGGAGGTGTAGTGATCCCGCCCCCGGGCGCACGCCATGTACGCACTGGCCCATTTTTCGGCTGTAGGTGGTAATGAGGGACAAGGCCGAGGGGGCAGGCCGTGAAAGAACAGCGAAGAGAGAAAACATCTCTCGGCATATGTGGGAAAGGGGGGCTGCGGGTTCCATGTCATGTGGACCATATTTGAGAGCGTTGGCGGTAAGAAAATTAGGTCATGCGGGCGACGCACGTTAAATTCGGCCAGTACTGTTGCAAATCATGACCTTGGCGGTGCGTGAACAGCAACCATATTATGTGCAAACAAAAGAGTCCGCGCAAGATCCAAGGCAATCAATCCGAGCTTCCATGTAGGCCGACCGAAAAACAGAAGGAACACGAGGCCAATTCGGGCTACATTTCACGGATCTCTCTTTCAAGCACCGGCAACGGGGGCTCCCGAATACCACTGAACTGCCGACCGAACGCTCCTCCGCGTTCCACCTCCGTTTCTACGATGATGGCCAGCTCCTTTGGAACAGCATCGAACCTGCAAAGGGGTTTTGGAGGGAGACGGGTCAACGTACGAGCAGCTCGTGAGCGCTTTTTGACTTGGAGGCCATGAGAAATGGTCGTTAGAATGACCGAATCAAAACTAGAATGATAGCCACAACGGCGCATTGCATAGTGACGAACATACGTGACTTGGGTTGCTGTCATCAGCAGCCGAAAATACTTGGCATCTTTGTCACAATGCCGCAGGAGTACAGAGAAAGGATAGCAAGGGTGCAGAGTCCACCCCTTGCTTCGTCGACACTCAAACAATTCCTTCAATCTCCTGTTTATTCAGTTTGCTCCGGTTTGCTCCGCATGCAAAGTGACAGGATGCGGCGGTGGTCACCTTCGAGAGTGCGAAACCGACAGCAACCCCACGGAAACCTAACAACACTGTTTATGCCGGTCTCACCTGTACTCCTGAGGCATTGGCGCCCAAATCATGGAGTTTTGTCTGCGCGACCATGCTGCATGCGGATTGGGCGCAACAGCACCCTGGGCGAGCTCCACAGGTTTTTGGCGATGAAGCAAAAACACGTCTGTCCCCCCTTTAGCAAGAAACTCGTGCTTCGCTGCATGCTCAACTCCAAGTCGAATCTTCGGGTCGGGCTCCATGAGCGCGCGGACGAACAATCGTGGAGATTCGGAGACAGCGGGAGGAAGAACCGGATGATCGCTGCCTCCCCCTGCGCTTCCACCGGCGTCCCCGGACGAAAACCGTACTATCCGAGCCATAATTTTTTCGTCTGTTTCCGCAAAAATAGGAGGGCGACCGGACAGACACAAGAACGTCACGCAGCCCAAAGCCCAGGCATCAGCCCCGAAACCAGGGGAGCTTCCACGAGCAACCTCTGGAGGCATATACGCTGCAGTTCCTTCCGCCCTGGACTCTCCTTCCTCTCCCGCACTCGCGCCTTCGCCGTCCTGCTCTGCGACGTCGCTGTCGCTGTCGGTATCACCGTCTTTGCGCCCAAACCCAATCGTGTACAAAGGGTTGGGTGGTAGCCCCGCCTTCACCCTCCAGTCTCCATCCCTCAGCGTGCGCAGGGCATCGCGGCTACTGTTGAGAGAGCTCTTCGCAGCCTCCGAGACCGGGCGGCAGGCACCAAAGTCAGCAACCTTGATGTGACCACTCTCGGTGATGAGGATATTTTCCGGTTTTAGATCTCCAAACACAAACCCGTTGTCGTGGATACTGCACAAGGCTGCCACCACCTCTCCAACGACGAACCTGTCGGGCGGTTTCGATACCGTGGACGCGGCGTTAAGAACAGCATGCGTGAGGCACCCAAAACAAAACGGAAGGATTTTTAAGGAGAGTACGGCCCAGAGAAACATGATCAGCCGCGTACCAGGCGCAAATTAAAGGACCGAAACCATGTTGACGAGGCCGCCGTCTCGCAGACCAGTTGACGAACGTGGTTCTACTACTAGGTTGAGGGAACCCGTTGCCGCCGATGAGAGAGGCAGAGACGACACCGTTCTTACTTACTCCCGTTCTGAGGTCCATCGTTCGGTGCAAAAGAGTGGTGCGGTATATTGGTCGTATCCCGGTTCTTGATACAAGCGGCTCGGTTCCCCAAACAAGCGCGGAGGGAAGGGTATGGCGTATCTCGATTAGACGCAGACATACCTCGCCGAGGCTTCAGAGAGAGAGCCGTGCTCCTTGATATGGCTATGAAGATCCCCTCTCGAGGCATATTCAAGCACCAGATATGCACCGTCTCTCCAGCGAAAAGCTGATACAAGCCGCGCGATGCCTGGGTGGCTGAACATGCGCAAACACGCAATCTCGTTCGTGACGCTTTTTTCGTAGTTCAGCTCCTGCGGAACATGCCGAATTACGGAGGCAAAAACGGTAGCGACGAATGCGAGACTTTGAGTTTCTGGCCGGAAGAGAACGACGTCGGACGGAAATCGACGTGTTGGCAGCACCGAGAGTGCAGCTTCATGCATGACTCCTTACCCGCTTGTCATGCCCGGCCCTGCTTGGCCTCCTGATATGTCGGTCGACGACGAACAATGCTGGTCCTGTCAACGCTACAAAATGCCGCTTAGTGGGACAAACGCAAATACCATCCATCCGACTTGTGGCCACCTGGATCTTCGTCGTGCTGATAATCTTCACAGCAAACTCTGGCCACTGGCTTCGGGATCTTCCTTTGGTGATATGTCGGGCGTATTTCACAACACTGAAACTTCCCGAGCCAAGCTCATGCCCGAAGACCAGATCGTGAAACCTAGCAGTGCCATGCACGCAGACCGCAAGAGCGGTTTTCAAGCAAATACGTAGTCACAGCAGAATAGTCAGTTCATCGACAGGTATTGGGCAGAAAACGTGCACGTCGACAATTTGTGAGAGCGAAGGTTGCTTGTTACGCGTTCAAGTGCCACTTCAGGGAGCACAGCACATTGCACCGCATGGCTTCGGTAACATTGGCTACATCTGAGTCTCTTCAGCTCCTGTGTGCCAAGACATCTCACCTCAACTCTGGGAGAAGTGTGGGTGTTGGTTCTAATTGCAGCTCTTGCCACGAGGGACCTGATGATTCCTCCGTTGTGTTTGGTGTGATCTTCAGAATGAATTCTCGTACTCTCCTGAGTCCCGGTCCCTGTTGTTTCACTGCGGCAGCAGCGTCTACGGGGTCCTCACCGCCGCTGTTGGCGACTGGAGGAACTCTCTTGATCTGCGCTTTCGCACCGCCTTGACATTCAAGTGAGGCTGACGTCGCCGATGAAGACCCATTCGTGCGTTGAGACGCCGAGTTGGGATCTGCAGAAGCTTGTGCAAACTGTGGTGCTCCATGTCTAGAGCCGTCGCCTTCACGGGAATGCCCCTCACCCTCCGGAACGCCCAGCCTACGCGTAGACAGTGCAAGGGTGCATGGCATTAATGCTCATGTGTGTGTTTTGCGGGCATGGCAAAAACTTTGATCGAACTTTCTCCCCTACTACTGTACGGCGGTTTCTTGTTAATGCCGCAGCGCGAGCGAGGAGTGCAAGCGAATCGACGGTTCTACAAGACTCTTACCGCAGTCTTTTCAGCGATTGAACCGGCGGTTTGATCCGTTGTACGCCATCCGCCGTCGTCTGCAGGCGGTCTATCCCTCCCAATCGAGTCGGTGGCTTGGGCGATTTGAAGGCCCACGGCGCGACCCCGGTGACGGCGGCAGGGGGTGTTCGTGTGTCCGAACCGCGCCCGGTACCACTCACTGAAGGCCGCCAGCTTCCCATCGCACCCTTCAGGGTGGTGGGAGGCAGGAGACCACTGCCGCTGGACTGGGGTCGAGAAGGCACCTGCAAATTACGAGCGATGAGTTCGAAAGCCAGCGTGATTTCGGCTAACCCACTGTGGGGGAAAACAAACCAAAAAGCGGCATACCGAAGTGTTTCGGTGACAAAAAACGGTACTCAAGGACATCACACAGCCAGTATGGAGAGTGGGGTATGACGTTCTCAATTGGGCACGCGCATCTGGTATGTATGGAGATATACGGAAATGACGCTTACCTCTCTTCGTGGTGTCGGGGTCGCATTTTTTTCGGCGTCGGACACGCGACGTGGCTCCTGGCCCCACAGAGATTCGCATGCTGCAGCAAACGCGGTGCTATCCTTGTCCTCCAGGGACTCCAGCACTCGGGCTGTCATCTGTAACATTATAAAGCCGGCGGGGCACGGTTTGATGTCGAGATCATTTCACGGCACACACCTGCTTCATGGAAGAGTCACTAAAAGGCTGCGCTCAAAACTGCGACGCGTGCGTTCTTCAACAAAGGTTTCACTTGCTATTCCAATTGTCACTCGCCTTATTGACAGTTGGGTTCCAGAAAGGCTCCCCACCCCTCAGCAGTGCAGATAGCAGCGGTAGAAATGTTGTGCTCGTATTCGCAGCCAACACGTCCAACAGATGTTCGTCCTTGAAGAGATAAAGCGCCCGTTCAACCACTCTGCTGTTCTCGACTCGGAGGCACGCCAGGATCTGGTCAGCAGCACACGTTCGAGTTGAAACCCGGTGAGGAATGTTTGGGTGCGTCTCGCGCCATCATCAATCAAAGGCACCACCCTACCGCAGAAAGGAGGAGGAGAAACAAAAAAACTACTTGTTTGGCATTCCTCCCGGGTGATCCCGGCTGATGCGTCCGAACATACCGATGGGTGTAAAACTGGCGTCCAGAATAAATGGGATGACAAGGCACACACCTACGCCCAAGGAAATCAGTAACCACCACAATCGCCACACTGCGACCAGATGTCGAGGTATGCCGACACACCAATTGTTGGAAGCAGATGCTGCCTGCACTTGTTGCACAAGACAACGCCGGAGCAATACCAACATGGTAAATCACGAACCTTCGGCATGATAATATCCAGCACCGCGCTGCTTGCCTCTGGTGAAACAAACCTGACCAAAGTTCCCACCTCGTGCAGCAGCAGCACTTCCTATGGCAGAGCGGTGCAACATGCGCAGCAAGCAGGCCATGTTGACATGTTTTCCTGGGTGCAGAACGACAGAATTGCCTCTCAATTCTTCTGTCCAGCACCTAGAACCCAGGCTAGAGGAGGCGAGGGGTCAAGGCAAGCGCCGGAAGGCAACTAACTCTGTGTGTTGTAATTGAAGCGCCAAGGATATGAAGTCGCACGAATTGCCGTAAAACAAGTGAAGCATTTAATGCACTATAAGTCTGCCAGGTGGGGAAAGACTGGAATGCAACACCATACTAGCACAAGCCATCTCGCAAGTTTGGACTAAACGACAGCGGAACTGCTGTTTGCCTGCCCCAGCGTGTACTGCCTCCCAGTATCATACGCGGGGTCTGAGCCAACTACATTTCTCTTCTCTTCATGGCCTACTTGTGATTAACCGTGTCCACACGACAACCCGGGGCAAGACAACCAGGTGCAAACGGTGGGTGTGTAGCCTAGATGCGAACCTTTGGAGTGTTGCTGTTGAAGCCTTGAGGCCAGGCCGTAGCGATAGCTTGGAAAACAATTTCCACCATATCCGGCTGCAGCTCCAGAAAAGACACCAGGCAACCCACGAGATCTTCGTGGTAGCTCTCGATAAGAGGTTGCTGAATGCTCCACACTGCCATCTGATTGGGCTCATGGAGAGGAAGGAGGACTTCCGTGAGGAGGGATCGGTGCACCTGGAAAAGGAATCCGGCGATGTGCGTTACATCGGGTGCAAGCGGGGACCTGTAAGTTCGTTAGAACTAGCCAAAAAACAACGGTATGTGTATCTGGTCCCGAACCTGGCAAAGCAGATGTACCTAGACGATAAGGTCCTTGGGGCAGCAGTAGCAGCATATATTGAAGAATGAGTTGAGATTCTGGGTGCGAACGGGCATTGCGTACAACCATATCTCGAGTCGCCCTATTTACATACCTATAGTTAAAGTTATACCTATAATTAGAGTTGGGTTAGGCGTACTCCGAAATCTTCCCGATAGAAAAACACCAACAGTATGCAACACATCAAAATCGGATGAACAGATACAGGATGCATGCTTGCACAGAAATGCAGCGAGAACCGCCGTAGGACAGCGTTACCCGAGCTTTCATCCACACCGCCGCACCAAGGTGGGAATGGTTTGTTTGCAAACTGGAAAAATCGGGCTTGGTTCAACCTTTGTACTACATAGCTGGACGCATATTAAGCCGCGTGTCCCCTTGTTGGTAAAAGTCTGGTACATGTAATAGCCTAGTACGGAAAATTTGTTGACTTGGCTTCAGTGTGGAGAGTGTCCCCAGTGCATTTGGGGACACTTTTCTGTCTAAAAACAAGTTCAGCCTTCTTCCCGCGGGACTGTACGGCCGTATCCCAATGAGCGGACGCGATATTTTCTATTTTCTGGACCTGATATAAACCCTTAACTAGGTATGTACGTATGTACGCCTTTTGTATGCATCGGAGGGTTAATGCAGCACCTGATCATAAACCACAGAGGAGTCACGAACCCCAGCGTTGCGCACAACAGGAGGTTGGTGGTACCTGAACAGCAAGACGCGCATTGTCTACACCATACTTCGGTAATATCGGCTAGACTATGGATACAACAGCAGCAGCAGTCTTCATGGGGGGCGTACGAGCGAGCGCGAACCTTGCTCAGGCTGGGGAACCCCTTGATGATCAGCCGGAGGCACTGGAGTACTTCTGCGATATGAAACTTGCCGCTTGGCGTTCTCACGAAGTATGCTAGCAAGGCACCGATTTTTCTGCGAAGGAACCTGCGCTTTTGCGGGAAGCTCGCGTAAGCCCAGTGGAGGGTGTCACGTAGAAAAGCTCGCTCGTCCGGCACACCGGCTTGGAACCTCGCGCAGAGCTCCTCCAAAAATCCATCATCAATGCAATCTCCAGCCACCGTCTCCTCAAATTCTGGAAGTGCAACAAGCCCCATCCAGCAAGCTTGTGCATACTTCTCTCCTGGTTGTTCCCACCCTAGGCGAAGAGAATTTAATATAAACGTGTAAATCTTCCGCGGGAGTTTGTCGACATCTCTCACACGCTGGCTCTCGATCAGACGGAGCAGAGCGCGGCATGCTTCCGAACGCTGCTGCCACGACATTCCGATCTCGCAATTCTGAAGAAGGGAAAGCAGCTCGTTCCCCTCATCCTCTACAGACATGCCCGTCGCCCTTCTCACGCTTTCAACGGGCGCAAAACAAAAGCACGACACTCCGATCCCCGATCCCGATCAGATCAGCGATGGGCGCAGACTTGCCACTGTGTTGCCGAACCAAGCGAACCGAACCAAGGGGGTACGCAACGTGGAGAGGCAGCGACTGTACCTCAATATCTTTTGGCGGGTGCCCCCCCCCCCCTATCTTTCCGCTGTGGATCTTCCGCCGCTGCTGTTTACAGGTAAACAGGCACGCCCATATATTCTTTGCTGCTGCTGTTCTTGATGCACCAAGAAGAGGACGAGTATGGTGACGAGACTTTCGAGGAGGAAGACGAGACACCGCCGTCAGTGAGTTGGAAGACGATCAAATTCGATGAGATCTTGTTAGGAGAGCGACTGGGTGGGGGGAGTGTCGGCTTGGTGCACCGTGGGCAGTACAAGGGAGAAAACGTGGCGGTGAAGACACTGGTGAGTCTTCACGTCTTGGACTATACCAAATTGGTACAAACCAAGAAACTTCGGTACCCAGTGCATAGCTCCTGTTGGACATCGAAAGAACGATATACCCTTAGCACCAGAGAAGTCTACTATGTACTACATGGTAAGCGAACATTCTTCTTGATGCACACACAGCTACCGTACAATAGCAGCACCCTTTTTGGTATCTTACAGCGCGTCTGACTTACATGTATATTGTGTTGTACATCGACTAGTAGTTGAGTACGGAGACTGCTGCGAAAGGGTTGACGACCTATGTAAATCTGGACCTTTCTATCGTCGCGCCGAGTCACTCACGCAATCATGCCGTTTGTGTTTCCTGCACAAATTACATGTAGACTCCACGTGAGGCAGCGGCGGTGTTCTTCGTGTTTTTTTCTTCGTTCCCTCCCTCCTTTGTATGCACAACGCACGTACATGTACAGTTTGATCGTCGAATCGACGAGGGACTGAAACGAGAATTCCAGGACGAATTGCTGGTGCTAAGGTGACCGTAGACTACTGTAAGCTGCAGAGCGTGTGATCGAGGTAAACATGAAACTTTCGTAAGACTGTAGTAACAGAGCAGTAGGTGGGCAGTATTTGCTTGAGGATGTTGAGCGGTGGAAGGTCTTGCTGGACCTCTTTTGCGTCACAAGGTCCAAGGCATGGGACTCCAAACACCGAAACGTATGGACCTATATACGTTCAATTACACGCCCCCATCAGCCCAAGCGTGAATCAAACGTTTAGCCACACTGTCCTCACCACATTAATGCGACACGCATAATTCCTTGTACGCTCGCCGGCTGTGTGCAGCCAGCTATCGCACCCCAACATTGTTCGATTCTACGGGGCCAGTATGATCCCGCCAAACCTCTTTTTCGTGATGGAGCTATGCCAGCGATCGCTATTCGACCTGCTGCACCATTGCCGGCGAACTATTGGTGTGCGGAGGCGAATAGGAATGGCGGTGAGATGGCAAGCGAAGCATTCACAGAGTTTCTGGTACATAAGCCTGTACAAATATCGCATATGCAAACACCAGGGCGCCCCCTCACCTTTTCGCTGCGTAACTTCTTGCTTGTGTCGGCCGCACAGGTCACAAAAGTCGTACTTCGAACGTGGGTGATGAATACATATCATTCATGCTATGTAGGAGCATCTGATTTGCTGTCGCCGTTGTTTGTTGAGATGAACGATCTTCACGGTACATGCAGTAGAATTGATTCTATAGTCTACAGGCGGGGCTGGGCTTCTAATGTTGCCCACTGCCGCTAATTTTCCGTGTCTTCTTTGTTTCCTCATCCCTGGCATCAGCTGGACGTATCCAGAGCAATGGAATACCTTCACTCGCGAAACCCGCCCATTATCCATCGCGACCTGAAGAGCCTAAACCTTCTCTTGGCCGGAACGGAGGGCCCCGTGAAGTTGTGCGACTTTGGCTTGGTTCGGTGAGTAGGGGCACCAACCACACTGATCGGTGGCCAGAGGGGCAGGTTGGGCACCAACTACAACCTACGGGGGGGGGCGTTGGGAGGCCGAGTGCGACCTTAAACCCTTTTCTATTGGCTTGCAGCCCGCTGGTTGGAACAACATCGCTATCCGAGATACAGAATAACTTGCACACATTGGGCTGCAACCTCCCTGCAACCTCCCCCCCCCAGGATGTAGTCAGTGTCCCAACCTACCCACAACCTGCCTCTGGCCACCCGTGCAGTGCAAAGCGATGACGCAGTAGTGCCTTGCACGCGGTAGCCACCACGACCCCGTGGTGCCTCTATCACCACAGTCGACACAACATCCAGATTGAAAGTCCGACCACCCTTCAAACACTAAAGCCACCCAAAGAATAGAGGCCAACATAATGGATAAGGGGGGGTGCGTACGTCGCGCACGCCAAACAACCCCGGATCTTCTTTCGTCACACAGAAAATAGGAGCGGCCCGGACGGCACATCATATCCCATGTATGAGCCTGTACATTGTTGTTGCTCTTCGCGCATAACGGTACTTGCACGCTGAACTGCAAACAAACAGGACGACGGTGACAGCAGCCGGCACAGTTGCCTATATGTCGCCTCAGCTGCTACTGGGCCAGCCCTTCAACAAGAGTGTCGACGTATACGCTTTCGGCGTTCTTTTGTGGGAGGTGAGATGGGTTTGAAGCAAAACAGGGCTTGTGTATACGTAGTGCTACTGCAGTGTCATTTTCACATGGGAATCGGGAGGGCGGCGCTATGACACGGCGTCCGTGTACGTGTTTGGTATGTAAGGCACCCCACCAATCATCCTCCCTCGGTTCTTAATGAGTTTGGGCGAGCTCAAATAGTTGAAACAACCTCATCCAGCAGTAGGCCGACAGGCGATACAGGCAGGACCGGAAATCTGAGCAGTGGTGTTGATTTTAGCAATCAATCGTGACGCGTGTTTGTGACAAGAAGCAATCGGACGGTATGGGACTAGACTACATGTACACCCTACTCTCTCTGTCGTAATCATTCATGCTTCTACGCCCGCATTCATGTACGTACGTGGTATCTACGCCAGATATTTTCTCGCGAGATACCTTTCAACGGATTCGAAGTTGCAGACATCCGGGAGGCTGTGGTTAGCGGTGGGCGTCCCACGGTGAGAGAAACTCATGCATGCATGCCTTCAACGATGACCAGGCCAACTGAGCGATGCGAGGGCTGTAAATTAAAAAGGATATCGACGATTTTTTCTTGCTACATACACAATTACATGCTGAAAGCAAACTTGTCCACGTCAGGTACCTCGAGGAGACTGCCCGCGCGAAATTTCCAGTTTGATGTGTCGTTGTTGGAGCGAAAACCCTCAACAACGACCCGCCTTTGGAGAAATAGAGGAGATACTACAAGAGTTGCTGCTTTCGACGGCTGCAGCAACAGAACTGGAGGTAAACTGTCTACTACACGCTGTGCAGTAGTTGATACTTCCTGCTGCATGTTACTGCCAGGAACAGGCGACCGTAGGCGACACGAAACATGTACCTGGTATAAGAACCTCCTGTAACAAATCCATTGAAAGAAGTCACGAGTTGCTACAGCGTGGTATGATGAACCATGAATACATTGTGCAGTTAACAACCACACGAACCTCCACCACCCGACTACACCACAGTCATTGGGGAAGGGGTGGTGGTTGATGCGTGTTGCTCTCTTTGTAGCCAGAAGGGGGGGCTGCATCATGATACGGATTTTTCTGTCTCAGTGAAATCTGTACCACATCGGTGCCATAATGCAAGGGCAGTAGGAAACTGTCTTTTCGGTTATCCTTGCCTCATCGAACAGTCTCTTGCGCACCCTCGTACAGGGAACAGAGACCACGGGAGATTGCCTAGACGACTTGCTCCGGAAATAGGGCAGTGAATTCGACACGCGGCCATCGGCGAACGACGAAGACTATTCCAGCCGCTATCGTAGATCGCATCGCAAGGAAACAGCAGGACTTTCAAGATGACCTAGATAGCTGGGGGGCAAGAGAAGGTGCTGCGTGTTGCACCCGGGCTCAGCCAGCTCTCTCAACGCTAGAATGATCGCCTGGTGCAGTGTGGTTCAAGACATGCTGCCTACACGAGACCGACAGCTCACGGGGCACCAAAGATATAAAAGTAGGAAGTTAAATGATGTTCCAACAGAGTAAGAAAAGTAATCCGCTCTCTACAGCGTGGCGTCTTCCCGTGACCTGGCAAATTCTATGTGACTGCCAACACTAAGAACTAACTCTCCGCCACGTCAACAAGTACCGCGTGAACGGTTCAGACTTTGGTGGAGCAACAACATGTACATCGATTCCATAGCTACTGCATGTGCCAACGTGTCTGCTACTAAATAACTAAATAACGACAAACCCAACCCAATATTACAAACAAAGATTGCATATAATTTCAAAGAGAAGCTCGCAGAAGGTCTAAGTCAAAGAGGCATAACCCCCTCACGCATAGGAAACTTCGCTGTACATCCAACAGAGCAAGCTCACAACATATTTTTCAGCAGGTTCATAAACTGTCCAGCATGAGGAGGAAACAAAGAGATAGCCACACGCAAAATAAAAAACAGTCTCCTATGTCGGTGGGAACACAACCGAGAGGCAAAAGGCTTAGACCTTGTGAACCATGTCATCGTAAAACATGATCTTGTTCTCGTCATCTAGGGTCGATAGGACAGCCTTGAGCTCTGCTCGTGTGAAGTTTGTGCCGGCCGTGGAGGCGGCATTTGTCGCTGACAGCAGGTCGCCGAGAGACATTTGGTCTTTTTCTTGCATGACCTCCAGCACCAACTGCGTCGCAGTCTGCGTACGCGCCGCCGGATCGACATTCTGGTCACCGCGCGTTGCTCTGCTTGTTGCACCAGCCACGTCTTGGCTGCTTGTCCGGCGGCGCTTGGCGCCCTATTATCGCACAAAGGACATGCAGCGCAAGGTCACAGTAGTTAGTTATCGGGAGGAGGACGTGCCAAGCATACTGTACGAGCAACTTTACTGCGGCTCGCGTGCTGGCCTTTGCATCTCACATCGGGCCAGAAATCAGTACGCGAAACACAGGCGCATTGTAGGTCATTCAGGCGACAGCAATACACAGCTATGGGTGGTCATCATGTATGGAAAGAAAACGCCGGACGGCAACAGGATCTCTGTCAAGGGTCGCCTGGTAGTTTTTCCTTCCGTGGTAAGCACACACAGAGCACTTGTACAACACCAGCAAACCGGTGAGCGTACGATACAGGAAACACTTCCCAATAAGCGCCATTCGAAACGATCAGGGACGGTGGATAGGTGTTCACGTTTGGCTGATTCCCTGCGCGAGAAAAATAGTGCACAAAAGAAGCTCATCTCGAATGATCGCACTACGGAAGCACGCAAAAAAAAAAACACCACGTCTCACAGGTCTAGCATCGTCGTCCTTGGCTCCTCGGTCCTCGTGCTGGTTTTGTTGTTGGCTGCTTGTCTGGAGCGTGTCGTCTCTGTCCCGGCTGTTCTCATCATGCTGTTCGTCCAGGGAAGCGGCGGTCTCGTGGTAGAGAGCAAAGCTCATCAAGTTCATTGCCTTGGCTGCGTCTGCTTCTTCGACCTTGTGGCTAAGGCGTGCCTTGGCGTGAGCTGACGCCAGACGGATCAACGTCTCGAGAGAACGTGCGGTCACTGGAAGGCTTCGGTTGTTTCCCTGTGTTCACACCACGCACAGCAGTTGAAAGAAGTGTACAGGTGTGTTGAACGCCATATAACCATAACCGGTCTTCCACCGTAAATCGTTACAAGTCCCACGTAAGAATTTCCGGTCTTTCACCGCAATCAGTAACTGCCGCATGACAAGAAAATCTTGAAGCAGTTACGACGGATGGTGAAGCATAGTCAAGCCATCTTGAAAGCGTCAGTTGGGCATCGCAAAATTAAAGTACACTTTGATCACCTTTACGTACTGCTTTAAGGTCCTGTGGTCTACCAATCGCATCGACTCGATCGGACTACCTCATCTCCTAACTCACCTGCTTGCTTCGGAGTGAAGCATATGCACTCGCGATGTGCTCACGGGCGTCTTCGGTTAGCTCTGGGTGGATGCGGTGTTTGCTGTAGTGCAAGAATTTCTTGAGGAACTGAATTTAGACATAGTTGTGGGCGTGCAAAACAAGCGGGGGGTGGAAACGTCACACGCGCAGGATGACAGCATAGTCTACACGCCGATGGCCCGGGAAAATGAAATCACCTCCACGCCTTTCACACAAGATGGTTATAGCGACGTCGCGGTACCACTGCCATGATAGCCCTGTTTATCGGAAATCTATCGCGATCGTGACCTATCAAAGCAGTCGGCGCGGACCTCTGGGTGCCTACACTTAGTGTTGCCGAATAGCTCAGGCGGTATCATGTACTATACCTTCTGGCACACGAGTTCCTCGTGCGTGTTCCTAGATGCCCGAAGAAGCGGATGGTGCTTCTCCCAAACCTGCAAACACAACAACGTATCCCAACACGCGCAGAGTATTAGTGCGTGGAAGTGTTCATGACCTGTGACTCTTCGGATTCGAACCTAGGCCTCTTTTCTGTCTGACAAACTCTTTGTATTGCACTACTGTCGTGAAGAAACGGAGTCGAAGGTAGGAAGAGAGACAAAGAGGATTACGCCGCGATGCGATACCTGCGCGGCTTCCTCTGGCGACTCCGTCTGCTCTTGTTCGCCAGCTGCTTCCGCGGATGACCCATTGAGTTGCTCGGGTTCCATGTCCGAGCCAGGTTTGCGGAAGCGGTGCCCACGCAGGACATGCTCGCTGATCGCACGGTCGTTTTCTGCGTCAAGCTGCACAACGGTGGAGTTGGCGTTCAGACTGGTCAAATGCATGGCCCCGCCACACACAGTCAATGACACCAGAAACAAACATGTGCCCGCACAAGCGCACACAAAAAAATTGTGCCTGGACGCACACTCCGCTTTTTTCATTTTGACCCACCAAGGGGGGGGGGGGGTGTACTCATAGTCGTGCATGCCGTAGTCGTTAGACCATTGACCTCGCATCCCTACAAATCCGGGACGGAGCACGCCGGGGGCGGGGGGGGTAGAACGTACTTCGTACTTACTTTTATGTATACACTAAACGTCGTATATGCCTCTCAATAAAATAGACTTCAACACTGCCATACCAGCACTACACCATAACGAACGGTCACGCAGAATAACGGCCTTATTAGCAGAAAGATGATCCACCGGGGATAGATGTATATTATAGGATTCATTATGCCTGGTGTACTGTCCATATATACTTTGGGGTCATATCGGGTTGAGTGTACATATAACGAAAGGTGATCTGCGACGACGATGGTCTCCCATCCACTGCGGAGGCTCGACGTGCGAGAGGACGAGCTGGCCATACGCCCCTCCGGTTAATATACTTACATACATACGTTGCCAGAACGGGACAATAAGTGCTTAGAAAGCAAGCCCTTCTTCTACCGTAGGTTGCATAAGATATCACACCCCCTGGACCGATTTTCAAAGCTCGATGACTCCACGATGATATGTTTTCGGAAAGCTCTCGACGAGACGGTTCCAATGCCGCCATTCTCGGCGCCGCCACTGCTTTTCCTGTCGAATAATCGAGCTTCGAAGATCGGTCCAGGGGGTGTGATATCATACATCATGCAACATACGGTACGAGTTGGTCTATGCTGTATGTACTCCGGAACAAAAATCTCTTTACTATGCACGACTAGTCTATACTATGCAGGACAGACAGGTACGCGCTGTACGTAAAGATATGTTTATTGGCCAAGATATTGGCACTGGTTTTTGCTCTATCAAGTTATGATTCGTTTTAATGAACAACATGTTGCTGATCTACTGACGTCAAAAAGGCTCCGAAACACCAGTTTTGTCTGTCTGGTTTGAGAAAGAAAAAAAAAAATCGGCCGGCTGAGGGGTGGGGGTAGCGTGGGTCCAGGAACTTTTTTTTCGTGTACCCTTGGCCCGAAAGTCTAGAGGCGTGGATAAGACTATTTCGCACACGATCGGAAAGTATTCCACAGGGCAGTGACGACGGTTAACCCGGCGGTTGAGAGGTTGAGCTCTAAGCCCTTTGTACACACGGTGCAGTAAAAGGCGTACCGGACTACGCCGTATGACGCATTCGAGGGAGGCAATTCACGGGCTTCTTCGCCCTGAAAGCCTTTGTATTATCGGACACTGGCGGGGGGTGTGACTTCTCCAGCACCCCCGGCATGTGAGCTGATCAAAAGCCGGCTCTGCGTGTGCACAGAATATTTCAAATGCCAAACGTTAGAATAAGTCGAGAAGAGGCACCCCACAGCTCCTCACGAGCAACCGAACCAACCAATCCAGCGCGTTCTGGCGTGCGTGAGGGCGTCGGGTGCACGTATAGTATTGTATACAGTAGTCTACCGCAGCCAGCTTCAGAGGTGCCTCGGTTACTTTTGAGGATCTATAAAAGCAGCCCAATAATCGAGCCGGAAAACCGGATCGGTCGGCGCCCTTGCACCAGGCTTTTTCTCCGATCATGAGACGGTTTCACGGTGACATCGCGTCTGCCTAAAAGCTACAGTTGCTACAACAAAATGGAGGTATAGTGAAAGGCAGCGAGCCTCTTGGTCTGAAGTCGTTTGTGAATTTTCGCTGGGTGTTTACAAATCCCGGCGGTTTTCCTAACTCTTCGAAATGAAGCCGCATATATGCAATCAATGTGTGCATATTCCGAGACAGACGACACCCTAGAATACAACAAACAAGTCACAGCCAGCAGTTCTGTCCGGCAATAACGAACTAGCCAATGCAGCCAGCCAACGCAGCTAAATAGACGAATCCATCTCCATGCCGGTATCGAGTTACATTGGGAATGGATAGCGGGGGATAAGATACTATGCATGCAACGTCGGTCAGAGTATAACCCTTTACTCAAGGCGCTCTGGTCTCGTGCTTCTAAGCTGTTCTGTAAACATGACACAGCTCTACGGAGACGCGCTGTAGGTGCAGCGGGAGTGGATGATATTCGTTCGACTTACCTGGTCAAGAACCACGAAGAGCAGGTCGAACCGGGATAACAGCGAGTCTGGGAGGCCGATGTTTTCCTGGAACGACAGCAAAATTGAAACGTTCAGGTCACCTCGCGCACAGCGTTGTACGGTGCAACGCACCACACAAGAAGAGCGCGCAAATATCCATCAAACGAAGCTGTTGAGGCGGCAGCACTGCTGAGGTGGCCCATACCGTAGTCGCTGTTTGTATGTAGTCCCCGTTGATTTGGTCAGGGGAAGGTTAAGGTTGTGTACCCAACGAGGGTGGGATCTCCAAAAAATAGGCAGTACCTCGGGCGGAAGAGTCTTCTGAGACGAGGTCATAAAACTACTATAGTACCGCTTTGAGCAGACAATACCCACCGCTCTCCAGCACCTGCGAGCACGCAAGCCTTACTGAGAAAAAGATCGGACAGGAGCTTTCCACGGCGCGCAGTCTTTGATATGATTTCCACAAAATAAAACTTCCCATCCCGACAAACATTCTCCCCCTGGAGCCGACTCGAGTGATTGCTGCATATTGAGAAAGCAGCTGTCATCCCACACACGGATAGGCACAACAGGACTGTCACCATGCCTTCCTTCTACTGGAAATGTAGCCCGAGCCAATGAACCATGGTATCTGCAAGTCTCACCTGGGGGCGCTTGGTCTTGTCGTACTGACCGTACACAGGATTGGCTGCCGCCACTACACTACAGCGAGCGTTGAGGCTGGCATGGATGCCTGCTTTGGCGATAGTCACTGTCTGCTGCTCCATAACCTGAAGCGGACGAACCGAATCCAAGCATAATCTTTATTCGGGGGTTAGCGCCGCTCCAACTATACACTGCTGTACACACACACGTTGGATGGACGCCTGCTGTGAGTGCGCATACACACAAGCCATGAAGACCGTTTATATTCCACTATAATACGTGTTGGTCAGGCTGGGGGGCAAGATGGAAACAGGAGTAAGCGCGGTGTTCACGGAAAACACGCGGCAACCAACAAAGCTGACGGGCTACGATCTCGCCCTACTATGCATGTACCTCGTGAATCGCGACGCGGTCCATTTCGCTCATTTTGTCGAACTCGTCGATACAAACCACACCGCGATCAGCAAGGACCATCGCCCCCGCCTCCAGCCGCCGCTCGCCTGTTTCCTGTTTTAATTTTAGATCAATCATGGTTGTCCTAGATCGGTTAGCAACATAGCGTAGTGTTTGGTTCGTGAAAACTGATGCAACCTCGTAGGATGTGAGATATTGAAAAACGAAAAATGAGGAAAATAGAAAAGTTGACGTAACTCGATACCCGCTCCTCGCCGGAGCCATAGCCGCATATTCTTGACATATTTATGTTACCAACAATCTATGTTTCATCGACCGATGCTTGGGCGGTGAATTGCTGAACATTCCGGGTCTACCTCTTCGCCTCTTTGCTGCCGGGTGCACACACCTTGTCAGTCGTTACAGCTGCTGTCAACCCAACGCCACTTGAGCCACGCCCAGAGGTATTGATGGCCAGCGGTGCCTGAAGAGGTATACAATAGTCGTGCACGGGTCCGGCAATGTCGAACGAGAATGATTGTTTACCGTTTACAAGTACGGGTGTCATCACTGCGCAGGAAGAACAACAATTAAACCGAATTCAAGAGGGTCCATCCATGCACTGACCGTGTTGAGCACGCAGCGAAGCAGCTGCGATTTTGCAGTAGAAGGGTCGCCAACCATCATGAGGTTGATGTCTCCGCGAAGATGCGTACCGTTGGCAAGGTTTTTCTCCTCGCCGCCCTGCACAAACGCCCGTGCAACAGGAAACAACGGTGGGTGAGATTGCAGACTCCCTACAACAGGAGCACGTGTTCAACGTTGGCAGCCGCAAATGTACCGCGGGCTTACAACAATACATAGCATGATACAGATCAAGATGGTATTCTTCGGTCAGACAAAAAAATATCATCGCTTTCAAGGTGCGTCGAATTCCGGTCCCAAAGCCAACAAACGCCTGACAGTATGTATGTACCGCTCTTTATCGTGTCATGTAAGGCCACTGCCGTGCAATCTTCCCACAGCAGCAGCATTGTAAGTCTGGTGATATCACGACTTTCAGTGGTCGTCTGGTCCTAAGCCCGGCAGAGAAAAGCGGACAAGAGGAGGTGTGCATGAAACATTAACATTGCGAGCGGCTGGGACCAATAGCCCACCTGCAGAGACATTAAACAACAATCACAGTTGTGAGCTTGTTTAAGGCTTCTTGACCCTCGACGATATCAGTCTACCCTGCCGAAAAGACTAGCTGCAGGTCGTGTTCTTCGCTACTATGCATAAAAGCAACAAATACCGACGCCGATGGATCCTTCCTCCATGCCAACGATTGACTTACCAACAGCTGGAGCACCAGGGCCTTCTTGATGTGGTCATGGCCGTAGATCGATGGCGCCAAGCTCTTGGCAAGGAGCTCCAGCACATCGTCGCGTTCGGCAATCTCTCGAATGTTCTTGATGTCGGTCGGAGTCATTTGAACACTGCACAGGTCCACATTGCATCGGAATCGGAAAGACGCCTGTGGTCACCGATGCCACTTCTCACTTACTCCGTTGAACTTCTTCCGAGTTTCGCGGCCTTTGAGGCTGTTTCGAAGCTTGGACTTTTCAAAGCCGATTTGTCGGTAAGAGGAAAGGTATTGTACGAATGGATTGCGAGCAGGCTTATTGGAGAATCAAGGCGTACCTGCCCACGTCCTTGCCAAGGATGGCCACGTTGTTGGCAATGATGAGTGTGCGGAATACACCAGACGTACTCCCGTTGGACGCTCCTCCGATGGCCCGGTACATCCCGGTAATCTGTCAAAATGACGAGTGAGGAGCCTTGAATTATACTGTGCGTATTTCCACCAGCACATAGCAAAAAAAGCCGTGAGGCAAGCAGTCTCCTTCACCCGAGTGAATTCGCTGTTTGGGTTAGGTGAGACGCTCATCGCCATTCGCGATGAGTTGATCGCAAATATTGGCAAGAGCTGACAGCTTCAGCCTAAGGGGAGTACTACGGTATTTGAGAATAGGGATGTTTAGACTAGTTTGTCGGCCTATTTCGGCGATGCGCTGACCTGCACCCTGTCGCCTGGCTTTACTCTGTCCACGAGATCGTCATCCAATATCACGTCCACGGACCTAGGAAGCTGGCCGAGGGGAGCTCGCTCGGGCATTTCCTGCCATAGCAAACACCGAAGCAGGATAGGCAACGTGGAGACTCGAGAGTACACCGAACAGCAGCGCGTCCCGCTGGGCTACATTTCGGTCCGGTCAAAAACTGTATTTGTAGCACCTCATGGCTGCTGAGCTGGGGTAGTGATAGTGAGCACGCAGACCGGTTAAAAAGTGATAGAACGACACTAATGGGACATCGACAACAACCTTCATGTAGCAGCAGCGTGCATTGGTTGGTATGGTTGGGTGGCATCGGCCGTCATGTGTCGTGTACCTGAATGGTGACGGTCTGGTGGTCTTTGAAACGGCAAAGACCGTATTCCGTTTCCAATGGATGACCCTCGGCATCCTTGGTCGGGTAGAGGGTGGTAGTAGGCAAATTTTCTCTGCGCATGGAATTTGGCGTGGACATGGATGGAAAATGCAGGTAAATGACGAGTACAGTGTACGGGACGAACCTAAGAGCCGGAGAAACGTCCACGACGGTCGACATGTGTACCTGTAGAGCAATCCCAGCAGAGGCATCGCACTCATATCATCATGCCATGTCGTATGTAGATCTTGCGTGCCGGCGACGGGTGTTACGGCTGATTTCTTAGACAACAAGGATTGTCCCCGCAACCCGCCGATGTGCTATAACAAGACATCGAAACGCAAAGAAAAAGCCAGCTTCGCTAATAAAGGTAACCGTGTGTGGTGATCAAAACGCAAATGCCAGATACATGCATCCTTGTCCGTGTCCGGGGAAGCTCACCTGCCGCCAGCGTCCAACCCAAGCTCCACTGCTGTGCTGTCTCTGTACTCGCGACTCGTGAAGCTCTGGTTGGATGGATTGAAGTGAACAGACTTCACCAGCTTCGGTCGTACGCTGGTGCACTTTGTCACGATGCCCTCCACACAAACCAAGGTGCGTAAGTACGATGCAAGGAGTCCTCGCGGGCTGACGTGTTGGTGTCCGAAGCTGCGGAGGGCATACATACAGGGTGGGCGCGTCGAGCATCGCGGTGCTGGGCGTACACCGCAGTTGACCCTGATAAAAACTATATCAACCTGCCTACATTTGACTGTTATACATTTCACCGACAGAATCTGGTCACCCCGACACCAGAGGTGGCCCCTATTATTTCACACAAAACTTCCAAGCCAACCGCGACTTCAGTTGGATGTGGGCAGCATCGCGGCAAGGCCGGTTGGGAACAAGTGCATTTCATGGCGCGAGCGATGTGCTTTGCGCACAAGGAGTTGTCTACAATACAAATATGACATCAACACCTGCCTGGCTTGATGTTGCCATGCGATTGTGAGGGGTTGTTGCGCGAACGCAATATGTTTTCTCATAGCTCACCCATCGCCATGTAAACTTACCTGCTGTAGCACGCAATCACGGGTTCTTGGAGCATTCCGACGCTTGGCACTAGCGCCAGCTCAGATTTCGCAATACCTCTCACCTTCCCTCGAATCCAATAAGAATGTCTCTATCCTTGAGCGTCTTGATGAATGCAGGATCCATCGCTAGAGCCACGTCGCGCGCAGCCTCACGCAGTGCGTACATGTATGGTGCTGGCCGGCGCATGATGCGGCCAGCGAGGTCGCCGCGCCCGTCTGATCGTAGGTGGTTGAGGTCGACCACAAGTCTAAGATGCTTGGCGCCTTTTAAGGCGTTGATACGATCCCTGTTGGTTGGTAGAATGGGGGGTGTACACGTCATGAATAAGTTCATCGGCCCATCGATCGAAAAGGACGGGTACTGTAGTGAGCATCATGCGCTACGCATACTCGCGCAAAAGTCCACCTGGTTTCGTATTCCACAAAGGGAGGGATGATGCAACCCCCTTGGAATACTTCTTGACAAAACTCTTTTCCTTTTCCCAAGTCCCCCAAGAGGGCTCGTGGAATGCATTGCAGAATGCACTGCAGAATGCAACGCAGGTGACCCAACTGCGGGAGCCCTCTGAGAGCCGAAGGAGGTTACCTATGCAACGTGTTTTGTGTGGCCTAAACTTTTGTCAAACACCATAAGAGCACGCCAATCCATAACAACGACACGTTCGTTCTGCAACAAACAACAAAGAGTTGAATGTACTCACCAGCTCGGTACGCGTCTGGCACAGCGAGTGTTACAGGGCAATTTTCAATTTCCCTCTCGGTATCGTACAAACATGAAAAGAGAATAACACAACGGTCTAAAGAGGGGTGGGGCAGGGTATGGTTGCTTGCTGTGCACTCTACGACAGCAGCCGGCCTGCTCTTTAGACACTGAAAATCAGGCTGAGCTTGAGGTTCTCATGTCAATTTATGGCGAAATCGATAACGTTTAGGGTAGCACTCGATGCTGAACGCTGAGGTCCCACACTTGGTGTTATTTTCAAAATATCAGCCTGGTTTTCATACAGCAGAGCTTTGTGAACTACGGAGTTTCCCCCCGGGGAGGGGATCGTTTTCTTTTCTGAAACCAACCCCCCCGGGGGGAAATTGACGTACCGCGGGGGGTTAGTTCTTTTTTTCCAACGCTACCCTGGGGGGAAGCCCCCGACCGGGGGGTTGTGCAAAAAAATGATGGTCCACACAACCACACACACAGAGAGTGGCGAAACTGAGATGGATAAGGTTTTACGAGCAAGGTTTCAACAAGCAGAGGGAGGAGTAATGTAAGAGCAACGAAGGCGAAGAGAAAAAAAACAGGAAGAGGTACCATTGCCTAAGCTCATGCACAAGAATTCGCAGTTTGTCCGCAGGAATAAGCTATTTTTATGGTTCGGTTCTACCTTGAGTTGTGAGATCCCAAAATGAATACGATTATTTTTTTCCTTTGTGCGCAAGGTTTCGTCAGCATGCTGTAGGTACCTTTCAGCCTACCAGGGATGATAAATGCAAGAAAAAGACAAGAAAACGAAAACATTTCATCCATAAAACAACGGTGAGGGCCAAGTGACAAACGGTACACGTAAGTCTCGCTCGAAGCGTAGATCTGCAAACGATTTTCCGTCCCACATCATGTTTTCTATGCTCCGCGATGCAACAAAATCGACCCAGATAATAAGGGAAATACACCCCCCCCGGGGGGACCTCGTGGAAACTGGTACCCCGGGGGGAAATTGAAGTACTAGGGCGGGAAAACTCCGTACTTTACGGTATGCACCAGCATCTTAAACCTCGATATCAGTGGCAACCTCCCTTTCAACAAGCACTGAAAACCAATCAATAGGGTCCATGAAGGACAATACAAGCGAAAGAGACACACACAGGCCTACTAATCGAAACCGGAGGCCGTGCGGGGGGCTCTAATTTCTAATTTCCATATAATCGCGTAAGGGGCACCGTGGATAGAAACCCCTCTGCAATGGGGGGGAATGACTTGTTTTCGTTAACGAAGCCCCCCACACTAAGTACTATATCAAGACGATATCGAAACTGCCCTCCTGGGCTCCTGGGAAGGGGGTGGGGTCTATGTGTCCGGATTTTATTTTTTGTACCCTTGGTGCATGCGTGGTATCTTGAGACACAGGAGCTATATCAGCTGCCATAAACCATAAATACAGCATTCGAGTATTCACACACGTGTTCAGCACGAAGCCAGTCCGTGTGACCTACCAGTAGGCCTGGAAACTGCTGTGCTACTCTGTGTTGCGTGTCAATCTATCTGCATGAAAAAAAAGAAGAACCTACAGGTATGGTACAGGCGTGCGCTGCTGCTGCTCTTCTTGCTTGCGTACGAAGTATGTCTAACGGCCAATGATGCCCCATCAGTCAACCATCAATATCCGGGTATCTGGTGGTCTCGAATCACCCCAGAACCATCCACGACTACTGTTGCAGTACAGATGGGTGCATATACCAGACGTCGTTAGCAGAGAGGTGCGTTGACGGAGTTGGCAGGCACACCCGGGGTGTCTTTCCGCTGCTGCTGCACACACAAAAAAATAAGTACCAAACGTCCGTTGGCAATTTGTTGTCTACGGCGGCAGGTAAAGTTTTTAAGTTTTTCCCCACCAACCGGCAGCACAATCATACTTGGCAAATACACGAAGCACGAGAACGCAGACGAAGTCGTCGCAGAACAGAAGGATGAACGCCGATCGCCAAAAGCAGTTAAATCTCGACGCTTGGACACAAGCAGCAACGAGACCAAGAGACAGGCGGGGGCAACACAGATGCCACAAATTCAAAAAACATAACGGGCGGCGCTCTCTACACCGGAGGCCGTCGGGAGGAAAGCTAAAACACACCTATATATCCCATCCTGCACGTCGGAGTCAAGCCACTCGGTGAACAGGCCCTTCAGCTGGTTGAGGTCCACGTTGTCTCCTTCAACGGGGAGTCCCTCGCCGGAGTCAAACGCATCCGCCATCGTCTGATTCGCGCGGAATGTATGCTGGTTGACCAGGGAAAAGTGCTCTTTCTCGACCAAGAGGCCTTTTCTTGTTTAGAAGTGTTAACTCGTGTGTCGTTTTCCAGCGCTTGAGAGTCCCTGGTTGACCCGGATGCGTCTGTTCCTTCCTACAGCCGGCAGAGAGCTATATAGGTTATGTGTATGCTATATGGATGCACGGTCAACTTACACCAACTCGCAGGCTGAGATTGGGGGGGGCTTGATACTTTTACAGACCAGAGAACCCCCAACTTCGTCCTGGATCTTATTGGATCTTGGATCTTGGACCGCATCGTCCGAATCAAACCGCTGGATTGTCGTGTCTCTTGCACAACTTCAGCGGGACCGACAGCAGCACACGTTTCTAAATGTATGCAGATTACAATTATCTACAAGGTGCGGCAGTACAACGTCGCCGCCACGAGGCTTTTTTTATTTTTTTCCTCAAGTCTCTGTGCCGATTGTAGCGGACACGACTGGCTCTGGGGTCGTTGTATGTACTACAGAGTAGAACCCAACACGCCCACGTGCCGACTTCCTCTCAACGTTTGAATTTGTGCAGAAGCGAACCAGACGAAAACCCTTCCCAAGCCTACAGTATGACTCCTTGAAAAGTGCTACCCTCTGCCCTTTCCGCAAAACAAAACGGCATGTCTAAATCCGTGGGGGGATTTCAGTACTGTAGTGTCTAAGCTCCCCCCCGGCTGTATCTCTGTCCACAAGGCACCAATCGAGGCAGGGCATGCACGACTGTGTGTTGCTGTGTTGTGGAGCTATCGCGAGATCCATCGTACAGCCGAAACGGTTCAGGTTTGGTGCAGCCATGGCTGATGGGCAAAATATATCTGTTGCCCCAACCTGCCCGCCGGGGGGGGATTATTAGTCGAAACACCCCCCCGGCTGTACCTCTGCCGACAAGGCACCCATAGAGACAGGACATGCACGACTGTGTTGCTGTATTGTGGGGCTATCGCGAGATCCATCGTACAACCGACGGGTTCTTTTCCTTGTTTCTTTTTTCGTCACTGTCGGCTGTTGTGTGGGGATGTGTTCGAGCGTCTGTCTGTGTTCAGACAGATTGTTTGTGTGGAATAACCGGCCGGTATGAAAAATGGCGTGTACCTTTTAGTTTGACTTGCACGTGGCAGGGACGACCGGGAGGCAACATGTTCGTGGCGGCGAACATACGTTCATCACCTATCTCTCAAAACGTTTACATTCCGTTTGTTTCGGTGTCGTTTACGATTGTTTGGGATTGTTTGTACGTTGTTATTTTGGCGAGCGAGACCAAACGAATGGGTCGTTTATCCCTGATGTGTACACATAGCGATCACAGCAAGCAGTGGTGCAGTGCTGCTGTGTGCTGTGTGTTGCATTTGCATCATCTTTACACTTCTGTACGTACGGTTCTTGTGTGGCCATCGGAGCCTTGAACAGAGGTGCGAGGTCCATGGGTGGGGTATTAGACACTCCCCCCCCCCCCCCCCCCCCCAGG
>FN649742.1:5057217-5258217 GCA_000310025.1 Ectocarpus siliculosus | reverse complement strand
GAGGGGAGGCCGGGGGGCCAAATTTTTGGGGGGGGGAAAAAATACGTTCTTCCCTTTTTTTTAAAAAGTTTCCCTTTCCTTTTGTTTGGGTTTGTTTTAGGTTTTTTGGGGTTTTTTTTTCGTTTTTTTTTTGGGGGGGGGGGCCAAAAGAAAGGGGTGTTTTTCCCCGGAGGGGAACAAAAGGGGTCCCCACAAACCAGGGGGCCAGGGTTGTTTTTTCCTTTTTTTTCCTTTGCCTTATTTTTAACATTTTTGTAGGTAGGTTTTTTGGGGGCCCTTGGGACCCTGAAAAAGGGGTGGGGGGCCCAGGGGGGGGTTTTTAACCCCCCCCCCCCCCCCCCCCCCCCGTAGGGGCACATCCGTAGTTTACCCCACCGGCCGTGGTACCACCTGAACGGAAACCCTTGGACTTAACGATGGGTCATATACGGTAGCCCTACAGCGCAGCAACAAAGTTGAGCATATCCTGTGTAGACTCAAGTCTTGTATGACGGCATGCCGCTGGTAAGTAAGGCTATTGTACCCCACCAATGAGAAGGCAGTGTCCGGTTCCCAATGTGTGTGTGTAAAGCTGTGGGCTTGTTGTGCTGGTCGCCTCACCTGCTGCCCGCTGCTGTGTGCTGTGCGGCATGTTCCACACACTTCACCGGTTGTTTGTCAGTCTATTGGAGCCTTGTAGGGCAACATGCAGCTGGTGGGGTATTCAAGGCTATGTACCCCATGGGGCAGGTTGGGGCAACAGATATATATTTGCCATCAGCCATAGCTGCACCAAAACCGTTTCGGCTGTACGATGGATCTCGCGATAGTCCCACAACACAGCAACACAGTCGTGCATGTCCTGCCTCGATTGGTGCCTTGTGGGGCAGAGATACAGCCGGGGGGGGTTAGACACTAATCCCCCCCCGGGGGGGGATTTAGACACGCCTTTTCCCAAAATTGGGACCACTGCTACAGCAGTAAACTATCTGGTTTCAGGACTCTGTACTCTGTCAAATTCACAGAGGACCATTATCGTCCCCTGTCGTCCACGTCGTGGACGTCGCCAATTGGATGTCTTGACTCGCCGCAGATGATGTTACCTGCACCAACAGATGACCTGCACATTAAGAAGCTGGGACTGAGTTCTCATCAATGGCAACAGCTTCGATGTGGAAGGTTGGAACTTGGAACCTCTTGTGCTTCCCAATAACAAAAAACACTTGCAATGAGCGCTCCCAAAAGCTGAGATTGGAATAAATGGGCAATACCCTATGCAAAGTCTAACTCCTACGTTTATGCAGATACCTCATTTTGAACAGCAGTGTACTTTCTTCCGTTGTAGTTTGCCCCCGTCCACCAATCATCCTTGTCCGTTGTCTCTTTCGGCTTCTCGGGTTCCTTCACCGGTGGTTTCTCCACCTGGTGACAAAAATATCCCACAGAGTTGGCAAAATTACATACTGTCCATCGCGATCTAAGAACATATGCTCATCCAAGGAAGTAATTCGCCCCACCAAAACAAGAGCATTGGCTTGTAACCCATGATACTGTTTATTTAGATGACACGAGCGAAAAGGGAAGTACTTTGCCCCACCAAAACAAGAGCATGCGCCTGTAACCCATGAAATTGTTTAGATTGCACGAGCGAATAGGTTGGATGCGTGAGATATCCAGCTGGCAATGCGAGGTACGGCATTCAATCGGTGCTCCTCAGTCGACCTGCGCCAGGTTGTAGCGGGTGGGACGTCGTATGTTGAGGGTGGTGGTTAGTGATACCACGCCATGCTCCTGCGAAAAACGAACGTTCGCGTGGCATTATTTCAACAGCCTACATTGAAGCCAAAGCAGGGCGACTTGCCTTCACCTCGCTCCATTTGGTCGACGGATTGCGCCACCATGCCTGCGCAACCGGGGGCATATGAGGGGCGAGAAGTTCGTTATGCCCATTCTATTTGAGAACTATGTCTTCGGCAAAGGCAGTCTGCGAACTATTGGAGCACCTCAGAGGTGTACACTGCTGTTATTGAAACATCCTTTTTTGGGGGGACTCCACGTTGACATGAAAAAAAAAGAATAGTTCCCCATTGATCACACGGGTCTGCTGTCGAACTACCGATTTTTGGCATTGAGGATCTTTCGATGTGCGGTGTGTTTCCTCTTCCCCTCAATATTCACGTTGTTCGACACGAATCGTTCACTCAGTCCGCAACCCAACCAAATTTCATAACGACGAGTGCCTAAACCTAAACACATCCCCCTATTTTCGTGCTCATGAAGTCTACTCCATTCGGTACCGTCAGCTGCGCTCGATGGTGTACTTCGGGTGCAAGTGGGTTGCACACGGAGTGGTTCGACGAAGAGCTAGAGGCATCGCGCGCACGACTGAGCTCTTTCTAAGCAGTTCGCTATCTAGTGTTCGGGTGTACTTGAAAGCAAAGTGCTTCTTCGACCACAATCAAGACGATGGCGAGAACATCTCTAGCTTATGATAAAATCACCCCATAGCCATCCCACCCGCCACCAGATGAGAGAAGCGGCTATGGATGGCAGGCAGCATGAAAGTGTGTCCATGCTGGAGTGTAAGTAACGGAGTGAAATATGTGTCGGAACGGCGTCCACTCATGGCTCGAGCATACTTCCGGTACTGCTGTTACGAGTGGCAGGACGCATGCTCTGCAAAGACCAACGTGTTTCAATCAAACGTCTGACTTAGTTCTGGCAGCCATCAGCGCCCTCAGAGCGTCATGGCCGTCACCGAGGATGCTCGAGTACCAGCTGTTGGGTTCTTGATGCAAGCGATTATGTGGTAGACAAGCGTCTACGGAGCCGTCTAACCTTGCCGCTCCCCGTCTAAACTTTCGATCCTGTTCTCCCATTTCAAAACCTTGCGGCCTAGGTCTGGCCACGAGATGGTCGTTTCGGATAATTCATACCTAGGCTAACATTCTGGTGAAAGAACTGTTTGCCCATTGCAATTGAAACATATTCCTGCTGGGAGCATGCGGCCAACAACAAGACACTGGCGCAACATTCTGTTCCGGAGCAATTGGATATTTAAACACGCAGCAAATGCAACCGGTTAAGATTTCTTACGCAAGAGATTCTTCTCGCCAACCAGGCGTTGGACGTACCTCTGTGTCCTTCGTTTTGTCTTGTGCACCACCGCTAGCACCAACTCCAAGCGAGGAGCGGTACAAGTGCATCTGCTCCTCGATGGCGCGCTTCAATGATTCGCAACGCCAGTATCCAGCTTCACGATAGAGCTGCTCACGTAACGCGCACAAAGTATACAAGAGTATCAACTGATGATGACGTGTATTTTGAGGTTCAGGGGCAACTACTGACGAGGGCGGTCACCTGAGGCACAGCAAAACGGTTGTATTCTGATTTGCTCGCCCGCGTCTTCCGCTAAGCCTAAGCCCTAATAGAAACAAAATCATTTTCGTTTTCGAAAAAATAGAGAGACGTCTATTTGCAGGGTACCATGTAATTGTTCGATATGTGGTTGAATTTGCACTTGATCTTAATATTGCGTACGCTGTGGCGTGTTCCGCTTTCAATACAAAATGAGCATAGGCCAATGGTCTAGACTTATCTTCTCGTGAAGCACGCTTCGTGAAGTATTTTAGTACATTCTATCTGCCACATATTACCATTTTACCGACAGCACACGACCAAGTTGGGTTCCTCCATTTACAAAAAATGGGAGAAACTCTACCCGTCCAAAAGTACGGCGCCATTTCTTGCGCCGCACGCACACTCAGGTTCAACCATTTCGGACTGGCGTGTGGCCCTTTCAGCACGAATATCGAGATAGTTGCGCGATAAGTCTCTACGCGGGCGAGCATCTTGGCATTGAAAAACAGCCGCATAAATACATACAGGCCCCAGTCAAGGAGGTCCTCCCACTTGGGTCGTTTGTCGGGGAGAGGGGGTCCGTGCCGATCAGGAGTTGAGAACTTTGAGACACCGATGGTGGCTACAAATACGACCGAACTGTTATCTGCAGTGACTCATGTTGGACAACTGAGGCAAGGAGGATGCTGTTGACAGCACATGGACGGAATAAAGTGTTCTGTCCTGTTTGCGATAGCGTCACCTCGTGGCAGTCAGGGGCGGACAACAATAGCCCTCAGAGGCCATGTTGAGATTTTCTAGCGTCTTGTCGAACCAGAAATAGCCTACATGTATTCTTCTGATTGATATGCTACCCCAATTCCTGCGCATATATAGTAGTCAGATCTCGTGCGCGACGGAGAAATAAAACCAACCAAACACACGCTATTGGAGTGGACAGGATATCTCAACTCGTTGAGGGGTGTACGCATTCTCCGGGAAACCCACAGCCCCGGAACTGATCGTAAGACACTTCGGACGCTCTTACCTGAGTCAGCAGGGTCGTGTCAGTAGGTAGAATTCCGTCCCGCAGGAACTTGATGATATACCGAAACATCCACCTGCGATAGAGGGAATGCATTCCCAGAACAACAAAAATGACCGAGGTCACGGGAAACACCCATGCCAGACACTTCCAATGCGTATCCGCACACGAAAAATGATACCTCCACATTATGTGGGCATGCCTGTAGAACAGCGCATCGGTGTTCTTGAGAACAGCTGCAAAACCATTATTGTAACTCCTTCATGCGGAAAGGTGGAATCGCGTACGACTTACACCGGTTGAGATCAGCATAGCAATTGAAACCTATGCAAAGTTCGTTCCACTGCGAAGCACGTAGGGCAGATAAATTACTCCAAACCTCATGCAGAGAGGTGCCATTCAATCGGAGTAGTTTGTAGGAGTGTGTAGTGTCCAGGTGCCCTGTACCCAAGGGTCGTCTGCAGGCGGTTAAGTCTTTGTGCAGTTCCAGACAGAAGTCTGTGCAATAATGGTTAGACCGGAGTCTAATCGGACCGAAGTCTGTTGAGGCAGTGACCGATATCGATGTTGTTGCTAATGCCGCTTCTGGGACTTGTACTTGTTTTCAGTCTTGTTCACTTCACAGACTTCTTGCAGGTGAGATGTTGGTAGTTGGGAGTGAGCCTGATGGCGCTCTCGACACCTCGTGATCTCGCTATAAGTACAATGCCTACGATCAACAATCAATTAATTCACGAGCTCCTCGCAATACTCGTCGCTACATGCTATGCTCTGCCAAAAGATACATCACACCGCATCATTGCATATAGCAAGCATACAGCTGCACCTGTATTGCTACACACATCCCACACGAGTAATGCGCTGTATTTCAACATAGGTGGCGTGGAAACCATTGATGCATACTAACACTACTGTGTCCGGTTGGATATGAGCACCTTTCCCAAAAGACGTCACCCAGTCTGGCCACTAAGCTTGCGGTACCAACCTTGACAAACCGTTCACACGCTTCGAGCTAAACATGTTTTTCCACACGGTTGAGATCCTCGGAGTACCTCAGCTCACCAGTCTCTATCAACGTTGATGGTACCGCCAAGGTCCGCTCTCAGCGGTCCGCCGTCGTGGCAGAGAGCGGCCAAAAGACAAGCAGGATCTCGTCGAAGGACAGCTGTCGACGCCTCGAAAAGCTACGGCAATAGCGGGAATGGGGGAGCCCATGGGAGGAAGCACGAACAATCAAAATGACAAAGGAAAAATAGCAGCTTTGGCATGAGAAAGCGAACTTGATGGTCAAAGAAAACGCCTTGTACCTACCCAGGGGCTGTTCGTGAGACAAACCGCAGCCAGGCCCTCAACCGATCAATACGTATTTGCTGGGCCTCGGTCCACTCATGAGATCTTCGAAAGGGGTCCGATCGTCGTTGCACCATACATGGTGCTGGCGCAGGACGTGGAGGAAACCAAGTCGTTGCTACGTTTGCCCGCAATGCGACAGAAAGATGAATTCGTTTTTTGTAGCGAAACTTTGCTGGTTTGCCGAGCTGCGGGGCTTCATTGATTCATCGTAATTTCCCAGGTGCAGTTATTATAGTTTTCTCAACGTAAAACCCATGGAAGTAAGCATGTGCCCAGGTGCGCTACGGAACCGGCCGAGTCGTTCATCCCCTCCATGCAGTAACCACCTTCCCCCCCCACTGGCGTTCATTTGGTTTTTAGCCAACGAGAATCAACACGTGCACATGTTGTTTGAGATACCGCGTATCGTGCTGATACAGGGCGGTGGGCTCCCAAGTGTACTACTTGTACTGGCATTAGAGTTTTGCTAGACATCAGGACGACAGAGATAGGCGCCAGAAAAATATACAAGATTCCAACGGCAAATTTGTTGTGGAATTGCATAAAACAAGATCGAGATCTTGCAAAGATGTTGCATAGTCACGCACGTGGTCCATTTTTCGGTCCATCGTAGATGTTCGGCCGATTGTCCTCAGTGGAAGGCCGGCATATTCATACTGCATTGCCCGGAGAATGGGGCCTCGCGCTCAACCCAAACATTCACTACAGAGGCTCCGGCTCTGCACATCTAACAAGACGATTAACTTTCGGTGAGCAAGCCATTCCAAGCCCTATTGAAATTGGCGATCGGATCCAAGGTCGGATTTCACCTCGAGCAACATATCCACACACATGCCGCAGCTCACGTATGCCTACATGCGGAGACTTTCTTCAAAGAATTGGGTTTGGAACGCTGCACGAAGTTCCTGTGTGTCTTGAAGCTGAAACATACGCTGAATTCAACATGTTGCCACACGGCGAACCTTCTATCGACGTAATTATTTCATGGTTCCAAATGTCCTACTTATACATAACTAGTCTAGTGTCAGTGTCAGAAAACTGGGCGTTCGAGGAAGGTTTATTCCCTACGGAAAGCAAGTAGTGCAGATTCCGAATTCAATATTTCACACCTGTCCGCCAACATTAAGTCTGACTCTCTTCTCGGAGTGGTGTACAAGGCACTCCGCTGGAATCCACTCGTCATCTTTCGTCATGCTCAAGTCGGCTTTTTCCAGCCGAAGCACCTCCTCATCCCTGAGAGGAATGGTCAGTGTACGAAAAGCACTCCTGAGGGACACTGAAAAACATCGTAGACAGCAGTAGACCACAACACTCCGCATCTCATTGCAATCAACGCCTCGCACCTACTTTATTAGATAACTTTTGCCTCGGCACAAGCTCACCAAATACACATGCATACATACAGTACCCGATCTATGTACCTTCCGGCACACTTTCAGAATGAAATCTGAAGGAAAAATGGGCAGCTCACATGCGAGCTCGTCGCCGTTCTTCTCGTAGGAAGGCACGTTGCCGAGCCAGCTGAGGGGCATGGTGTTGGAGGGCGAGAAAATACGGCGGAAACGCGTTTAGCTGATGAACCTACGTGTATCTAGACTACTTAAGACTTGTAGCTTCCTTTGCCCGTTTTTCCTTCGTTGAAGAGTTTCGATCTAGGCTTACACAAAAATATTTCTCTGTACAAGTGGCTTCATGATGGTGTGTGACCGTGCATGACTACATCGTGTACAATGTAACATAGTCTGCTGAACATGTCGTTTATTACATCTGCATTCTACATAGTAGACTACTTTAGGCTGGAAGTCTCTGCCGGCAGGTGCTGTGAAATATTCCTTCGAAGTACAGCAGTAGTACATGTGTCCATGGTTTGCACCGCATGAGGGTTTGCGGATCAAAAAGACCAACATACGGAAAACCACATTGTGCCGCCTTTATGATATTTCCGTGATAGATGTGGTACAAATACTACGTGTAGTTAGCACATCACCTTCTGCGCTTCCGCTTGCAGCTCGCTCGCTCTCTGAACGACTACGGTCCCCTCCAAACTCAGCTTTTCCTCCATCTGCCGGCCGATCTGATCAACATGTCTCATCCAGCCACTTGATCCGATATCCATCAGGCCCGTGGGTACAAGGTACGCACGTGTCGCCGCCTAGACAAGTAGACAAGTGTGTTTTTACGAACGGTGACGTTGACGATGCGATAAGGTGGTCGAGCTTCACAGTTCCGTCGGCGGTTACATAGCGGGGGAGCGGGGGGGTCATTCATAGGGTCCCCCCCTCAACCGAGACGGGTCCGGTCGTTGTGTGCCCCTCGTCCCCGTGTCTTGTGTCTTGTCTGTTGTGTTGTGTTCCATCGCCGCACTGCCGCAACGTCGCCCAACATCTTGCAAGCGAGGGTTCTTAGGGCGCAGGTTAACCACCGATCGAGGATATGGCTGATGCTGGAGCAGCAGAGGAGAAACATGGCCAGGATGCGCAAGAAGAGGAGGATTGGAAAATTCAAGCTGAAGCGTTCAAAAATGAAGGTTTGGTCCCTCCCTAGCACGGCATACATCTTGTGTGTACAGTACTGCTGTACGCATACATCGAATAAAACTCATGGACGACTGAAGGCCGAGTCTTGATCTAAAGCTACAAGGACGCCTCCTGGGACACCGACTCCACCAGTTGGTCGAAGGACGAGGAACAGACTGCTGTCACTAGAGTTTAATAACAGATCAGATCACAAAATATCTTCCCATATGATGAATACCTTTTGGTAATCTTCCAAAGACTAAATATACATTTATGATACAATAAAGAAGTACATGTACAGCAGTAGTATACCTCTGCCGTCGCTGTGTTGTCTTGGTTACATAGGAAAAATGACACCCACAGAAAGACTACCGGTTCGAGATATAACCACAGTCGAACGGGATGTGGTGGAGTCTTTTCAGTGAGTGGAGGAAAACCGGCTGGGTACTGGACTTATTTCGTAGAAAGTAAACATAGTAAATTAATTGAAAGTAAACAAACATGACCTCACAGAAAGACTACCCGTTCGAGATATAACCTCAGTCGAAAGGTCTATTTAAGTCTAACACTCATGATATCAGTGATACGCATAGCTGGTGCTAATAAAAACACCTGTGTACAGGTAACCTACATTTTACAATACATCCCCTGTAGTTCTCTACTGGGTCAACGACAAAACTGTCCTGCGGCGCAATAAACGTTTCCCCATTGCACATATTACCGTAAGGTTGCGAGTCAGCGCACAAAGGGGTGCGATGGTTTTTCAAAGCCTAATTTCTCCACAACCAGAAGAGTGCGAGCACCAACTGATACAATACTTCTCAGGAAAGCTCTCGATGAGATATTTCCAAAACCGCCCTTTTCGACAGCAGCAGTGGTATTCTAACCTCCTGGTTGTGGAGAAATTACTCTTTCAAAATCGCTCGCACCCCGTGCGCTGACTCTCAACCTTACGGTAATACGTTGCTCGAGAAGGCACGGTAGGGCATGAGTCTCTCTTGGCTGAAATACGTTCTTCGTACCTTCTTCGTAGCATTGGCCATCTTTGACGCCGTTCGCTTCGGAGGCGTGGGCGTCGGAGTGCCCTTCGTAGGCTGCTGCTGCGTACATACAGGGCTACATACAAAACTACATATCTGTGCGCTGCCGTAACTCTTCACAACAGAGAATGTATATCGTTGAGAGGGAGATATTTTAGACAAACAAGACCAACACCAGTACTAGATAGGGCGGGGTAATGAGCGGCGGGGTAGCGACTCAATACCCTGCAGTAGTCTTATCTGCGATGCTGATGGTGCACGAATCCCGACACACAGCAGCGTGAATCGTTTGTGGTGCAGCTACGCGTGCACCAGAGGGACAGGCTGCAGGGGTGCGACGGGCGCGACGATGTTTTTATGTGCGGCCCCCGTTCAAAATTTTGCACTTTACATGCGGTTGTTTCTTTTCGTCGATGCACCATGCGCACGCCCATGAAGAAACAAAATGTGAAGTCTTCCCGCTGTGCGGACGCAAACACGCACATCTGGGCATCTGGAAGAGGCACGCATGCGGCATATACCTGGCGGCGAGCGTATTACACATCACACCGTCGAGGAGCACGACCAGCAGCGTAGACATAGGATTGTGACAAGACAGATGGCAAATATTGCGTCAGGCTCACAACTTGCCCGCCACATTCGTCTCAAAAGTTTTCCGAGTTTCTTGCCAAGCGAAGCAAGCAGTCTACATAATACTCCGGTCGCCCCGGTGGTCTAGTGGGTACCCTCGCAGCCTTCTAAGGGCCAGGTTATGGGTTCGAGTCCCGGCAAAGTTCTCTTCCACACTAAATAAATCCTGGTCTAAGTTGGAAGCGATGCGCTGCAAAGCTCGTTGTTAGTAAACTAGATCGACTTCATAAGTCGCGAGGGAAGGGATTGCTGTACCCTTATCGCGATAAAAATATCTCAGGCAGGAACCGCAGGAGGAGGTGCAACCCCCCCGTCCTATGTGACCCCGGTTGGGTCGTCTAACTAGTAAAAGTGGAGGATGGGGGCCAGAGGGGCAGACGGCAGAGTCCAATGATGGGATTTAAAAAAAAAAAAATGTATCATACATCACGGGACATAACTACTGCTGTACAGCATGAACCAAAAACAACAAAGCCGTTGATGGTCATGGCTTTGATGCGAGAGACCCACCAGCAGCAACAGCAGGCAGGGCACGGCTTTTGCGAAGACAAGTCGGTATTTAGCGCGGCGCAAGTACGCAACCTGAACAGATCCCGCGGGGAACCATCCTGATCACGCACAGCAGCAGTAGACCCTCACGCCCTCGACGGTTTCTCTCGATGGTAGGTGCGATCTCTGGACATGGGAATGTGTGTTCTGTTGTGTGTTCGTTTGTGATCATCGGTCTGCTGCTGTTTTTGTAGCAGTCGGTTGGACCACTCAAAGTCCATAAACACCCGCCAGGTTACACATGGCGCATGACTATATCCACGGCGCACAGGTCTCGTATAGGCCCGGCCCCTCCTGGTTTTCATAGGTAGCTGGTCTCGGATCAGCGTCCCAGCGGTGATGTGATTTTTGGAGGTGTTGTTGTCTTTGTCTGTCTCTGTGTCTTCTCCAGGTTTCAATCGCGCGCGCGCGCGATCTCCGATTTTGTGCACGCCTTTTCGCGTAGAAACCCCGGGGTTGCGGAGCAAGATCTCCTACGAATTTAGGCTACATATGCCGGTGAAGCACGACCATCCGCTGTCGGAGCACGACGAAACCGGTGTGGAGAAGAGCGCGCTTTTTTTCTTCTTCCTCAGAAGCGAACAGATCGTCAATCAGTGCCATATAGATCTCGTTCTGGTCCCAAAGGTGTGCTAAATAGGCTTCCCAGAAATCAAACTTTGGGCCCCTGTATCGTGCGGCGGAATAGGCCGATATATAGAGCCTTTTTTTTCCTCCTGGGAATGAAGGGAAAAAAGGTCGCGCTTCGCGCTCCGCGGCTCATTAACAATAAATTTAGGAAATACCTCGAAGTATGAAATATGCATGCAATGACCGAAAGAGTGCCCGTTACAACAACACAAGAGCAGTCGAGGGGATGTGCTGAAACAAGTTGGCGAAAACTATTGTCATTTGGCTCACATTTTTGTACTGGATCAGTCTTTTAGTCGCCGGAAAGCAGTGAGCCACCTTACACAGATTAGGCACGAGAAAAAATTGATGTTTTCTAGTATCCGAGGGCTTCGTTTGGATGCATCATTTGGCCGTTTGGACCCCCCGAAGGCATCCACATCCCACTGAGCATGTGTCCAGCTTTCATAGTTCTGTAAGGTCGCGTTGGACTCAGCATGTCAGGATTCAACGCCTCCCCATTTGAACCCGGGGGGGGCTTCATGTGAGAACCTGGGGTGGTTGCAAGGGGCCCTCCTAGTGGTAACCATGGAAGATCCCTCCCCCCCCCTGACCAAAGTTGATGCCCAGACTGGGGGGTGTCCATGGGTTCCAGCGGGAGGGCCCCTTGGCGGTTGGTGGCTCCGTGACTTCACCCGACCAAGCACTCTGTTCATGAACCGGAGGAGCTTTTCGACACGAATCGATTTTTTTCACGCGAAATGCAGTTTTACAGCCCAAATTACCACCCCTTTCTGGATGGATTAAAAGCGTCCGCTCCATTGGCGAGTTGCAAGGCTGGATACCTACAGCGATTTGTTCAACATACCAGTTTCACTCGAGAAAAATCTGGTTGTAGGGGGGGGCGGGGGGGGGTACTCATAGTCGTGCATGCCGTAGTCGTTAGACCTTTGCCCTCGCATCCCTACAAAGCCGGGACGGAGCACGCCGGGTTCTCACCGGACCAGGCCCTCACATCACCAAGCGCGAAGCACCGTGAGGTATTCGGCGAGCCGCATGAAGGGTACGCTGCATCCTGCTAAGGGTGTTCGGCATCTTGTGCTTACTTCCTTTCGTACGGATGACAGCTTAATTTTGTTCTGGTGCTATCTATCACTTCCAGAAACAGTTATGAGCACTGTGTAGCTTCCTCGAGGGTGCGTGAACAATTTAACACGACGTGGTGCGATCATCCCCTTTGCGCGGAGTGAGGGTTCTCGACCCCGCACAACAAAATCTACTCGACCACCATTATAATTACCGCCAAAAAAAAACAGAGGCAAAAAAAAAGCGGTAACCTGGTTGCCGAGCTCACGAAGTGATCGGCTTGTTTTACAACGTCGTTGCCAAGCGACGAAAACCCAATCCCATTGGTAAACATCGGGCGGGGGAGCCGGGGGGGGCAGGTGGCATCTATTCATGGAGAGAGGACTGGAGCGGCCAACCTACGTACATGAACCACCTCTCCGTAAATGATCCGTTTTGACCGATCGAAATTCGAGTTGCAGCTCGTACATTGATCACGATCGGTTGTTCGAGGCTTCCTGCTGCTCGTTGCTGGGCACGCGACACCTGTCATGTACCAAATCAGTAGGGTCAAACGATTGCTATGGACGCAGTTGATGTGG
The DNA here is from genome assembly GCA_000310025.1 of Ectocarpus siliculosus. Classification (NCBI taxonomy): domain Eukaryota; class Phaeophyceae; order Ectocarpales; family Ectocarpaceae; genus Ectocarpus; species Ectocarpus siliculosus. Next base: position 5,245,490 of record FN649742.1, on the reverse strand, counting down.
GCGGCGATGTGGAGAGTCAAAACAGCAAATGCTTTCGGGGGAGTGTCTCTGTCTCGTGTAGTTTGAGAGTCCCAACAATTGGGCTTTGCGGTGCATGAAAGTCGGCCTACCGAGCTCAACTAGGAAAGGACGGGCGGTAGATTTGTAGATGAGAGAGCATCAGCAGCAGCAACACCAACAGCAGCAAACAAAACAAGACACCCTTACATTCCTATCGCTCCGATGGTCCGTCGGCGACCTCTTCACCGTATACCTCTCTAGGTTGTGGGGTCGAATATCTCTGGAGTGAACAAATCGCTTCAGTCGAAAGTTTCCCCAACGTAAGGGAAGAAAGTGCTGAACCCTTCTCTCGTTAAATACTGAAGGCAACCACCCCAGTGGGAAAGGTGGAGAGAATTACGTAGCGCCAGTGTTAACTGTTCACCTTCCTCTTGCTCCTGTGCGACCCCGGCTGATGCGTCAGACAAGTAGCCAGAAGGTGTACTGTAGTCTGGCGCCTAGAGTAGAGTAGATGGAAGGGACACACACACGCAACCAGAAACAAACGCGCGTCCAAAGTAGTAGCAGCTATGGTAAACACGTGCAGTATTCCTGTTGTTGCTACGGTATCTGTCTTTAATCTGGAGAGTAGCATTGACTCCCCCATGACGCTCCCCACACTGGAGCCCAGATCGTGGACTTTAGAGGCATTTTGCGTTTTCAACCGCACTGAGACTGACGTTTTTTCATTCGTCAGCCAGTTAGCGCGGTCGATGCTAGTAAGAAAAACACACACAACTTCACATCCCTTACTTTGCCTGAATATTCTGTAAGCCAGGATCTTGCCGGCCAGGCTCACCGCCGCCGCACGCAGACAACAGAAGAGGCATTAAAAACCGTAGTTTCTTCGCAGCTAACTTGATGCTGTGGGTTGTACCGATGACGCGTACATGCGCATGTACGGTGCTAAACATCCCTGTCTCGTATTTTCGGTTGCGCGGAAAAGTGACCGTACCAATCTTTCTACAACAAATCCGACGGATATGCAAACCTGGCACGCGAAGTTTTGCTGTCAGTCTTGAGCGTTTTGTAACTCATCGAACCCTTTATGATGTCCAGGCAACGAGGCTTTCAAGACCGGCAAGTGGAAAGAAGCGATAGAAGGGTACACAAGGGCGATCGATATCGACCCCGACAACAAGGTGCGGAACGGGACGTTGGATGCTGGCGCCTCTCGCACGGCTTGTTTTCCCAACAACGGCATTGCAGCACTATTGTATTTGTTTTGGTGAAACTAGAATCTGTTTGGATCTAATCTAGACCGGTCTTTCGATTTTCGGAGATATTTTTATTGCTCTTGGTGTCTCCTTCTTTGTCACGTCGCCCCCGTTTCTGACGCAGGAAGTTTTCTCATCCCAGTTTAGTTGCTCCGCCAAGCGTTGCCTCCAAGTTTTGTTTGGTGTCTCGTTCCGTGGACGTTATGCATGAGAAGGACCATCAAACATGTGCGTTCTTCAAACACGGGTCAAGCAGACCTACCGTACCTCTAAGAATGAGGCAGCGGCAAATACAGAGGTGCATGTAGGCGCGTGGAACTGTGTGAATCCCACTGTACTATAGTATCTCTGCGTCTACTGTCGCGCACTATTGTACTATTGTACTATTGTACTGCTGTAGTCGTCACTCGTCGCACATGTGGCACCTGGCTGACTTTGTGCCCCAACGGTCATGGTGGAATTTGGATCACAGGATACCTGTTGCCATAGCGTCTGGTAGGTGTACATGTAGCTCGCAAGCACGGCCCCTTCTTCGCCGAGCTAATTGTACAGTATCAAGTCTATGAAGTGTTGTATGTGCATGTATTCAACCAACCGAAGAAACGATAACATGTGCCTTCGCTCTGTGATGGTACTTGTACTTGCGGTTGAACCCACAGGTTTATTTCAGCAACCGCAGCGCGGCATATCTCAAGCTGGGAGATGCCAAGAGCAAAGCGTTGAAAGATGCAGAGAGGTGCATGGAGCTCGCACCGGAGTGGTCTAAATCGTTCAGCCGCCTCGGTGCAGCACAGCACGCACTTGGCCGGTTCGACGGAGCGGTCCAAACGTTCAAGGTATGTCAAGGTATCATGTAGTGTATTTTGTCTTAATTTTCAGGGCCTCGTGCAGAAGACAACACAAGACGTGTACAGTACCACTTTGTCGCTTGTTTGACGCGGGGACTCTTTTTTCTCATCTCTTATGTTTGGATGGTACTCTGCGGCTGTACGCCTTACACCCTTGCACCCTTTCTCAGTGATGTCGATGTCGATAACTGCCTTTATTGTCGTTCGCCAAGGCTGGTCTCGCGATTGACCCCAATAACGCTGGGTTGGAGTCTAGCCTTGCCGCGGCGAAGGAGGCGCAAGAAACGGACCGTCGAGAGCGCTGGCGGCAGGCGGCCATCGAGAGGGACATCGAAGAAGAGCGACTCAAGAAGAAGGACGCCTTAAAAGCCAAAGCAAAGGCCGAAGCAGCCGAAGCAGCCGAAGCGAAGGCTGCTGCTGCCGTGGAGGCGGGAGAAGGAACCGCGTCCGGCGACCCTCTCTCATCGTTCTTCTCGGAAATTCAGGGAGAACAAAAGAGCGTACCCGCGAAAAAGGTTGAGCGTGTGCTCCACGATAAGTACACCAACCAGGACATGGGCACACCCAAGGAGCAAATGGACCGCTTGCTGCAGCACAACTACAAATGGAAAAACTTGAACGCCTTTGAAACGCTCCAACTCGGCCAAGATGCAACGGTTGAGGACATCAAGCAGAGGTGCGTCTACGTCGGGCCTTATGTCATTCTTCTTGTACAGTACTTCGAATTACTTGGTATCATTTTTAATGGAATGCCTTTCCTCCCCTAGGATAAAGCGGTCGTGTTTGCGGTTGCGCTTCCGGGTGTCCCACGCATAGGATGTTCTATGCATACCACTGCGTAGAGCGAGCGAGTACTCGATTTCTCACACCCCGCTCTCTGCCTCTCTCTCTCTCTGGGCCGTTGTACAGGTACAGAAAGCTGTCGACGTTGGTGCACCCGGACAAGAGGCTCGATATGCCGCAGGCCCGTGACGCATTCGAAGAGGTCAAGAAGGCATACCAGGTGCATGATGAATGTAGCAGCCCATTGTCCGTAGCAAAAATGAAAGGTGTCGTGGTCTTCCACATTGTTGAAGTAAGTCATGGTAAGTGGATCCGAAGCAACAGCAACAGCAACAGCAACAGCAGCACTCACTCGTGTTGCCGCTTCGTGATGATGGTGTTTTGACGCATAGTCGCATGGTTACTGCAGCAGATGAATCTGATTTACTCTCATGGTGTCGGTTGGCGATGTCACTGTAACTTTCTCGAACTTGCTCTTTGGCGGTGTTTTCTCTCCTCTCCTCTCCTCTCCTCTCGGACAAAGCTTCTGCTGGACGAAGATCGCCGCATTACGATGGCGGCTACGATCGATGCCGTCTGCACTCGTGTGTCGAAAGAGCGACAAAAGAAAATTGACAAAGGCGTGGCATTAGCCGACCTGACGAAGGAGCTCGGAAGCGAAGAGGCACACAAGAAGAAGGCGTGCATGAAAGAGGTAAGTCTACAATGAGAGCTCGTCCTGAGATAATGCTTGCAGTTGCTTGGTTCACTGAAATCTGACCCGTTCCCGTTTGGAGTTGAACTTGTGCAGGTTGAGCTGTTGGCACCAAGATACGTCTGGCGTCTGTTGCAGTTTCACATATAGATTTGGGGATCCGTACCATCTCGAACGTACGTCGCTCTGAACTATCTGCATTGCAGTAGCATGTTTGGTGGTGGATGTGCTTCCTGACCTCTCGCGCGTTGTCGTTTGAAGCAAACGCGCAGCGTACAGTACTTGGGGGAGAATTGTTTTGCTCCGAGCGAACATGTTGCTCCTCGCTTCTTCCCCTCGTCTCCGGTTGTTAATGCAGTTTGCCACAATCGAACTTCGTCGCCGCGAGATAGAAAAACACCGTCAAGCTCAAAAGAAGAGGGAACATTCTCAGGAGGAGGCCGAGAAGGATGCGATACGGAAGAACGTGGAGGGGGAGAAGGCATGGGCAGAAACAGAACGGTGAGAGGTGACGTGACGCAGCGTGGTAGTGAATGAACTGACGTCCAATAATGGAAAACTAGTTGACCCGTCCATCACTCGTTCAAGCGTGGATCTGGAGTGGAGAGGTTTCGTGGCTGTGGTTCAATCTATGACATGACATAGATCAAGTCGGGTTCATGTATTGCGATTGGCGTTGTTTTGTGAGGAACCAGCACTTGCTTCCGGCGACTTCATTAATTGCGATGCCAGGTATATACAACGTTTGGCTACACACAAAGATTACCTTCTCACATATACCATACAATATACCATACTTTTGTGGCATGTCACACTTTCGTCTGCGTGTCTGGTTGGCGCACCCCTCAATTTCTACTACTACAAGTATTTGGTACACTGCACGACACAGGAACAGAACGCATGAAGTCGGGCAATGACCACAGAAAAGCGGACGGCAGCTGTAACAACGCCTGTTGTAAGGTCCGCGCTCCCCGAGGAAGAAAGGGAAGTGACGGCAACATAGCAAAGGTACAGACATGGGCTGCATCCAACATGCTGCGCCCCAAAAACTAAAAAAATAAGTCCGCGGGACTCGAAAAGGTTAAGGTTTGTACGGCGATACGCCGGAAACATTATTTCGTGAAATTTCCCGCTGTCGCGGACGAACGCGTCGAGAGGACGTTGTCATCGGGAATGCCACACTGTAGGATGAAAGCGCTGGTGGGTGCCGTACACAGTTGGCAGGCTGTCGAAAGTCGCCCGGCAGCCCGGGAACAGCACACCATTCTCGAGAGTATACTCTGCTAAAACAATACATGTGGTATCCATCGCCACAAGACCGGATATGGCACAACTACCAAACGCATTCATCCTACCTGGTTAACGTTCTTGGGAAGCCCCAAGCGAAGAATGTTGCACGCCCATCACCGTCGGTCCTAAGGGGTTTAGGTTTAGGTTTAGGTTGCGTGTGCATGTGCATGTTTTATGCCAAAATAGCGTTGCAGAACCGTTGTGTAATCGGTTCGTGCATACCTTCCCTGTGCAATGTATGATTATACTTCGAAGTACTACGCATAGTACAATTTTGGATGCGCTGACTTACGTAGGCATGTTGTATTTTGAACCGTCGATTGGGTGCAGGTCGGCATGGAAAATTCTCATTTTTCATTTTTGCCTCGTTCCTGCTCCGTTTGACGCCCGTAGGAGGGAGAAAAGAGTCGGAGGATGGAGGGATTTCCAAAAGGGAGGCAACAAACCAAAGGTTCAGAAGACATGGAAACAAGAAATGGCCTCCTCATCAGAAAAGCCGAAATTCGGTGTCGTTGACGCCGGAGACTATAAGAAAGATTGGAAGTAGATGTTCTTTGGTTCGTCTATTTCTCGCTATTCAAGCTGACAAGGTCAACCTGTTGGTGGGCTTCCTGTGGCGGGCGTGAGTTGTTGCAGGTATTGTCATGCCGTGCTGCCTTGCTTGCGGTTCATTTCGTGCCAAGCGTGACAGGGGAGTTGACAGGTTGAACGTCCAATCAAGTCGAACGGACTGAGCGTGCGCTCTTTCTCGAGAGAGGAGATGGTCAACGGAAGTATGATTCCCGTGCTGTATCGCCGTGTGAGCCGCCGCAAACGGCGCATGGTGAGGTCGGCCGATCAGCGTCGGGCTTTGTGGCCATGTCCGGAGCCGATCCTCGTAAGTAGTATGCCGTTCTTACGCCTCGAACACCCCTCTGGTGTTATACTACCATTGTGGTCCAGGCATGTAGGCTACACGTTATACCACCAAGGATGCGGGTCTTGGCAAACTGTGCGGTCGTCTGTGTTAATGCTTGTAGTCTCATATTTTTTTAGCACAGGGGTGCCAAGACGCTGATACAGCACGTGCCCAGAGCCTGATACCAGTGCGGAAAATGAATGAGATGGTCTGGCTTATAGCGCAAATCGCACACCCCGTTCGATGACTCCGATCCGTGCGATTCTGAATAGAAACAAGGCGGCGGTGTGGGGTGTTTTGAAGGCATCCCCCGTGCCAAAACTCCGACACAGCGACCCTGAACAAATCGCAGCGGCCACACCAGCACTTCGCTTGTACGGTAGTGCACAACCGGATCACAACACGGCGACCGTGTTTTAGTTTGCCAGTACAGTAGAGGTTTGATGTGGACCAATTGGGACCAGTTTGGCGGTAGAACAGGTTACGGCCGATAGAAGCGAGGTTTGGTTTGGTGCCACGCACGAAGAATTACGTAGTGGCCTACGGGGTATGTACAATTTGGTCTGCCAGTCTCCCGGGCCAGGTATGCGTATTGTTGCCCGGTATCCTACCTATTTTGGTAAGTGATTTGTGGTCGTTTGGCCTCTCGAGTGGTTTGTACGCGTTCTTGGTTGATGGATACCGTTTGCTGATTGATTTCGATAAAAGTAACATTAAACAACAAGACATGTTCCAGTAATTAAACGACCTCACATTTGCACGTGAGCAACGTCACTGTGCCAAAGTACAGCAGTGGAGCCCATTATACAAGCTCCCGCTGCAGCATTTTTACGAAAAATGCAGGAAACCTCGCGGTATCGCCCAACCTTATCGAAGGCATCGGGGTCTGTGCACATCGACGTGCGAAGTGAACGATACCCCTGCGATAACTAATTAAATCACTTTGGAACTTGGAACCTTGGAACCCGATTTGTACATTTGTACCCGCACTCCCTGTACCAAGACCCCGACCCGTGCGGTGTCGCTGATCGGCGCCAAGACCCGCATCCCGTATTGGCGTTTTGAAATTTCACAGTGACCGAACAGCTTGTTTCTCGGCAAACGTGCTGATCCCTAACCTTTTGACGACGAGAGGGATAATTGGTACAAGTTGGATGGAAGAAATTAGCATGACATGCAGGAACGGCCCGCCAGCCGTCGTGTCGTGGTCGTCCGTGTACGCTCACCAGGAGAGAGGGAATAAACGAGAGAAAAATTCTCACACAATTGTCAAGCCACAAACCCTTTTCTCTCTGCTTGTGCACGACAACAGTCGACGGATGAAGGTTATTTTTCTTGAGAGCATTAACACGGCCAGTTGGTTGAGGCTGCCGTAGTAACCGCTTCATCAAATAGCCCAAGAGTGTAAGCCCGCAGAACTAACGGCAAAGGAAAACTTAATCCCGAATGCTGCCGAAGAGATTGTTCACTTTTTCTACGTATAACACACACACAAATCAAGCGAAAGGGATTGCACAGTCCGCTGCCCACCCGCGCTTCTATGACATGTGGACCCACACGAATCCCCGCCTGCCTCCAGCAAAAGCTCCCAGTCGCGCGCCAATTGCTCACCCTCGCAATTGTCTCTCAACCCCATAGTCTATGCCGGGACAAAACCAAAAAAACAAATGTACAGTAGGTAGACTACAGCAGTGGGGTGGAACGCCCACGTAACGAAGAAACGAACAACATCCAGGCATGTAAGGTAATATCTACAGTTGACTATGGAGGCTGTGAACCCTTGGCGTTTTGAAATTGAGCATTTCCATGAGTAATGTGACAAGCGTACACAAACCAACATCGTTTTAGGTGGAGTAGGGAGAAATGGTTCTTCCCGTGTTACTTTATTTGTAGAAACACATCTGACTTTGGTCTCGCGTACAATGTCGTTTCGATCAGTCCTCCGCCCCTGTTCCTACGTCGAAATCCTTGACGCAAATCCTCCTAGATCAAGATTTCCAGCTGTGGCCGTGCTTGCTTGAGCCTATCGACCGCATTTCCACCACAATTCGACAAATCTCGAAGATCAACGTGCTTCAAATGCGAACAGTACATGCTGAGTACATCAAGGGTGCGTTCAGTAAGACGACTACACCGTTTGAGGTTAAGACTGCGCAAGCCCGCAAATTCAATCGCAATCACTTCCATCCCATCGTCTGTTACCTTGCTGCAGTGTGAAATGTCCAACTCTTCCACCCACAGAAAGTCTGCAAGGTAACACAGAGTTTTGTCCGTCAGGTGTTTGCACTGGGCAAAGACAACTTCCTGCAATCTAGTACACGTCGACACAAGCGTCAAGACACCCTCATCTGTAAGCTGCACACACCCCGCGAGATTGATGTGTAGAAGTTTCGTAGCAGACGCCACCAAACGTGCCACTCCTTTGTCGGTGATGTTCAGGCAATACCCTAGATTCAGCGACGTAAGAGAGGCTCCCCTCCTTGACCCTGACACTGGGTCTTGAACAATATATGCGCAAGCCGTGTCGGTGAGGTTGCAGCACCCCGCCAAATTAAGGGTTTGAATTTGACAGGCGCGCTTCATTATGTGATCCACTGCGGTGTCCGTGAGCTTGTTGCAGTCGTGAAGGTTGATGTCGGTGACGCTCGTGAGCATGTTCGCCTCCACAGCTCTCCTTCCATCAACTGAAAAATCGAACACGAACGCGCTGTCCATTAGGTTGTACATGTCCTCCAAGCACAGGTACTCCATGTCCCAGCAATTTCGCGTGACGCTGCTTGCTCCCTCTTCGGTCACCCGGTTCAAGGCTTTCAGGTTGAGGCGCCGTAGCTTCCGGCATAGCTGCCCCAACGCTACGATGCTGTAATCAGACAACAACACACACCCACTCAGGTCCAAGGACGTGAGGGTTTCGTGGTTTACTTCCACCGCAAGCGTCTGTACCCCGACATCTGTAACAAAAGAACAATATTGGAGATAAAGCGTTCCTAGCCTCCGGCAGCACCTGGCCAATTGACCGAGTACGTCATCCGTGACGTTGGCATTGTGGCTGAGGTCGACAGTTTTCAGGCCCTGGCAGATAGAAGGAATACAAGCTAGGGCGAGCGAGCCGATGCCTGGACACCTACTCAGACCGAGAACGGCCAGCCCTCCGTTGCGCCGCATGATTCTTTCGAGATGCTTGTCCGTAATAAGCTGGCACCCCGATACAGTGAAAGCTTGAAGGTGCACAAGGACTTTGGCGACGTGCTCCATACTCTCGTCGGTGACCCTAGGGCCGGCATTGACACATTGGGGCTGTCAGAAAAAACTAAACGATGACAACGCAAAGATACTGCAGAACCTGGGCGACAGCGGCAGAAATCTCTCAAGCGTCAAGGTGTCGGTTTTATTCTGGCTGCAACGCAGGGGATATTTGATACAACTACTGCTACAACAAGCGCAAGCCCGATGAAAAAATGTTGAACATAATTACTGTCTTCGCTTGGTGTCTAATTTACACGGTGACGGCGAGAGTTCATTCATGGTTGGTTTTTAAAACAGGGGACGTGTGACGCGGAACGGCTCTATTCCGCCCCCCAAAACAAGCACCCACCGAATGGACACGCGTTTGGCTCTTATACCGATGCATGTGATGTTGACAGCTTCCGCAATTGAATTTGAAACCCCGCACTCTGACACTCTGGACCTGGGGAAACTTGCTACGGAATGGATGAGCTTTTTACGTATCGCATTGGCGGTCTTCAAGAAGTCGTTGTGGATCACGGTTGTGTATGCAATACAGGCGGTGAAGAGTTATCTACTCACTACAGCATTACGCCATCTCACCACTTGCAGCCCGTCAAATTCAGAACTACCGCGAGCCGGCGGTTGTTGATCAGTGCCTTCACGTCGGCTTCTTGCACGTTGGAGCAATCCAAGTGATACTTCTCGAGATCGACAATTCGTTCGTCGTCATCTGATTCCGCCTGTAAGACTGTCGCGACCTGAGCAGGCGCAAAAATGGGTTTGAAAAGATGGCTCACTCTCTCGCTGTGGTTTGTGATGCCTACATGCACGTTATTCCGCATGATTCGATTGATTGTAATTCTACGCCGCTGGAGTGCCTCATTCGAAAATCCCATTCCCTTCCTTATTATTCATGAAAGATGCGCTCGAAACTGGCTACTCGTCGTCCACACGCACCACAGTGGGAGCTGACTTGATCACAGGTAGCCATGAAAGGTCCACTTGCCCGAAACTATCGGCCAGGCTGAGGTCTGAGAGCACTAGACGGTATACCGCCGCAGCTACCTCGATCTGACAAACCAAGGACAAACAGACAAGGCGGTGGGGGGAGAGAGTACAGAGCTTGCCGGGAGAGACACGCGAATTTCCAAGTACAGCGACCAACTCCGTGGCGTTGAATCCGCACCGCTCCGCTTGCCCACGCAAGATCGAGCCTATTTAAATCCAGGATACATACATGGACAACGGCATTTTTACTGGAGTATGGAAGACCAGAAATATTGCTCGCCTCTCTCTTGGTAATATAGTTCTAAATTACTTCGAAGCTCACCATGATCTCGTCAGCACCCGCAATATCCAGGTAAAACTTTTTCGGCATGTGCGCCAGATTCTTCAATGGCATGTGTAGTGACGAAGCGAAGTAGCCCGGAACTGAAGCCACCGTGGCAAGGAAGGCTTGGCAGAAAGAACCTGCGTACAGCGGAGCTATAAATGCACCCACCCACCCGACGGGTTGGGAGGATCCGGCATGCACCAAGTACCGAGAAACATGAAGCAAGCACAGAAAAGATAAAACTTTATGCACATGCTGAAGCAACGCATGTATGCCTTCAGTCGACCTTTTCGTGGGGTTTTCGTTCCCTGCTGTTGTAGGGTAAATTCTACCACAAGAACATCTGCATTCCGGCCACGTATAAAATTGTTGTACGTTCGCCGGCAAATATGTGTCCCCCTGCACTTGGCCAGCGCTTATTGAATCTTCACTACCCCAGAAACATTTTCAGAAGAAATGCACGGTTCGGGTGCTCACTGTCGCCGAAAAAATTGGAAGGAAGTCCCTCGGCAAACAACAGCGAATGATCGACATACCTGAAGGTAGCCGGCTGAATATGACGGCAAGCCCATCCCAATTTTCCATCCGCACAAACATATCCACTGCTTCCTCCACCATGCGTTGGCTTCGCCGTGGATTTTTGCTCTGGGGCACGCCAGAATTACGATACGTCGTCAAAACCAAGACATATACCATAGAGTACATTATAGAGGCAAGATAAGGCAAGTCCAGATTGGTCGATGCGGGATTTCAGAAAATACCATGTGACGGTCAAGAGCTGACATGGAGTATCCTTTCCTTCTTCTCTGTGTTATGTAGGCATGCACACGATTCGATAAAGTTGGTGTGGCGGACGTTGCAGGGAAGAATACATTCACTCATGTACACCAAATGAACACACGCCGAACAAGTACTATTCCTCGCGATTTAGAGCGCTGGTTCGTCCAGTTGTATCACCTGCATTGACTCCAGCTCAAGGTAGTTTATCACGCTTTGGGCGTAGCGTGATATGATCTCGATGTCATCAGGAGCAAAGGCCAGGGCTGCTTGGAACTTGGCACCGGCTAGCATGTAGAGACGGTCGCTCTCTGTCGCGGTCGCTTGAACGCCGGCGAAATGATGGGCTCTAACCGTGTCGACGGGCAACGCCGACAGGTACACGGCCACGTGGCATAGATCCCCGCTGAAGAAATTTCGTCCGGTCTTCGATCGTTTACATCGGCACATCGCCCCCACTCGCAACGGCTTTTCCGCACGTCCGCATATTTCTTCGAGCTCCTGTGCAACTAAATCTTGGAAATCATCACGCTTACGTTTATACTTTTCAGCGACCTGTAGCACATCACGAAGAGCACCGAAGTCGGATTGAATACGTGGCTACGTGGCCAATGTACCGCGCACGACCACCAAAGGCGTGGTTGCGTACAAATATATGTTAGCACCGACCGTATTCACACCTCCTTGTTTCCGTTGTGTGGCTAGTCTTCACCTTTTGGACGTTTCGCATGTACATCTCGGTCTTGAAGTCTAGCCGGGCCTGTGCCTTTGCGTCCGCCTTCGACAGTTTTACCACGCCTTTCTTGGCGGCATCGCGGTCCATTTGCGACGCGAGAGTCGCCTTTTCACGAAGCTTATTCGCGGCACGTGTTAACTGGGCCTCTCCTTCGCGAGTTTTGCAGTACGCGTCAAGCTCCCTCTCTGTCACAACCTGTTAGTTATGATACAGTGGAACGTGAGGAATCGAAATGAGTCTTACCTCTAGCTAGTATATTTTGCAGCATAGGGTCACGGAGAGTCAACGCCCTGCAGCTCACTTTGCATCGTTCACGAGCCCGATTTTCCTCCTCCTGTATATCTGCCAAGGCCCTGTCCTGCTCAGCCTTCTTCTCTGATCTCACGCGTTCCACGGCCACATGAACTTCCATCTGGCGAATTTTGGGGGGAAAACGATATTTGCAGTCTTGGTTAATGTACGCCTCCGCAACAGGAAGCTGCAACACTACGTGAACGGGCCACTCCCACGACAAAGTCACGTGTGAAAAGATGAACCGGCCAAGCCTACCACCTGATCTTGACTAGAATCTGTCAAGGTACATAGGTTATCGAAAACTTCACGAAGACGTTTCGACCGATCTTTCAATGTAAAATCAAATGTTGTCGTCACACATAAACAGCCAATACCACTAGCCATTGTTGGGGCGCACAATCAAGTTAAAATCAACGCATACACATTTCCTGCCACGTCTTTGGCGACCATCTGTCAAAGGATCCAATCCGAGGAGTAGTAGTGTCAGCAATCCATCACAACAACTCGCTCTCTTGCCCTCAGACCACTGGTTTGATGCACGCAACTCTGTGGGAGCTAGCATTCATTTGCCACGGAACCCTGCAACTAGGAGATGAAATACCTGGGCCACGAGTTCGGCGTTGACGTACATGCGCACGATAACTCCGTCGTAGATGACAACCAGGTGTACCCACTACAACGGACACGGCACAGGCGGGAGTTGGGGTTTATTTTTGTGAGCAGGCGTATGTATCGTTTCGATGGCGGTGGGGGGGGGACAAGAGCTTTGACAAAATCTTGCTCTGGACATGTTCAACAATTTGCAAAAACACACTCTGTGCATATTCGCAGTCAGTACATCCGTTGGCCTACTCCAACCTGGCGATATGCAAAGGTTTGTTACTCGCTCACCTCTCCATGCACGACCTTTGGCCCAAGAACATAGAGTTCAGAGCCGTCTGCTGTGCAAATTGATGCGGCCCAGCAGTTGTCTCTTGTAGCCAAAAGGGAGTACCTGTGGATAGCAGTACAGGTGAGAAACCATCGGCAGAGCAGAAAGTTGACCACCGTTCGGGGGCGTGCGTTTTGGCAGCGTGGCTCAAACAGCGTTGGATCGTCGATTGTAAGCCTACGTTGGACCCACCTGCCAGTCATAAGAACGTAGCGAGTGGTATCTAGACCTCCTTCGCACTTCGCCCAGCTCTCCACGCTGAACGATAGATGTGACTGCATAGGCGCAAGGCGCCTTCCGGTGTTCTTGGTGTCAATGTGACAATGCGCCGCTGACTGCAGCTGCACGGCCCTGTTCAGAGGGTCATTTGCGATTGGCCCTGGCCGCTCGAATTTGATGGGACCAACATAGTATCCGCTAAGGGCTATGCCTCCCTGGCCGTGGTTGACAGCCACCCTCGAGCCCTTGCGCTCCTGCAGGTTGTGTGAAGCAGAGGCGTGAGATTAGGACGGTTAACAGGGAAACACACACCTCTTGCAAAAATTGAATGGTGGCAGCTGATGGTGTCATGATTGAATGCCTTAACTTGCACCTCTACAGTAGTTTACAGCAACTGTTGGGGTCAGTGTTTAAGAGGGGCACATCACGTCTACCTCGAGAGTCAAGTACAGCTCCGGTTGTGCCATTTGCACCAGCTGCACATAGTCGGTAGCCCGAGCCTTGTTTGCCCGTAGCACGAGCATGGAAGCTTCCGCTACCTCTTTCATCGGCGCGTTGTGCTTGATTCTGCGTCGCGTCGCGTCACGATAGCGTATAGCAGAAGAACGGGGTGTGCACATTCCTGTGAGTGATGGGAAAACTTCACATCGCTTCAGCGCTACATGGGATACACCGCACCGAAACGAGCCCACCAGATGTGACTCTTGGTACGCATTGCACCGTTGCACTTGCACGTGTCTTCTGGTACAGGAGAACACAGCCAACGATGAAAATTAAGAACGTCGCCCTCTCTACACGTACATACCTCATGGGCGCGTTAGTTATGTCAAGGGTGGTGAACTTGAACCCGCATGGACGACTGTAGAAATGATTCGAACAGGCAGTCGACAAGGCGAACCCCAGCATTTCCTGTGGAGTATGGACGGTACGAGCACATCGTTGATGAGCGTTCGAGTCAGTATCCAGAGTACACATAGCACACATCGGGGCCGCAACACGACGATCAAGGGGATGAAAGAACGGCAGCGGAAGCTGCCTGAACGTCCAACGTTCTAGAATGCAGCGGCACGTCTCGCTATTTTCCAGTCCCATTCTCTAACGAAAATTTTCTTCGACAAACTCACGCGCGGAGGTATAGGGTGGCAAGAAGTACCAGGTAGGATCGCCCACGGTATGGACGTACCTGAAGGCGTTGGATGATGTAGACAATACATGGCTGGAGAAGGAGCCGAATATTACCCTCTTCAGCGTGGTCAACCGCCAATTCGCCAAATCTACTTCGAATGCTTGGCAGGAGTCGCTCGCTCCAGAAATTATGTGATCGGTGATGACTGCCAGAGACGATGTTCATGGACTCGACCGTGAGCAACACCTATTTTAGCGCGCGGAAGAAGTGCACAGGACGCTCAGCAGTTGTGCTCAACACCGTTGAAATTAGTATATTGGCGGAGCATAAGAAACTATTGATTGCCGTGAAGTGACCCGGTCGGATGAGATACAATACCTGCGTTTGATGCGCCGTGGTGTGACTCTGCGCCGCCGACGTCCGCAGCAATTGCCGGAGCATATTTTTCGTCGCCCTCGCCGCCATTTCAGCTAGCAGCAGACGGCGAATCTCCAAGGAATTCCTGTCCGAGCCAACCGTACCTTTGTAGATGGAGACGTTGTTACGACTCATCATTTCCACCTGTGCACAAAAAAAGGTGGGCCCGAAGCTGGTCTGAGGTTCAAGAATGGAGTCACTACAATTCTCCTCGCGTCGCGATTTGGTTTTTGTTGTAGAGCAACTGCAAACTTACGTACACTGGCATACCTTCCGGTCAAGGGTGATGCACGATGCCGAGTACTCGTGTCTAGGCTTGACGCTGACGGTGAAAACGCTACCATCGATGCGAACCTGCAAGCACCGGTAGCGTCACAAACCACAAGGACAAACAGGATTCAGGGCGAATGGAGTGAGCGCTGGTTGTACTACATGTCCGTCAGGACAGGGCTTAGGCCTGACGAATTATTTGGGCTCTTGCAGAGAGTGCGATTCACTTGCAAATATTAGAGGTTTACGTTCAGACGCATCACCCGATCAGTGCACTGACCTGGTCCCCTCTCCGCAGTTGCAACCTCATGTCTGTTTTGGTACGGATGCGGTTTGAGTTAAACGACAGGTCAACGCTTCCATGTAAAGGCCTCCATAACATATCGCGAAGAAGGCCCATATGGCGAACCCCGATGCCCCTGCGGTGCATATCGGCGGTGATGTTGAAGCCATAGCCAAAAGCTCCGTCAGCACTCCCAATGTCTTTCCGACTCAACTCCTCGGCAAAGTTGGGCAGAACCTGCAAATAGACGCATCAATCCACGGCACAAACGGTACAAACAGCAGGCGTGTGTGTTCCTGAACACGCCTCCTGGATTGCTTGGAAAAAAGATAGGAGGACAGTACAAACAGTGAAACGTCGGCCTGGCAGCCAGAGCACCCACGCTTTTTGTGCATTTAGGATGTTCGCGCCATATCCGTACACGAGACGATGCACACAAGCAAATAATATAAGAGTGCAGTGAGCCGTTCTAGCCGTAACAAACTCCTCCAGCAAAACGCGACGAGGATATAGCCAAAATTGGTTCCATGCGGGGGCCGCTACCGATGCTCTGGGCACAAGGGAGAGACGTATTCAAGTGCCAGGCAGCTCTTATCCTCGGGCACACCTCGTTCACAAGTCGCCTTGTCGCCTCGAGTACATCGTCCCTTTGCTGACGCCAGTCGGGCGCGTCACGCGTCACCAATAGGTTCGCATCTGGACTGAGTGGGACCGGATTTGACCGTACTAGTTCAGGCCGAAGCCCTCTCCACATTATACTTTGCCCACGCGCGGATGGTTTCAGATGAGGTGTGCCTGTAGGGTCTTCCGCTGGGAAAGCTCGCCAAAAGTTGAGCAGGTAAAATGTACTCTTGTCTTTCCGGTATCCCCTGAGGTTCGCTGTCGCCCACAGTGCTGTGCTGTTCAGCTCTCGCACGCCCTTGCGAGGTGCAAGAGTGTAAACAGTGAAATCGCACGTAGGGAGCGTGGTTGTGGATATGCTTCTTCGAAGTATTGTTTTCCTGAACACCAGCAAATTACGGGTCGCCTCAGGGGTGTTTACATCTATTTATCTGCAAGATGGGGACGTGCGCATCTGGCGAATGGAATGCACAGATTCGTGCTCTCGCTCAAGTTGCCCGTACCTTCACCAGATGGAAGCTCAGGTTAAGTTTCTCTGCCACTGCTTGAAGCTTCGAATTCAACACTCGATTTTCATTGCGAATTGTATCTCCTGCATCAGCAGTGCCATGGACCATGTCTTCATGCGCCCGCCGAAGCTTCCCGGAGTTAGTGAATATCGGTAAATTGATCGGAACCTTGGCAACGGCCAGCACCCGAAAGCCATGGTAGTCCACTGTGCACGTCAGAGGAATATTCAAGCCTGCCAGTTCCACGACCACAAACGACAAAGGAGTGCAGTCTGATCTTTGACGGCAATGTACCAAACAAAGAAAGACCTTGTGTTCGTGACGCGCGCCAGGGGGGTATGTTGGAGGTGGAATCCAGTGTTACGCTGTGTTGTGTAGCTTCGGGTTGGCGCTCATAATAGATAGATTAATCCAAAGTTGGTCTCGCCTGGTTCATGCTGTTTCATATATTCCAGAGCGCCCAATAGTCCCCTTCCTCCGTATCCTTTGGCTGCACACTCGTCGTCTCCGTTGAACAAACCGTGGTCGTCGCAGCAAACCTTGAGTCGAATGTTGAACGCTTCATACTTATACCGCTTTCCACCGTGACCTCTGTTACCTTCCACACCCCGCCCGTTGCAAGCACTTTCGATCACGGGGCGAATCGTTTTGTCGACCAGTTCAAAGTTGCGCTCGTCGATTATCGTTGTCGCAAGGTGCTTTGCCATCTCCAAGAAGTCGCTGCAAACATTGGCAACTTCCAGGTACTTGATCTGTTGGCGATGTGACACAAAAACAATCGGCATTCCCGGCGTTAGCAGCTGCTCAGTGTACGGCCTGGACAAGGGCAACGCGCTACAAGTTAGTGCGCTACAGCAGTAGACCTCTCGCAAGGCACGAGCATGTTGCAATGAGCGACCGACGTACGAACATACGTTTGATGAGGAAGGAATGCAATGGTGCACACCAACATACAAGGTGCGGCCTGAGCGAGGCCCGTGCGACATGAGTGATTCATGAACCAAGCTAACGGAGCCGGACCTCTAGTTCTTCTTCCGAGGTTTCGTCTGCTGACATGGCTGCACTGTAGCGTCTTGTCCAGTCATAGCGGTGGGCCTCTCGTATCTGGGCCGTATAGGGGAGTCCACCCGCTCTGTGCTTGAGAGCTCGATCGCTAGTTTCCCTCCGACGAATTTCGGCAAGCTCCTGCTCTGCAGTGTCGATTCGGCTCCTGCTCTTCGCGATTATTGCTTGAGCTTCCGATATCGACTGCGAACAAACGGTTGGAGGTGGAGCTATTACTTTCGTTCACTCTAGGGGCTTGGAGGGGGGTCTTTTAACCTTCGACTTTTGGTGGCATACATTCATTTACATTTCAACTGACCCCATGTTAGTGAAGATACTTGCCTGCATTCTTCTCTTGACTTCTTTGAGCATGTTGCGGTTGTGGGTTTGCTCCACCTCCTCAATGGACCTGCCCTGCAATTTTGCTGCGGTGAGACGCCGCTCGTAGCCTGCTTCTGCTTCAGACATTCCATCGGCAACCTGCACACACGTAGGGAGTGACTGATAGCTTGAACCGTAAACCGTAAAGTGATGTTGTGGCGGTTAAGGGGGGCACATACCTTGACAGCTGATTGTAGTTAGAGCAACTTCTGCCAAGTGCAAAGAGGCTAGAAGTATTTGCACAATAAACCGAAGTATTTTCACCAACCAAACGATCAGATGTATTGTGTTCACCTCGATTTGCGCCATCTTTGCGAGTAACGCATCTTGATTGCCTCGCAAAACATCTAGGCTGTCCGCCGCTAACCCGAAAGAAAAATCGGTGCGTATCAGGTTCACCAGGATCGTCCCTATTTGTTTGGCGTTCCGGGATATCTGGAAGTGCCTGGCGAGGTCGTCAAAAAGTGGCTGGGCGCCAGGCCAACATGGGGGGAAACGAGCTATGTCAGATTTGCTGCCTTCACGCATCAAGATTGGAGACTATCGTCAAAGCGATGCCTGTTTGCCGTTGATAAGACGTTCGACTCGAACATCCCGTCAGAATGTTGCCAACTGACTTCATGGAAACCGGGACCTGAAATCAGCCCATCATTGACGAGCTGTGGACAGAGGACGCGCCGGCGGTAGGGTCTATGAGCGGCGACGGTAAAGCGCTGGGTCAGACACGAATCCACGAACTGCACCTGGAAGTTGCCCGGAGGATCTGCGCGGTCGACGAATCCTTGAGCATACTGCATGAGCAAACGCTTCGCAGGCAACTCAGCGAGGAGGCCATCTACTTTGACTTCAGTCATCGCGGCATCCCAGCTCCTGAGACGCCGTGCTAGGTCCTCGACGGCGGGATCAGCATCCGCCAGCTTTTCCCTACCGAGAAACAGAGATGTCATCATCGTGCGACACAACACGTAGTAAACGGGACATGTGTCTACCACAGAAGTCAAATCTCATCAACCAAGCCACGACAACGTTGTTGCTACTCGCAACAAGTTGCTAACGGGAACGAGAAGGTACCTCAGGCGCATCTCCTCGAAGGTCTCGCCTACTCCATATAATTCTGGAGGAAATAGCCCCACGGTCATCAGCTGCTTGCGGACGTCCGTCAGCTTTATCTTTGCCATCTGTCCGTCCACCCTAACAATGACCGAGTCCAGCTCGAACCCTTGTCTGACAGAAGGGGAGCCGCCGACGGATGATAGCGCACTGTCGGCCAATGGGGCATTGGTTTTCTGTGGGAGTTGACCACCTCCACTGAAAACGAAAGGATCGTTAACTGACCCATTCCCCAGGATTGACATTTTCGCGGCTGACTCGACGTCAACCGCACCGCTTCCTTCCTTTCCTTCCTTTCGTGGAGTTTGGGGCCGGCCGAGATCTGGGACGGAATTGGCCCCGTTCCCCCAAAGTTGCCCTGCCATGCCGCGCATATCTGCCTGCAGACCCAGTTTGTCATGAGAACGCCAAAGAGTGAGTTCAAAACGCTGTTGGTTTTGTTGTTGTCGCCGTTCTCTGAACATTCAATTCATTCCATTTTGACCTCTACCCGATACTTCGTTTCCCACCCACACTCCTCGAGGCAAAGGTACGACTCTCCGCCATGACGAACTACAGTAATCCAAAAGGTGAAACGAATCAGCACCGGGGCTTGTCTGGCCACTCGTGAAAATGAAAGGTTCAGAAACAAAAACAAAAGCCCAGCAAGGGTAAAACCAGGGCCGGGCGGGCGTAGAGAGAAGTGAAGCCCCCGGAGCATGTACGGAAGTGGGAGCACAACTGGACCCGCAGAAGCTACCCTCGCCCCGCTTCGAAGCTGTGAAAAGTCGCTGTCGTCGTTAATTTCCCACCGACCCGCCTATTCCCACCACACCCTGGAGGTGTGGGACCGGCTGTACAAACCAAATCGATGGCTCACACGATGTAAGTAGGACGCTGTATCCTAGACAGTGCATCTACGCGCGCGCCCCCACACATGGGGTCTCTCTGTCGGGTTAAGCACCAGCCAGGCAAACAGCAACCTCCATGAAACGCAGATATTGAAGTGTGGGGGTGGTCATGCAACACGGCTGTAGGTTGATGGTCATCTCCTCCACATCGTCAATAGATTGTGGGGTCGACGGTGTTTAAATTTCGATGTCAAAATATGCCGCGGCCGTCTCCCCCCCCGCCATGGTCGTAAGGGTACATAAAACACCAGCAGGACACTGGATTCTCGACAGTCAACTAGCCTAACCTTAGTGATCGTCCAATCGATTCATCAGTGGCCACAAAAAAGTCGTGTCCACGCTATCTAGCACGTCCTCTGCTTCTGCAGCGCTGAAGACATGAGATTCAATGGAGAGGCGTTACGTTGAGCAGGAATTCTCACCATGAGCAGGTGAGTGGCCAGCTCCTTGCAGGCAGCCTTGGTGCGTACCGACACTTGCCGTGAAGCAGTCGCCAACGAAAAAAAGTCTTCTTCGCCATCAGTTTCTGATGTTTGCTCTGCGGTGTGTTCTGCAACGACAAGTGGTTGGTTTTGGGAACAAGTCCAGCGGAATATTACCGGCGGAAACACTATCACTGACTATCTATCGAGACAGCAGTGCCTTCGGGAATCCCACCAGTACTCGCGCAGTCTTGTGCAGTATATATAGCGCGTCTACGGGTGCAAACACAACCTGTGCTCACTTTGAAACTGTGAAACCAAGGACAAATCGGCCCATTACATTGTCTCGTAAATCGATCTCACCGACAACGTCCTCATCAAATCCACGATCCCGTGCGATCTCGTCGAAACGTTCCATAACTCCGTCTTGCGCTGCTTGGACGCTTTCCTCGATTATTGCTTCGACAACTTGTTGGCGGTCCACGTTCTCCCCTGCCGCTCGAAGCTTGGCTTGTTTCATGCGTACCTTGGCATCCCATTTAAGTCGCCCGACACCCGATGCCGCTTCTCGCTACGGTGCATACAGTTCATTCACCAGGGAGAGGGAGTGATTGAGGACAGTATCGAATAAAAAACAAGAGGTGGGTAGCATAGAGGGAGATGATCAAATGGTGCAGGATTGAAGTAAGATTTACCTTCCAAATTTCGGCCGCGATGCGTTGGCGAGTATCCTCTACCGCCATCGCTCGGGCGCAAAGAAAGGCTTGCTTCTTGGCCATCCTCTCTGCTGCTTGCCGCGCTTGCTTCCCACGGAACAAGTTCTGTATCTTGGTGACCGCTTTGATTCGAACGGTGTCTCGCCAATGGGAGAGGTTCTCAAGGTGTCCGTGGGAAAGGGAAACGGCATTCGAGAATGACTTCTTCTTATCTGAATGCAAAAAGCGCGAGTAGTCTGGTTTCAGGGGATCGTCGTCGCCCATGGCCAATGCACGATCGTGCATAACTTGAACGTTTTCCTTTTGCAGGCACGGTCGATGCTTTATCAGCTTGCGTGCCACCTGCAGAAAGAGACAGGCAACAGTTGGCGGAATCGATAGGGTCAATGACCCTGATGTAGAATACAACAACGTATTTACACCTAGGAACCTCACCTCACACGTGGACGGGGATAGCTGGGTTCGGAGAGCGAGGAGAGCTCCAAACACTAATGAGCACCGACACTCCACTACGATGGGCTTTGGTTGATCCCTCACCTTGTGCTTTAGGTCTACCATGCTTATCATGCTGAGCTCGAACTCGTGCACCATGCTCATCTTGCATCGCATTACGGTGCTCATTTGCCCGAAACTCCAACTCGACCCGAAAATGTCGGACAGTTTGGGTGAACGTGCGATTATCCCTGCCATCCAGGTTTTCACCTGTAGGGCGAGTGTACACGTCCAAGTCTGGTCATGCACCTCATATACACCGTCAGTGTGTAACCGGAAAACCAACAGGGTGCCACATGCAGTCAAGAGGAAGGAGCACACGAAGAAGGCCACCCAACCACAACCTCTAGGAGGACGTGCTCATCTATCTCTGCCTGAAACCAGTCCATCACCTCGTAGTTGGTCATGCCCTTCCGATGGTCCAGGTTTCCCTCCAGAAAAGCTCTTGTCACGATTGATTCCAGCTCTTCCCGGGATGTTGTTTCCCTCAGCAGCTTGAGGCTGTTCAAAACACTGGCTAGTGTAGCTAGCATTACACAGATCTCTTCGTAGTCCATGAACTGAGCACAAGTAGGCCAACGAGAGAAATTGGAAGTAGAGAGTGAAGCAAAGACGATGGCAGTATCAGATGACCAAATGTCGATGTGAGGTGGATGGTGATGCTACACAACACACGTGTTGGACCCTCGAAACTGAGAGGTAGGCCTTGCTTAAAAGCGCCCCGCTCGTATCGGCACGAGAAAGGGGACACACAATACTTTACGTAAAGAATACATCTTCAATCATAGATATTATGCCTGACCTTGCTATCATTGATATCGAAGAGGTGGGTGATGAACGTCAGCTTTTCCCACATGTTGTCGTTTGAGGCCACCGTAAGACCGCAGAAAACACTCAAGAATGGAGCACGGAAATCGCCTTCTGCCGCCCGTTGCGCAAGAGGCTCGTACAGCGGCAGCACTAGATCCTCCTGAGAGCGTATTCGCTCCGCTCGGTTGAGCATGAACTCGGCCTGTCGCCGGAGCAGCAACAACAATCGCGTATCGTTATTGAATTATTGCACAGGCGAATACTGCAAGACCGCCAAAAGCGCAGCGATGTTCCACTCACCTCTTGCAGTTGTTCCAGAAGTGAGTCCAAATCTTTTTCGCTGGCAGTCGCTCTACCCTCCAGCAGTATGAGGCTAGTCTCCACGACTTGCCGTGCTCTGGCTTCATGTTTTTTCCCACGAAGATTCTGCGCAAGCCAGCGAACACAAGACATCAGTGGAGAGGCACTCAAATCTGAACAGCTCGTTTGCCTTGAGTGGTGTTCGAGAGTACAAGTCAGTTCAGTGCACCACGGATAAGGACCCCCAGAAAACAAGAGAGGGGAAATCCTCGCCGACAGATTGCTATAATAGTCGCACAGAGGGTCCGCGCAGGGTCTGGCCCCAGCGGGTCCTAGACAATACTGATACTGATCTGTTTCATCACCTGTGCCGCAAGCAACTCATCTTGGGCCAGTTTCACGGCCTCATTCGCCGCGTCAATCTCTCCAACCAAACGCTCGACTTCTCCTCGAGCCAGAGCCTCGAGCTACATGACCAAAAATTAAAAGGGAGGAAATGATTGTGAGCACCTCAATAAATGAAAGTGTATGCTGCACGATGTAGGTGCAGAGTGTGGTCAGTCTAGATCATGATACTCTTTTGTGCTAAAGTGGCCGCGATGTCCTGCAGAAGCAACTACCCATGAATATTCCTATTGCTAGGCTTTCTACCTCTACTGCGCCTACCTCACATGCATAGCCAAGTTGAGTCCATTGATTGTGTATGATGGTGTCCTTACCGGCATGTAAAACGTGTGCTAATATTAATAGGTTTCTGGCACACACTCGGATGTGCGGTCGATTGAAGCTGGCAAACTGAGTACGAAAGCGAGAACTCCATTCACCATTGAGCTGAACTGTATCAGCGTCAGTGCTGTGCAGGGAAAATAACAACGTAGAGCAGCAACTAGCCGAGAAGAAGCGCCAAGGCCAGTTCACACACGGCGATCATAAATCACTTGGCCATCTAAATGAACGACGAAATGATTTTAGTTTCTGTGGGCATCAACGTCTAACCTGTGCTCCCTTCGGGATCTTTGACGTCTCTGTCTTTTCGGCGTATTTGGCGGCGTTCGCTGCATGCTGGATGTTCTTGGAGTCTTCCCTATTCAGGAATGCAAATCTGTCACGGCAACGTAAGCAGCACGAGACGGAATGGACATATTGGATGCTGTCCACTTGTGGAAACTCACCGCAAGTGCAGGCCATACTTCGCTGTGATCTCCTAGCTAAAAACATGCTCGATATTCGAAACGCGGTTGAAGCAAACCAACGCTCACTTACTTGTACTTCCGTTCAGCGAGCTCCGACTCATGCGCCTTCGTTATTGATGCCTCATCGATGTTCCACTGCTTCAACACAGGGCCGTATTCGTCGGCTGCCATCACCTTGACAGTATCATCGCAATCATACACCCATACAAGAGGCCGTGCACAGTTCATATTGTCGAACAAAAAAGACTTCAAGACAACCGCTTGCTCCTTCCTGACGTTGGGAACACGGAGACCCTTGTCGCACCGAGACTCAAGACATCTATTGAACGAGGTCCTCATGGCAGTCGCTGTGTGTTTAGATAGTCATGTACAGACGGTAAATGTGTGTCGCGCATGGCCATCACCTTTTTCGCCGTCTGTAGCTCCGTGATCCGCTTCTGTCGCCCTCGTTCGAACTCAGCCTCCATAGTCACCACCTGTACACAGGAAACTGGGGAGTGTCTCCGTGTGCCACTCACTGATATGTGAAAGAAAGGATATTGTCATGTAAGGAAGGACGAGCACTCGAACACTTGATCGGGAAGGTGGCAGAAAGTGCATCCAGATTCCTCAACCAGAATAAATCTCATGCAATTGTGGACGTCGACCTGCAAGAACTTCACCGTTCTTTCACGAGCTTCTCTCCTTTTCGAAGCTGCCTCCCTTTCTCGAGCAAGCTGCAGGTTTCGCCCCACCCTTTGCTTTTCAATGACGCGAGCTTCCTCGCGGTCAAGCGATGCTCGTTCCTGCCATACAGCAGTGGTGCAGTACAGGCATACAGTTTTCTCATTTCCCAGCACAAAACACCGTGTGCGCTGAAAGCGACATCCCAACACACACTCGTTGATGTCAGGCACACACATCATTTCTAAGTCATTCCGCTAGCTACCCGACAGCTCGTTGACTTGTCCAGATGTCACTGCTGTGTCACAGCCCGGCTTAGCGCACGATGGCACGAGAGACAACGGCCGCGTGCTCGAGTGCGCATGTGCGGCAAAAGAGCACGTCCCGAGAAGGTATTGTGTATCCACACCAATCTAACATAGCTACGCGCTACCTTCTTACCTTTGCGTTTTCTGCATCCACATCTGCTTCTGTTGTGGACATATACCCGAAGAAAACCGGACTGACGACGGCAGCATCGCATCCAAAGGTGACCTCTGTATCGTGCTGTGAAATTGCGCCACCCAGGTTCCTGAACGACCAAGACAACGCAGGCAAGTGTCACACATCACGGCAGCAGATTCCAGGTTATCCATTGAGCTGTATGCTTCTCCGGGGCATTCGAGCGGGAACGCTTTGTACAAATCCGCTAGCACGGGGTGCGCGGCGCCCCACTAGTCTTTGTTGTTGTTGTTGTTGTTGTTGTCTTCACATTAAAAACCGTTCCGTTCTCTCTACCCAGTACCTTCTTCTGTCCGTACTAGTCTAACACTTGACGCGGTCGACTCCCGTGGTCACAGGCTAACTTACCCAAAAAAGGTACTTGCACCTCTCACTTATGCCATGTGTCACGTCTACGTCTCAAGGGACAACCATGCATGCCAAACAGAGTACCGGGAAAGTAATCTTGCCTAGTTGCCCGGCGTGCCGTTGGTTCGTTTCCCGGTGCTCTGCCCGAGCTTCCGTCGTTGGACATACCCCGGGCCTGGCCCACCTCCTCGTCACTGGCTTCATCATCCGTATAACCAGGGATACTTGCTCCGGCATTCACTTCTTCGGAGGATGGTGGATTGTGTTGAACTGCCGTCAATGCGCCATGTTTAACCATTGCGTATCCTCTGGCAGCAACGTGCCACTGCCGCTTTTCCCTGTCATGTGTTTGTCATGGTGGAAAGAGAAATATGGAATATATTGTGCCTGAACACCAGGTTGGAGCAACAGGATCTACCATCTCCGGGTTCTTCTGCGCAGTTTTTGTTCTTATTGATTGCTTCTGTAGGGAGTTGACTGCTTCTTGTAGGGAGCTTTCCGGCTGTTTCTTGCGGAGAAAGATACCCTGGGCGGCAAATATTATGGCTCTAAGGAATGACATCTCACGATATTATTTCGCAAAACTCCTACAGTTCAACATTTAACTAAATAAATATTCAGGGTACGTTTCTTGAGAGAGTGCTGTAATCGTGTACCGTGTAATTTTTCGGGGGAGGTGTCACAGGCGACCTACAGGTGATCATGTCACTAAGAGGCACTATGCCCATCTATCGCCACAAATAGCTGCTGAGGCGTGAGGTCACACATACAGCAGAGGTATCAAAACTAGAGCTCATCATTCATTCGCATCACAATTTTTTGCGCTGCTACCAGGCTTGCCTCTATGTGACAAAGAGGCAAGGTCATACAAGTACCCTCAGCATACATGCTGAAACAAGGGCACTTTGCTCCAATTTCAATGCGTACGAACTCCAAGTACAGAGTGTTGTATACAGATTTGTTGAAGGTGGTCAAGCGAATCAGTAGTGCATACCGTATCAGAGAGTAGCAGCAGGGTTCATACATCAACAGGCATACGTTGATCGGCTGGGCAGCTAGATATTAGAAATCTCGCCCACCTCGTGGAATGTTCTCTTTCTTCGTCAGCATCGAGGACGGCGCGAAAAAGCTCGTGCCATTCTAGCTGTACCTCTGCCAAGTCGATCTGTCCATCGGCGTGTTCGCCGCGAGTCTGCGTGACACGATAATGAAAAATGACTAAGTATGGTAGATTGGGGGGCAACAACTACAGAGGTTGCCTCCGACACATGCGTTCACCAACGGAGCGTTGCACGTCGAAACCGCTCACCGCCGAGGCTTCGCCAGGCATCGAATCACTCGGATCGTCGCTCGGTCTGATACGATTGCGGAAGCGATTCAGCACAACTTCAACATCCTCGGCCCGCCAATCCCTGCGAAACATAAGTGCCATTTGGATCCGTTATTTGTTACATCTATTTGTAATCAAAGCGAAGATGGGTAAATGGTACATCTGAACGTCTTGCCGGTGGGACTCGTCGTGCTCTGCACCCTGGAAGCGAACCGTGCCCCAGCGCTTGCGGCATCAGCCTTTCTAATTCTCATCAAAATGGTCAGATGTATAGTATATCCACAACATACGCCACATAATGGATGCTCGTTTGGAGTTGTTGGACCCAGGATTGTAACCCCTGTAATCAGCGCTGCTCCATGCGGTTCATCGGCTTACAGGCGGGAATATGGGTCTTCACTCGGACGATTGGGATGTACACATGAGTTTCAGGTGTGTATCCCAGACTTCTTTTCTCTTTCCAGGAAAGACGCCTCAAGCGGTAAAGAGGGATGCGAACCCCGGTTGTGACCTGGATGTACAGCAGTAGTCTATGCATATTCTACAGCATATCCGCTATAGCTGACATGAAACAATCATGCGAACAACATCAGCACATAGTGCTGCTACTCGAGGTTAGGTTGCCAAACAGAAGTAGAATGCCGACTGACTGCGCTAGTCGATGGATCACCTGAAAAAACCTAGCTTGGCGGTAAGGATATCGTGTTGCGCATCCCAAATATCCTCGTCGTCATGATCGATATTGCTCCGACTAGTTGCAGACAACACGCCACCCATTGTCATACACGATCATGAGGCCTCGAGTGTGCAGCTTTCCGCAGAGGGAGGGTCGAGCACGGATACGAGACCATACACGCAGGTGCGTTAGCGCTGCTGGGATGCTGACCAAACGTAAATCAGAAAATGAGTGAGTGCGCTCGTGCGCTCCGAGGTGCGCTCAATCCGAACTGGTTTACGTTGCGGTTCGGCACCACGCGGAGGGACCACGCCCTGGCCGTTTGTAAGATACATGTTGACATACGCAAGATAAGGTTGAGGTTAGGCTTCTACGAGGATGGCAATGCTTTCCGATTACGCTGCCATTGCGCAGTCCCATCAGTGGAGACCAGAGAGGCAGGCACTTGTTGTAGATTATATCAATCCATCCTCCTTCAGGTGATAACGCGCCGTGTAGCTACATGGCAACAGGTAGCACCGAATACGTGGCTGAGGGCCGGAAAGACCTGAGGCACGGGGGATAATACGCTGACGATGATGGATGTTATCGTGGGAAAGTATTCTCTCAAGCACTCTCAAGTGCTTCACTGGTGCGCAGCGAAAGGTGTGTGTGCGTGGTAATGATCAAACAGGATCGCTGATCCAGCGGTAGATCCATTTCTTTCAACGAATGAATGCGCTGAACTACAGGGCTTTCCACCCCGACCACGGCAGTTTGTACGCAGTATTGGGACACCACCTTCTGCTGGACCATGTATGTAGTCGAAAACTCAGTTGCGCACTGAGTTGCGCACGGATAAAACATGCTGCACGTCGAAAAAAAGGTTGGCTATTATTAGGGTCGTACTTCTTCTTGCCGAATATATTTAACAATCAGCCGGAAACCTACCGCAGTACATGCACATGCAGAAAACCCCGCACATTTCATTCCTCCAGGGAGCTGGTTGTGGCAGGCCCCCCTACTCCCTACCAAAACATTGCTTAATGCCCCAGAAAATGCACACGGGTACAATTTTATGGCTCCTACATTTTTCACCCCGTGACTTCTAATGCTGCTGCATATGGCGGCGTCGGCTCAGTAGGGCCGCATCGTATATGCACCAGTTGCCGCGCTGTAGGTCTCCTTTTCGCTTTGGCTGGAGCATGCCTTCCACGTCATTCAGCCATGAAAAACTTGGAATGACGAGCCACACAGGCAAGGAAAGCGATAGGAAGAGGGAATCAGATCGTTTTGGAGGACGTTGATACTGCTTTGCTGCAACAAATTGAGGATTCGGGCAGGAGTGCCCCGACTCGCGTGAAGCTGCCGGCTGCTGGACCTGAACCCAAAAAAGTGGCTGGACAAGCAGCATGCAGGTAAAAAAACGTCGAAGTTGGGTTGCGTTGCTGATTGTGCTTTTTTGGTTTGTCCTCTAGAGTGTGGCATACACGAACAGTATAACATTGATCCATTTTATCGTTTTCTCAGAGGATGCAGCAAATTTATTCCTCTGGGCCCACCACAGGACAGCAGCATGTTTCACTTGGATTTAGACTGGCGGATTTCTTCTCTCTGCACACGGCAGGCCACAATCACTTAATTTAAAATGTATTCGACGGTCCACTGTGACCGTTCAACCGCTGCACTCACTGCTTTCGGTTGCACCTCGCACACTCTTTTTTGTTCCCATCGAACCAACCACATTGCAGTCATCCCCGTGCGCAAGTGAGATGCACAGTCAGTCGCTCGCTGAGATCCTGCTCGGTAATCAACCAGCTGCATCATTCGCGAGGGCAAGATTTCCTCAAGAAGAGACCCTTGCTTTCGACCCCATATGAGTATATAGCCAGCATCCATGTTCTGTGCAGTGCCCCATTCTCTCTCTCTATTTATATATATTCTCTCTATTACTGCTGCTGTTGTACGTAGTCGCTCGGTGACATCCTTCGAGTCAACCATTCGTACACAGATAAGTCCGTAATCATCCGCGCGCGCCAGATGGAGGCTCCACGGACTTGATGTGTATTTATACGCAAACCCGCTCGTGCGGGGGATTAATTACCACACCAGTCACCACGACTAATGACCATCCAGGTGCCAATCACCCGCTAGGGCTGGTGCCCCCCCTGTCTCACTCGCATCCCAAGGCACAATTTTTTTGCCCCCGTTCTATGGCTGACGATTACCGTGCCTACAATAACACAGTCCTCAGTATGCGCGCTCAACATATAGTCTCTCGGACAATACTTGGTCCGAAGTCAACAGCGCGCTCGAGATGCGTAGTCACGGAAGCACATTATCAAGCGTGTACAAGGCTCCCACTTTATCCCATCCATGAAAGTATTCTGGGTAACAACGCTGCGCCATCATCGTTCGTCAGATGGAGTGTACCGCCTCTACCTTACACATGCCGTTTCATTCAGTTTCTTCTCAACGAAGATTTCCATGTTCTCGTTCGCAGCCAACCATGCATGCAATGAGGTCCGCAGTCACCCTTTTGACTCTTGACTCGACATGATTGTTTTTCGGGGACGGAATGACTGTCAGGGAGGATAATTGCGCGAAATAGCATATAGTAGATTTTCCCGCGGGCTGATAGGTTGGCTAGAGGCGTGCCATTGATTTTACAAGCAGTGAGGGAAAATACCCACGTCTTTAAGCGTGTGCGGCCTCCGTGTGTAGTACGTTGATGGCTCGTGTTTAGTGTGAGTGAAATCAAGGTCAGGTTGTTGTTTTCAGCTGATAGGTTCTTTCTCTAAAATCTACGTACCGTATTGATATTTGGAATCTTTCGCGCGGAATGCCGGTTTGTCATTTCTGTGTGTTGACTTTCTCCACGCGGCGGATAGGCAAGAAATCGTCTCGATTGATGTCGGCTGTAAGTCTATCTCAGTCTTCGACGTCGACGTTTTGTCTTGCTTGGCAACCTCCTTCGGTTAAGTTAGCGCCCTCACTTAAGGCCATGGCCGTCTTCATGCGTATCATTTTATTACAACATGAGAACTTGAACACCATTTGCGAGCCCGAAGAACCCCGAATCTAGCGGCCATTGTAGCCTAGCCCTAGGGACTACGTAAGAACCCCGGCATCGGCTAGAGGTTCCTAAGTATGTGCCGGCGCTAACGGTAGGAAAAATAGTTATACTTATGGGATATGGTTGTTCTCCAAGCAAGAAATACTATCGTTTCACATGTGTCGGGGAATTTATGCTGCCACGCCACGAGCTCAACATCTTTCCGACTTGACTTACTTATCCTGTCTGGCCCAAGGGGACACCGTCATACACATATTGTCAAATTCTGGCGTTCGCGCACATGCCAAGCTCTTAGCTGGAAGAAAGTTCCTCGCGCTACACAACCCGTCGTCTCTACACGCGCCTTGTCGTGGAAGATATTGTCTCCCTGTGCCCACATACACATCATTTTAAAGCTATCACTGAATCTTTCATAAGTTATTCGCACCAGATGCCTTCCTAGAGCAAAACGTGTATCTTGAAATCGCTTCGCTAAGCGTGGCGGGGAGAGCCGCCGAAACCCTTGCACCACGAACATTTGTATCACAAAGCTCTGTCTTCATTTGCCTCCCCCGCAAACCTGGGATGACGTTCGAGCCGAAGTTTTAGCCTCGCAGGCCAATGTGTTTCGTTGATTGTGGTGGTACTGGTTATAGTGGCAGCGGTGCCCGTAGGGTTACCCGTGCTTTGGTGGTGTTTCAAGTGGCACAGTGTTCAATGTTGCTTTCATGCCACGCGTGGGAGAATTGTTTTCTTAGCCCGCCCACAATTTTTGGGGCCAACAGGCCCGTTGTTCAAGGCCTTTAGTCACCGCCATTGAAATATGCTGGTCGCCCCAGGGTTCAGTTGTCATCCTTGCAATCCGCCGACGTTTGAGAACGTGACTTCGAATCTGGACGCGATCACTTGAAGTGGAATCTTTGCTCTACAGTATGCACATGCCCAAACAAATGTGGACAATTATTTCAATTAAATCGTGTATGCACCATATCGACTCGCGGTCGAAGAGAGAAAGGAAGATATAGTATTCACCACAAAAATCAAGGAAAGGAAGGGAGGCACTCCTAGAGGTACTGACCACACCGCCACCGCCACGGGACCGCAGAAGTAAGTTTGAAAAAGAACGAAACGCCTTGTGTGGCCTTCTTCCTGTATGACGTTACGGGTGTAAACATCGACGTCCCATACAGATGGGGTGACACACACAGTTAACTCAGCAGGAGTATTCAAATATTTATCATAGTTCTGCATTCATAGGTAAGGCACGTACGTGACCTGTTACGCTGGACGAAGCCGTGTCATGGCAACAGAACGCCCATGGCTACGCTTCTTTTCGCAGCTTCTCGCAACAAATTCTCCGGTGAGGTCCGCATCGAAAGAGTTGACGAATTCCCTCAATGTTGCCACGGTGAACCCTCTTTGCTGTAGGTATGGGTAGAAAATTGTACCTCGGTGGTGGTGCCAGGCGCGATTCCAATCGTACGAGCAAAGCAATCACGTCCTTCAGTCGACTTCCAAAAGTGTTGGGGGGCAAGCTCCTGATGAGAGAAGTCTAACCTCCAATCTTGTCCAGAGCAAACACATGCTCGGAACGCTAAAACCAAGACCCGGTTCGATCGATGACACAAAATGTCGCTACTGCTGTTAGCATACCTTGTGAAGACTTATGGAGCATACCTTAGTGTGTGTCTAGAAGGTTGCTCTTTGCTCGGGTTTTGGTCCCAACGTCCCAACCACATCGAGGGAATTCGAAATATGACGGAGTACCTTTTGCCGGGAAAATGTTATCTCGAGTTGTCCGCATTATAATGACAGGCACATGACGAGAAAGGTCGATTATTGGGTCGCCTGGATCAGTGGTATTGTACACGCGATCACATTCTCCGATTTATTTTTATCCACGCTCGTTGGTAAAGAATGAGCCAGGGAGAACTACTTTGTGGTAATATCTAAGCCTCCATCCCCCCACTGACGAACTCGGGGTTGCTGTTGTTGTTGTCTTCACATTAACAAATTCTTCCGCTGATATCTGTACCGTTCCAACTGATGCGGATGCCTGCCGTAATCACTGGCAGATAGATTACCCAAAAGGGCATATGGTACGAAGTAGTATGTTACAAGGCCCCCCTTTGGGAGTTAGGTGGCTTGCCACCCGGGAGCGACGCAAGAGGACATGACCAATGTCAACACGGTTGCATCAATGCGTTCTGTAGTGCCACTTTTGTCAGTACAACTTACAGAATTTACATTATGTGCGGGGTAATGATTTTTTTTGTTCTCACGGTGCGTTTCGCGTGTGCGTGAGTGTGTGCTTTTAGGCGAGCCGCGGCGTCACCTCAGATCCTAACTGCTGTAACCCGCTGTGTTTGATCATTCGCTCTTATTTATTTGTACCGTGTTGCGCATGATGTGTGGGAACGTGTGTGCGTTGCGCAGGGATCAAAAGTCGCAAGCAAATAAGTCTTCTATTTCGTGCGAAATCTTTTTTGATTGGAAATGCCTCCCCGCGAAATAGAGCCAATCGGGGTGACTGTAGACGTCGATTGAATGTGCCACGGAAGCATGGCGGTCCCGGTGATCCTCCCGCGTGCCCCTGAGAACGAAGCGTGAGAAAAGACGTGCTGCAGCTAGAGAAAATTGTTCCGAGGCACGAAAAACATCGAAATAATACATGTACAGACTTCAACGAGACATATTAGGGACCCAGAAACCAGCACAAACGCCATTCATACAAGGGCAGAAGACCAAAAAGTCACATATCGCAGCAGATGACAAGCCGGACAAAGGAGATCGATAGAGAACGGGGATCGATGCACAAGTCAAACCATTCTATCATTGTCCCCCTCCTAGGCCGGGCTGTATTCACCGCCGGGTTTGCACCGCCTATGCAGCTACCCACACTACCTAAGGCTCCAAGGCACAGGTGATTCCTGCAGATTCGAGTAATCACGAACAAGACATGTTATTCGCCACATCCCTACAAACCGCTCCAGCTGCATGTCAGGCGTCTTCTGTCAGGTGTACTAGGCACACCAGAAAATACAACAGCATCAAGTAAAACCGGGGAAAACGTGCAACATAATGGAACGAAGGAAGGGGCGGAGGAAGGAATGAATGAAGGAAGGAAGGAAGGAGAGTCGCAATACAAGTGGCAACCGGCATGGTGCTACATGTTGCTATCTCCCTCCTGCCCTGTTCGGCCCCAGATGTGTCCTCGGGTTGTATTTCGCTACGCTTAAAGTCTCCCGCCCTGTACACCCCCCCCTCGTGTAGGTGGCTTCATTGTCGTGTTGAGTCCGTTGCTGTCCCGTTTAGACGCACATATTGACTGACGGTGTCTTCATCCTTGCACCAGGAGATTGTGATACTCTCCGCCGCAACACACCCTCGTACCACAGCACACCGTCCTCCACCTTCGCTGAGAGAGTCCAGATGGCGCCAGAAACTTTGAATATTCATCGTTATTCTTCCCGTAGATTCGTTTGTAGCTCTGAACGCTTGGGAATCGTCCCTCGGGCACTTCAGCCAGTTCTGCTTCGGGCACCCCTTGCCTACATCTCCCGCCCCGCCGGACATTCCCGGATATCATTTGCTTCGGGAGTCGTCTGTCCGGTGTGTGGCTAAGGCTCCTGCGAAGAGCAGTCACCATTGTGGTGCCGTCATACAGTGGCTTCAAAACTTTGGCACCCAATGTTCTTAAGATCCGGGGCGTACGAGAGCTGTCAGCATGTACGACGGGCGCGGCAGCATCCTACAGCTCGCAGGATAGCCTGTGGTGTGTCTTCCTCAGCTACTGGTAGTGGTCGCGGTGCGAAGCCCGTCACGACGCATCCGCACAGTAAAGCCTCAATCGCCTCCGCTTTCAGCAGTCGGGTCCTGGGTCTTCAAGGTGCGGTCTAATGGTTGAAGACTTCCTGTGAGAGGGTTTTTGATGCACACCTATGCTTGCTGATCTGCTCCGATGTTTAATATCTCTCGTAGGCTCACCATCGTCATTGACATGGCCTCCCAAGTATAAGAATCGGACCCCTCCGGTCAGGGCGTGTTTCCGTCCGTCCCGCTGGTTTGATCACCAGTGGAGGCGGGTGTAGCGGGTGGCGGCGGAGTTCGTTCTCCCTTCTCTTTGGCTTCTTCGGCTGCTTCTCCAGGACACGCATCACAGCCGAATGAGTCTCTTCTCCGACACTGTCAGGCCAAAAGGCTCCAACCACGTTCACGATGTATTGCGATACAAATTTCGCTCTCTTCTTGAACCTGCACTTTGTGATGGCAGAGTGCACACCCAACACACACACCACATGAGCATCGACGACGACATAGCGGTGAAAAGTGTACTCCCATTGAAATCGCCCCGAACGAAAACCCGGTGTTGTGCTGCGGTATTTCGTTACAGTGCCGGATGCTCGGGTTCAGCTACCCCATGCTTTCTTTTATTGGCGTGAGTGACCAGCGGCGAATCCTTCGCTATCCCAATCGCTGAACGAAAGGCAGATCCGTTCTCTTGCTCTTGACAGTTCTCTACACTCTTGCTAAATCACGCTCTTGGTATCACTGGGGATGGCAGGCATGGTGAAGACGTTCACGCTGGAAGGTGCTGCCAAACCAAGTTCACGCCGGGGGTTGGTGATAGCCCGAGGTGCTGAACTTGGGAGGATGTCGGCGACGTGCTACTGTACATGGATGGGTGGTGCATGCGTAGAAAAACGCTTTGCTGACATCAGGGCCGGCCAAATCTCTGCGCGTGTACAACATTACATGCTTGAGGTATCCTGCTAGTTTTCATAGCATGTAGACATCTATCTGTGTGGGAGAACCAACGGCGACAAAGGTGTTAGCCAGATGGTGTCACAGGGCAACAAATCATGGGGGCGCACGCAAGGTACCATGGAGTTTCACGGAGCCCCATTGTCATTTATTTTTCTTTTGTGGGGCCTGCAACCCGGCCGCGTGGTTTGTGGACTCTAACGATGGATTGATTCTGTAGGCTACCATGTTTACACTGCTTTTCAAATCACATCTTGCACCTGGTAAAACACTGGAACCTGGCGAACATTTTTGTGGTGTAGGATCCTCTTTTTGGGTTTGCGAAGGGTGGCATTGCACAAGGATATATCATGCAACTTTATGGTTTACCAAAGCTCCTCCTTCGCAAGGATTTGGTTTGGTACGGTATACACGTACCCTCGATACTTTTAAAGGGCTAATTGTTACCCAGTTCTCGGGTATGGGATATTTTACAAAAGTTGCCCAGTGACGGGTAGGGTATGGTGTTGTGGGATAACACGCGTAGCAGTCCCTGAAGATAATCTGAGAGTGCAGATCGAACCGTGCGAATGAACTACTGGTACGCATCAGCCGGCAGTAAAGACGCAGAGAAAGGCGATCGACGGCGCCGGCCGCTCAGCGTTTCTGGTCGTTCTGTCGCTACGGTTGGTCTCGTTGTCCTGACGGTATTATACTTCCGTTTTTTTTCCTTTTTTGTGTTGCGACCTTTTATGGTATGTGTGGCGTTAGCAACTTTTCTGCGACTACAAGTACTATTTCTTTTGTTTCTCTATGATCGTAGCCCCCCTTTTCCCTTTCTCTACCCTTTTCTTAGTTGGGTCAAACGATGGTCTTGCGACTCATCGTGTGAGAGGTGTGGGAGGGTGAATATTGTTCTTTTGGAGCTCTACATGCTCGATCCTTTCATTTTGGGACTCAACAATGAATTGTCAAGTTCCGAGGTTTCATCTATCTGGGTATGAGCACCTCCACGGTGGGCTAGTAATACTACTGTTGAATTTCAGCTTGATTGTTTTAGCTTGATTGGTGCCTTCTGCGTTGACGGTAGGCTGTGTCAGTGACCGGCACTGTCAAGCACGGATGCTGCCGACATTAAACTGCTCCGATCTCGATCGATTTGTGCCTAAACATTGCCTATCCTCCACCAAGTTGAAGCCCCGTCCAATCTTCAGCTGGATTGACAAGATCTTCGACGCTGGTATAGCGCTGTGTGCCTATACCAATTTGCCTGCCAACGAGAGGTTCGGGCCACACGGCTGCAACCTCTCGACGAGGTAGTTGTTCCCCGCAAAACGACGGTTATTGTGCTACGCGCGCGCGTAAAATGGTGCGGAACAAATACATCACCAACCCATTGTAGTTTCTCCTGATCTCAACAATGTGTGCCCCGCAATAGACTATTCGTCGCGTTTCGAGGGAAACATTATTTTTTCTTGAACATATGCATACGCGCGCGTAAGAAGGATGGGAGCAGCGATTTGTGCAGGCGTGCTAGTGTATCTCTTCCCGAACAGTCTTGCACTCTGGATACGTGCGAAGACACGCTACACACGCGATATATCAGTCCTAGGCATGCCGGTTGTCACCCCTGTTGTTCTCCTATTTGAAACCTTTTGTTCCACCGTTTCGCGCACGCGCAAGTATGTTCCGCCGCATTTTGCACGCACACCAACAACTTGATGAATGATTGATGACTCTCTCTTTTCTTCGTTGGAACACATCCATCCATGAATCCATTCTACACTAACGCCGGTCTCGACCAGTTCGCGCATGTGTAAGTTGCTTCCCTCTCGGCGATTACCCAGCCAACAACAGACAGGGTCGCGGAAGCTTTTTCGCCGCTACACGACGGTGTCAAATTATTTTTCACGCCCGCGAAATGTAGTGAATTTCGTTCTCGTCGGAACGACACGTACGTGTGCCCCGCGATAGACTATTCTATCTCCGCGTTTCGAGGGAAACATTACAATCAGTTACACATTTGTCTTGGCCGGTCGTTAGCAGTGGAGGCTGTTCGGGTGTTATTTTCCCTTCCGTTTCCAGGCGGCTTTTCGACGTGGAGAGTCTTTCATGTTCTTTGAAGCAGCTGTAACATTCTTTTTTATTTTTCTAGCACAGCAATAGCGGGTAGAACAGCGAAGGACACCTTACTTGGTCACAGGTCTCCGTATTACAGCAGTTTCGAACACGCACACGTCTGTACTCGTGGTTGCGAACGCTGGAGGAACACAACAAACACGCCCGCCCGCGAGAAAGGTCTGAACCGCTTAGTACAGTGGGTAGGCCATTCAAGTACTATAGCAATCTAAGAGGTGCGACGCCGTTGTGGCTAAAGCGCGGCTGATTGATGGTGCGAGGTTAGCTGTGAGTCGGTCGGTCGCATTGGCCCTCTCTTCAACTCAGAACAACACCCGCCGCCTGTTTGTTGGTTTTCTCCTTTCTACTGTTGTTGCCATTGACTCCCACATTTGTGCCGTTGTGCTGCTGCTGCTGTCTTATATTGCTTCTCGGGTCTTGACTGCTCATATTGCATTATTACACCTTCTCCCTGGCTCTCACCCTTCGTGAGGCACAGGCAAACAAGCGATGTGGT
This sequence comes from Ectocarpus siliculosus, assembly GCA_000310025.1. Taxonomy (NCBI): domain Eukaryota; class Phaeophyceae; order Ectocarpales; family Ectocarpaceae; genus Ectocarpus; species Ectocarpus siliculosus. The sequence continues at coordinate 5,207,689 of FN649742.1, read as the reverse complement.
GCTGTGGTACATTCTTTTGCTAACAAGCACCAACGACCCGCAGCAGCACAGCTTGCACAAAGTTGGAACGTTGGATCGAACATAGAATGACGTTGTATGAACGTAGAACAGTGTAGAAATAATTGTTCTGCACACAGGTCGCTGCGGACGTGAGTTCATTTCGGAATGTTTTTTTCCGTTCACCCGTCTAAAATCCGCGCAAGGGGAATGATCGCACCACGTCGTGTTTAAATGGTCGAGCTTCCTCGAGGCAGTTACACAGTGCTTATAACTGTCTCTGGAAGTGAGAGCACAAGAAAAAAATAAACTCATACGCAGCTGTCATCCGCACGCAAGGAAGTAAGCACAAGATGCCGAACACCCTTAGCAGGATGCAGCGCATCCTTCATGTGACTCGCCGAATACCTCACGGTGCTTCGCGTTTGGTGATGTTAGAGCCTGGTCCGGTGAGAACCCGGCGTGCTCCGTCCCGGCTTTGTAGAGATGCGAGGTCAATGGTCTAACGACTACGGCATGCACGACTATGAGAACCCGTCTATTTTTATTTGTTCTCCCCCCGTCGTGGTGGGTGCACAGTACGTACATGCGTGTTAGTTTGGCTGTGTCTGCTTAAGTGTATCCATCTTTCTTTGCTTGAAAAACACACACACGCGCGCGCTACTCCTGTCTGTGGCATTCGATCCGTCCCACCTTCACAAAAAGCCCGTCCACATCCATGTGGCCTCTTCTTTTCTCCGGAATATGCGACACACACCATGATGCTACACGGTCACTGCCCTACAACATACTGTTTGCATGCTAAACGCGCGAATACAACGCTTCTCCGCCCGCTTGTGGCGAGGGTGTGTGTGAGTGTTTCCTGGGCGACAATACGGTTCTGACGAACTTCAAGTCGTTTGGCGGCCTGGATGAATCCGCGGCGGTGGGAGACGCAGCATCAGAAAGAACCATGGCAAATGCGGAGTGTGGAAGGAACGAACAGTGTGAACTCTATATTGTAATCTTCGTTTGCTTTATGCATGTTGCATCACCCCGTGCCGCGGTGCTCTCTTTACCCCACTCCGGAGGGACGCCTTGCATGTTCCTGTACATACGCACACGCACAGAGGGATGGAAGGAACGATTTGTGCTGGCGTGCTCATGCATCTCTCTTCGCGAACAGGCTTGCACTCTTGGATACACACGTGCGAAGACGTGATATACGCGCGATCCCTTAATCCAAGGCATGCGGGTTGTCACATCTGTTGTCCTCCTCTTTCATAACAACCCAATTCGCGTAGTTTTGCATGCAGTACAGAAAATCTTTTCCTCACCTAGTCCCTCTACATCAGACTGAGGGACTATAGGCTACACTTAACGCGTTTTCTTTCCCAAACCGTCGTCGTAAGGATGCAACAACATTTGTCACACTACTGGTACTTTTTTTGTGGGAACCTTCATCCCTTCACTGCTTTCTTCACGCTTTCTACACCACCGTAAAACAAAATTCGAAAATCCTTTAGAGGACCAGCACGGTTGCCCGAAGCAAGCTACGATATCAATGAAGCAAACAGGGCACAGGGCCTTTGCGGTCCCTGTTAGAGGGAAACATGTCCTCCCCCTCTGTGCTCAGTCTACCTTGGAGAGCAAGGCAACAGCAAGCACTACTGTTCCAAGAGAATAATAAACAAGTGAGTTTTCATCAGGGTCTCCAGGGATCGCTACGAGTCTAACCCCACAACAATGGGATTCTTTGGTCGGGCAACCACATCTACCTCCCACAGACTATTCACGTTGGCCACTGACCACAACCTCCTTTATGTGAAAACGAAAATTGAGCCTACACACGCCTGTTTCTCTCAATTTGCAGAGACGCATTGCGGATTCTTCACAATGTTGTTTACTGAAATACAAACGACTTGTCTCACTACAAAGCTGAAAAACAAAATAGACACCTCTTCTTCCTTTTGTACGATAAATCGTACATATGGAGCCCTCTGGGTGAGTGGAGAGTCCGGAGTGTGGTGGCTATGACCTATCTGCCACCGGAGGCTGGCTATTTCCTTTGGTGCGATGTGGCGAGGAATGCCAAGCGTGACCAAGCGAACTCAGTCAAGTCTAAGGTGGTGCGGAGAGTGGGCGAGCCTTCGTGGACTCATTTCCCTATCCTCCTAAAGATTCATCAACCATTCGCAGCTGTTGGGAATCGCAAGAGTCATGGACCCCGGGAAAAGGATTATCACATATCCTTCTGATCCTACTCTTTATGTATGTGTGTCTCTGCTTCCTGAATCTCCATATCCTAACCTCCGCATAGCCTCTATGGATAAGAGAGCCATATTCCCTACGTTGACCCGCTAGGGCAGCCTCCCCAGGGTGTGAGGGAGGAGGCTAGGCCCCTAAGCTCCCATAGAAGGGGTAGAGGGAACACAAGAAGGAAGAGTATTATTATATGCAGACATCAACGGAGGCCCCCCGGATGGGACAACGAGGGGGTACCATCAACATCTCCAACTACCATATTTGGGCTCCTAGCAAAGCCCGTCCACAACGCCCCAAAGCGCTCGCTACTTCTTAGTAGACAAACTGGGCTCTGACTACAAGTCAAACACCCGGACAAGCGTAGCAAGTATTGAATGATAATTCGCTATGAACGGTCAAATCGCCTAAGCAACAACAAGCATAACAACCGCGTACGCAAAAACAGATGGAAACCTCACACAAATGTCAAGTCCCAAAAGTAACCAACGGAACGTTGACCAGCAATGTTATGTACCATCACGAACGCCCTCATCATCGATGTAAAACGTCCACCAGACGGGAGTACTCTCCACAATACGTAGCCAGCCGCAGTAGATATTTCGCCAGCCTCAAAACACCTGTGTCAGGGTAAGCTGCCAATACACCAACAACGCTAAGGCTATTCGACGTGGCGTCGAGCATGATCTAAAAATCATGAAGGAAGAAATGTACTCCGGCACAGCAGGCACGCCAAGACGAAGCAGCAAAGTCGTCATGGAGTGTTTATCAAGTGTTAAAACAACTAAAAAGGAAAGCGCTCATACAAAGTAGACTTCTCTTACCTTTCGTAGCTGAGTAGTGTTCGTGCGTAGACCGTATTCCTCGGGGCTGGGATCAGTGTGGGCAAGGTGGGAGGGGCAGGGCGCTTACCTGGATCACGTGTCTCTCCCATGATGGTCTCCACTTCTCGTACGGTATCTGGCAGCAATGTAGCAGCTTGCTGACGGCCGTCGTGCCGAAGTCGACCGTCATTTACTCACAAACGGCCCACACGGTAATCACCCGTTCGCTCATGTTAACATGCATAGTGAGGCATGTGATAGACATGTTGTTAGCGGGTTGACGGGTGATATATGCACTTTAACGGGCTTTATTAACTTTCATCCACATTGGGGGTGTTTAATAAACACCGGTGGTTGTTGACAACGTTCGTGAGAACGTGTCGCGAAGGGACAAGTTGAAGTTGTCCTCTTCTTCGTAGATGCGGCATATCCGCCGCCTCTTCGATCACTCTAGAGGGCAAACAGGGAAGTGTTCGATACTTCGATTCCTGAATATAGCCCCCAGACCCCTAGCGCCGTAACCATCGAACAGTCACGGCCCATTATAGTATTTTGTGTAGATTCTGCGCGCAGCCGCCATAACACAAGCACAAAGATAAGCGCAAAGTCGTCAATATGTGGTAAATATGTTTGCCGTATCACACGCCAAACCTTTTGTAGAGATTCGGCATGCGTCACCCCTGGTGTTTTTCGAACGAACAATCCAAATCTCAACACATCTATCAGCAGTAATCGGTCTAAAAAATACCATGACATCCAGAAACGACGAATAAGTGCACATGAAATTTGAGTTCTGCATCTGTCCAGTTCGCAAAACTCAATGGAAGAGTCCTGCCACAAGAACAAATCACTCAGACCTAGTTGGATTAGCAAGAGGTCTCAAGCAAATGCTAGTCCGGCACATCGTCCTAAACACGCGAGCTCGCCCCACACAACGTGCCCCATCATCGCGCGCTATGAATCGACGCACCTGGATCGCTCGAGAACACGCAAGAAACTCTCGCGGACAAGGGTAAGGTTGGCTGTCTGTACAATAACACCATATTAACCCCTTTGGGTCTAGCTCTTTATCTTTTTAAAAGGGAAGATAAAGTGTGGGAGAGAGAGACAGTACAGCAGAAAGAGACAGAGTTTACTTCTGTAGACGAACAGCTATCTCCAGCCATAGGCCATGACAGCAGCCCGCGACAGGACGGTGGGCACAGACAGGTTCATAGAGGTGCGGCCGGTAGGGCAGGTTAGGCTTGTAGACCTCGAAACGATCAATCGTCAAGCCGCCTACACTACTTTATTTTCAGTGTATTCAAATGATGAGTGGAATTGATCAGTGAGAGGCCATCGCTGGTTCTTGTATTCTGTACTTCTCTGTCCCCTCCCCAATGTGAGTCCTGCCGGCTCACTACAGCTCCTGTGATTTTCCCACAAATTCCCACAAGTACGCAGGTACCCACCAGCACCCACCTACCTTTGCATCAGTGGCTCTCTAGGTTCGGGCGAGCGTATGTGTGGGACTATGATGATAGTGTATGTGCTACTACTGTATGTTGGACTCGTCTAATACTGCTGCTGCTGTGATACTATCTAGCTGCTGACACGATGACTGCTGGATGTTGGCATTGAACGATTTTTGAATTTGGAGGATATCCAGTATACCACGATATCCTGGCCTGCTTGGCCGTGAAATGCCCCTTTTCGCTGTCCTGTCTTGCTTTAGTGGCTAGATTCGGGCGAAGGCATGTATGTGGAGCTATTGATGTGTGTCTCTCTCAAAGAATATGGGGAGAAGTTCATGGTGGCATTCACAAGTAGAGCAGTTTGCATTTTTCGAATTTTGGCCGTTCCATGAACCTTGATATTACCCGCTGGCGCTAACGTCTTTATTGTTCATCGGGTGATTGATGCGAATTACAAAGACACACCTATCTATGGACTTGTCAACACCTGGCGTGGAGGGATACAGGGCGGCACCTCCATGGCATGCAATAACACCTGCATTTGCAAGTGATCAATCAATGATCTGTCAGGACGCCTGTAGACCCAAAAGGATTAAGCATAGGACAAGAAGTTGGGGCACGAAGCTGCTGTCTGAAGTGTTGTCACAATTTGCCCGCGGACGGTGAAAAAGAACAACCAACCAAAGCCATCGTTGCAAGTGACAATCACCCGAGCCTTTTCAGATCGTCTGTGTTAGGCACAGCAGTGTAGACATCGACATTGACTAGGAATCGTTCCACATTGAAGGGTCTTCCACGATGCAGATACACAATAAGCCACCCGGGGTATCCACGCCATCTCTGCCGCGTCTCTCTACAAAACCAGTGACGTCATCACACACACCCAACACCGATATTCAGGAAAAACCGAAAATAATTGACGACATGAAATATTTGTCCGTACACCACGGGTCGATGTCGCCCGCATGTTCCGGTGCTGGTGCTCGCCCGCATGTTCCGTTGATGCTGCTCCGGTGCTGCTGCTCCGATGCTACCGCTCCGGTGCAGCTGTGGCCATCAGTCCTAGTACGACCACACTCGACCCGCTCCGTCCGTACATGCTCTCGTTAATGTCCTTCCCAGTCGGTTCCTCGCTTTCACCCTCGTTGCACTTAGGGTTCTTGGTGTGAAATATTTTCGTGCGGAAGGGGTCAACCAGCCAAATCTACTGGTCGTCACCACCTTCGATGGCAAAGCCAGGTCACTGAGCCATCACAGCTCCCTCTAGCAACCGAGGGCCGTGTACATAGTCCCGTTCACCTTTCTGATGGCGTCTGCCTCCGCGCACAATAATTACATGGGCATTACTCCGACGGCCAAAAAGGACCGCGCATGTGCACTTTTGTACCTGGCCCACCAGTGCCCACCCAACTCCACCACTACGCACGCCTCACGGGATCGGGTCCCATGAGGGTGAGTCTAGCCTTGCTTGCTTGTAATACTTCCCCTTCCATGAATGGTGGTCGAGTAGATTATGGTGTGCGGGGTTGAGGACCCTCACTCCGCGCAAAGGGGATAATCGCACCACGTTGTGTTACTTCAAATGGTCGAGCACCCTCGAGGCAGTTACACAGTGCTGGTAACTGTCTCTGGAAGTGAAAGCACCAGAAAATATATTAAATTATACGCAGCTGTCATCCGTACGCAAGGAAGTAAGCACAAGATGCCGAACACCCTTATTTAGCAGGATGCAACGCACCCTTCATGCGACTCGCGGATTGCCTCACGGCGCTTCGGGCTTGGTGATGTGAGAGCCTGGTCCGGTGAGAACCCGTCGTGCTCCGTCCCGGCTTTGTAGGGATGCGAGGTCAATCGTCTAACGACTACAGCATGCACGACCATGAGTACACCTCCCCCCCCTCGCTATGGTCCACGCCTAAGCAAAAGCCTTGCCGAGGCAGCGAGCAAGGGGGGATTTGATCGGTATGCGGAAATCATTTCATGACATTGTTGTGGCACTTCGTCCGCACGATACATCAGATCTGATTCAGGACCTTATCCTTTCAGTCTTAGACGATATCGATTGTTGTGCGGACCTTTCGGCCTTGACCACTTCGATGCCCTAACACTTTCGGTATGACATATCTTTCAATTTTCTGTTGATTTTCGTCGTTTGCTGTCAGAGCAGGTAAGGGAATTTGTTTCCCAAGGAAACAATGTGCCAGGTTTCAAACTGTGGTGCTGGTGGTTTTTCGCTTTCATGGTACCTTTTAAGGGTAAGTTAATCTGTGACCACGGGAATCGACCGCGTCGAGTGTTGGATCAGTACGGACATACGAAGGTACTGGGTAGAGAGAGATCGGAACGGTTTTTTTTTTTTTTAATGTGACAACAACAACTGTTTTAGATAGGCAAGGTGCACGGATACTTCTCGTGTTTGATTGACTCGCTTCACCCTATATACACAACCAGGGACAGTTGTGAGCAGATTGTATACGGTCCTCGTGAGGGTACGAACAGCTTCGGCATCTGAATCCTGGTTTGAAGATGGGGTACTGCGGTTACTTCTGGTTGTTCCGAACTTGCTTCTCTGCACATTCCGTGAGGTTTCGTCGCTCTAGTTCGAAATCGATGTGTAGATTGTCTCGTGTTTTTTGAGAAAAGATCTCGGTATCTGCAGTTGATTCTAGGTGTGCAATTCCGAGAACTACATCTACAGGTGACCGTGGTTAGCTAACAAACATCAAGAAACGCTGTCTCATGTTTTATAAAATGGCATTTTGTACGCAAGTTGAACCATTGGCGGGAGTTCGCTCAGTTTTCACACGATCCATGGAGCTGTGGATTGCGAGCATGGAATGTATCGTTGAATGCACACGCTCGGATACCGAATTTCCGTGCGGACGATACGGCGTCGTGCGTATTTTCTTGTAGCCCAGACTTGTGTGTAGATTATCTTGTTTTCGAATTCAGTGCCGTGATCAGGGTGCAGCATTTCCGGCGGGCCAAAGATACTGATAGTCCGATCGATGATTACTCGTGCTACCAGAAGTTTTGTTTGGAACTGGTGTGAGAATAACGCATCAACTGATCCATCATGGACAACACGTATGAATATCTAACTCCGACTGCTGATATTGAGTGATTTGTACTCGACCAAGTCAGCTGATATTCTTTCAAATGGCTGCTGTACAGGTACGTGACCTGTTGGCAGTTTTGGACGGTGGTGGGATGTCTTTCTTCGTTGACAGGCCCGGTATTCAAAGCACCCAGTCCGAATGTCACGGTCCATTGACTGCCACCAATGTTTTTATCGCATTTTTTCGTACGTGGGACGAAATGCGAGGTGTCCACCTGAATGAACGTGATCATGGTATGCATCACCAAACTGGTGAGGTCATGTGGGGCTACAAGTTGATCACTAAAAGTGCTTCGTTTTCGTAGGTATCCCGACAGATACGATTTCAATAGTAAACCTCTTGTGTCGTATATATTACGACAGTGTCGTTGCCGTTTGGTTCTCTGGTAGCGGTGCTTTGGCGTCTAAAATGCATTGGACTTACTCGCCGTATTCTTTGCCTTGTTTTTCGCGCAATTTCTCATGATCGACAGAGTTAAATTCCTTTATGGGGCTGACAAAATTTAAATTGACTGCGAACATAACTAATTCCTTATCACAAGGACTGGTCGCACGTCGTCCAATTGGTCCGTCGAAACTTGGTATTGTTAAGGTTCACACCCGTAGCAATCCCCGAAGACCCTGATGATGACTCACTTGTTGGTGGTTGTCTTTATCTTGATTGATTCTAATTCCGCAGCACACGTGCGGACGCCTGCTTCGGATAGACTGAACAGAAGGGGCGTAGGCAGCTCCTTGCTGAGGGGGGGGATGCTATGGCTATATCCCCTGTTTATAAAGGAGTTGCAGTTCCCGCCGGATCTAGTTCAATTTGACTTAATTGCTCGTGTAAAGGGGAACGGCGAAGGTGTTGAGGGAAGGAAAGAGACAGAAGGGGCCCGGGCGGGCCGAGAATGCAACATGTGTGGCCGGCAATGATGTCCGATATGTATGTGTGTGTTCGTACCATCTATTCTGGCGCCGCCTTCACAGACGTTTCGGTGTATGTACCTCACGGATCAGCCGGGGTCACAAAAGAGCTTTTTTCATTCTTGTTTTGTGTGATTGCCCCACCTCTCCCCATGCGGTGCTTGCCTTATGTAGTTTTTTTCGCGAGAAGGATTCAGCCATCCCTTTCCCTCGTCGACTGTGAAACCGAGTGTGGGACTTACGACCTAGATCGCTTTCACCTACAGTTTGCTGGAAATATATCCCATAGATTGGCTACAAAGTGTAGCCGAGAAAGTCGAAGAACAGACTGCTCGGTGATGCAATTCATTGGTTGGTGACGGCCGTCCGTCAGCATGAAAGCCCTGTTCCAGGAGCGGAATTGAGATTTGGTAGAGCGGATCAAAACCTCAAGCCGGCCGTTGCCATTTTGTTGGCAGTGTGGGGCGCACACCATCACTGCAGCAAATGTTGAGCGTAGATTCTTTCTCTATTGGGGATGACGTCACTTTGATTTGCGTTGCAACTGAATTACAGTCATGGCCACAAACTTAGACTGGTCAATTAGCATGCGCACACCACGAACAGGGAAGGAAAAGTGGGCACTAAATAAAACAAACACCTATGATCACAAAAGCTCGTGTGTGACCTTCCTCTTGCGTGACCCCGGCTGTGATACGTCAGATGTATTCACCGCAAGGCGTGTAGACTGGCTGGCGCCAGAAATCGATGGGGCGAACATACACACACACTCAGTTTGTGTCCTCCTGGATCCTTACGCTAGAGCAGCCATGCACCCACTTCGTCGCATGTAACATGTGGGGCAACCGTTTGAAAATGGAGGCATCCCTAAAGCTGCTAGTGCCAGAATCTCCCCAGCACCTTCATGGGGCAACAACGCCACGCTGGAGCATCTCCGCAACCTCTACCCCAACGAAGATATTGAAGGTACGCATAATATCGACTCCATCGCCGGAGCTGACGAACCGTTGTAAATCAAGTTCATCAAACAGACGGTGAACAAGGCAAAACCACAGAGTGCCTCAGTGCCTGATGGTCTCGGTTTTCATATCTTCAAGCTGGTGGCATGAGCAATCGTTTCTCGGACACCTTGCCTGACTTCATCTTCAGAGTGTTCTATTACGGCGACAAGCTCCCGAATTTCTTCTGGAACCTCTAAACCAGTGCCAACCTTTCAGCACTGGGAGAGAAAAACGACCGATTGCATTTGGAGGGGTTCAAAGGCTAGGTCTCACGAACAAGTTCTTTGAGACACACAAGGGGGGAATATGGCACACATACAACGGTGTGTCGGGAAACGATTGCAAGCGCCTTGACTATATCCTGACAAGGCAGGAACATCACGACCGAATGTCTAACGTGGTTGTCATCCCCCAGCCTGTTTGCCCAGTCAAAGCAGACTCAGACCACAATATGGTAGTAGTTTCCGTCAACCTCGGTGGCAGGCTTGCCCACAACCGTGCAGTCCGGACTAAACCGAAATAGAAGCATTTCAGCCGACGGGAATTGCAGTTCGAAACAGCACGGTGTGCGGCAACTAATCGGTTCCTCCTCAACCTCGACACACGACTGGACAAGCGAACAACCACCGCCGCGGAATTGGCGACCGACTTTACCAATGGTCTCTTCGAAGGAGCGCGGACGACCCTAAAGGGAGGAACCGTGGAGACGCCGCACGCAGGAGTGGTGTGAGACCCCAGAGACGAGAGCAGCGTTGGACGAGGCCCTTACCAAATGGCGGGAAGCGTGCCGAGCGACGAGGGGCAATTGGAACTCAGCAACGTGGAGGGTTCTCAAAGCAGCGTGTAAGGGAGTGGCTACAGCAGTCGAAACGGGCATTTATTCCCACCTGGACGGATATGTGACTGAACTCGAAGCAATCTACAAAGAACGCGACATGAGAGGACTGCACCAACACGTCAAGAGATCAGTGGGCCTCAGGGGGAGACAAGGGGGGGGACAGCAGTTCGTCGCGGATGGGAACGGCGTGTTGCTCCGGGACAGGGACGACATCCTCCAGCGGTGGGCGAGATTCTTCAGCACCCTACTCAACACTAAATCACCTACCCTGAATCCAGACATCATCGAACGAGTGACGCAGCGGCCAGCGACACGTGACAGTCAACGGTTGGGAGAGGTGCCAGAACTCGAGGAGGTGGAACGGGCAACGAAAGGCCGGAAGAACTGGAAGGCACCCGGTCATGACTCCCTCCCTACCGAGTTGCTCAAGATCAATGACGGTGAACCCTTCGTCCTGAGACACCTCCGTACCATCCTCGTAAAGGTGTGAAACGGAGGAGATATTCCACAAGAGTGGAAGGATGCAACCGTCAAGGTGTTGTACAAGAAGGGTGGCCGGTCCAACTGTAACAACTACAGGGCGATATGGCCGGGAGCTCTTCGACAGACCGAAAGCGCCATTCCGACTCAAGATCCGCCTGCTCCAGGCGGAGGCGATGGAGGCACTGCTGTACGGCCATATGACATGGTCACCACTCAGCGGCCACTACCAAACGCTGCGGTCGATACACCGCCGACTGTTCCTTCGAGCTATCGGGTACAAGCGCAAGAAAGACACCTACCGGCAGCTTTCCTACGCCTCAGTGTCGGATGTCAGAGTGTTGAAGCCACGATCCGACAACGACGCCTACTGTTCGCGGAAGCATTGGCAAGGCAGCCGGACGGGCGACTCCCGAAACGACTGATGCTCGGCGAACTGGTGGGGGGGGAGACACGATGTAGGGGGGGGCACGAACAGAACTGGCCGAAGTGTGTGCTCGACGACCTGAAGGCATTCAGGGCCGACCACGGATCTACGAAAACGGATCTACGTTGTTTCGGAATCCCAGAAAGTGTAGAAATTAGAGTTGACGGAAGCCGCGAAGGTGGAAGTGGGAGTACCCTGGCATGCGGCGGTGCTGCAAGGAGCTGAGAGGTTCATGTTGACGTTTTTCCTGATGTCAACGCGGTTTGTAAACGTACAGCACGGACAGCAGCGTTGGTGATGCTATGGGTTTGTTCCGTTTGTGTATGTTTCCGTTTCGTCACTATTGTTCGTTTCGTCACTCTTGTTCACGCATTCGGGTTTGCGGATGCCGATGTTGCTTCGCATGTAACTTTGGCTGCGTCGCATGTTTCTCACCGTTCATTCAGACATGTTGACAACAAAATGGTGAAATCTATTTGCCCGTAGGGCTTGGTTTGCGTGCAAGTTCTGCATAAAGCTTGCGTTTGCAAGGTCCGAGTTTGGAGGCGGTGCGAGCATCTCTGGCCGAGCATTACCATGCCGTAACCTTTCATTTTCATGACTGAGCGTTGAAATTGCCCATTCTTTGTTAGCGAGCGTTTCTTTCGGGTTCTCGATCGAATCCAGGTGTGTCGGTTTTCGACCCGCGAAGATGTGTGGGGCGAGCTCGCGTGCACGACGGTTAGCTTTTGCTTGAGACCACCTGCGAATCCAAGTGGTGCCTGTGGGTGTTTCGCATGTTCTGAGTGATATGTTGCAGTAGAGGGACCCTTCTAATGCGTTCTACCGCTTTGACAGATGCCGTGTGCGAATATGATAAGCATTCATTTATTTGCTGGTCGTGGATATCATGAAATATTTCAGACCCATTGCTGCTGATGTGTTTCAGTTTTGGGACTGTTCGTTTGAGGGACACCAGGGATGACGCATGCCGAATCTCTAAAAATGGTTTGACCTGATACTCATCACATGTTGAAGACTTTAGCACTTATCCTACTGTGATAGTAAGTACACTGTAGCAGTAAAAGGTTGAGCTTGGTCTATTCATGGGCTTGTCTACGGAGATACACACGCTTCCAGGTTCTATATCATCAGACCATCTGGCTTACCTACTGATTAGTTCGATGTATCGGGGCACAGGCAGGTTAGCACAGCAAAACTCCTCAAGTATCACCTATCCCAATCTCCACTCTGTTACGTCAGCGATCATAGTAGTTCTCCGTTCGGTCACGTAGTCATAGCAGTTCTCGCACACAGGCACAGTGGCAATGGCTCAGACCTCTTCGTTCGCACTTGGTGGTGATCAGGATCACCAGATAGGTATCGGATGGAGGAATCCGTTTCGAGTACCAACGGATTGGAATAAGAGGTGGTGACACACCTGGATCCTCGATCCTATCAATCCACGCCCCCCATGCTTGGAATAGTGCGCACTTCAACGCACTTAATTGTCTGTGGGGTCATCGGTCTACCGCCGCTACACCCCCCCACCATCGACCGTGGTAAATGTCGGCGCTAAAGAGGCTGCCGCTAGGAACCACCCACGGGTCGAGCTTCCTCCCTAGATTAACCGTGAGGTATAAACCTGGTTGAGAAGACTCCCATCTGGGTGGCAGTCGATCTTGGAGCTGAAGTCGGCGTGGGAGGTGGCCCGGTTAAATCTCTTGGGCCCCCCTTTGATGAATCGGCGGCCGATCATGGCGGTGCAAAGGAAAAGGAGTCCTCTTGGGCGATATAGGTCCCCTCCTGGTGTTCCCCAGCGTTCTCCACCTCCGCTACAACGCCCCAGACTGCTAACCGTCTAGGCAAAAGGCTCGCGGTAGTGGAAGCGCTAGGGCTGCGTTCAAGGGGAAGATGATGGTTGGGCACCAACTCTGATGCCCTGCTCCACTTCCCGCTTGGAAAGCTCCTCCCAATCTCCGTCGGGGTATTCCACCCGCCTGTACGGGTTGCAGTAGTGGTACACCTTGGCCTTGAACACTTTGGACGGTCCTTCGGCGCTGGTGAAGATTCTCCCCACCACAGTACCGCAGGGAAACATTTTCAATGCTCGTTCCCGAGATTCCACCTCACGTTCTCCTCGCGTGAGTTCTCCCGGTGGCCGAGGCGCTGCGTCAGGGTGATGAAGTTCCCAAAGTGCGTGGAACAGGTCGAGCTGTAACGGTGAAAAGTTGTCGCGTGCTTCGTCCTCAGTGATCCAGCTCGATGGTATCCCGCCCTGATATCGACGACGATATTCCCAAGTCCACGTACTAGCGCTCGCCCTGTCCTATCTTCCGGGCTGTCAGGGTGTAGAGGGGTACGGTGACCACGGAGGCGTCGGCCGGGCCCAAGGAAGTCGACCAGATGAGGTGGCTGAACTCATCCTCGAAGGGGATTTGGAGAGGTACGGGGTGCTGATGGAAGGGCTTGACGTCGGCAGCCACTACTCGGCGTTGTCGGATGTGTCGCCCGTTGAGTTCCACCGTGAAACACAACCGATCCAGGAGAGCGTTGACGACGTTGCACGGTCCAGTGAAGTGTTCATGCGCCAGCTTCGGGTGAAGGCTATCTCGGTAGAGGGAGACGGGGGTCTCTCGGACCAGCACCAACTCTCCCATCTGATGCTGGTGTTGTGGCTTTCCTTTTGCCTGGAGAGTACCCCTTGCCGCTTGGCCAGGATTTCTTGGGTCATGTGGTGTTGTTCCTCGACCGTTCTCTCCAAGTCCTGGCCGAACGACGCGCGTCCAAAGGCTAGGCGAGAAAGTCGACATGGCTGCGTGGCGGCCGACCAAAACGTATCTGGTACGGCAAGGCCCCTCCCGGCAGGGCCGGATCAGGTGTAACCCGGTGGATCCAGGTCGCCACGTGAACGCAGTCGTCCCACCGCTTGGCACGCTTTAGAAAGGAGGGAGAGGGCTTCCTGTAGCCACCCCCCCATTCGTTCCACCGCCCCCTGCGCTCTGGAGTGGTTGACACGGCCGTACTCCAGAGACACCTTCAGCCAGTTGCATAGGTGCTGCATAACCCTAACCCTAACCCTTGCTGATCAACCTTCGGTAGGAAACGATACTTGTCGGTTGTGTGAGGTTTCCGCCTGCTATTACGTACAAGGCTGTTATGGTTGTTGTGCAATTTGACCGTTCATGTCGAGTTATCATTCAAATCTTACGTTTTGTCCTTGTTTCGGCTTGTTGTCAGACCCCAGATTGTTATTGAGCTTATGGGGGTCAACTAAGAAGTACCGATGCGTTTTGGGGGCGTTTGTAGACACGCCTGAAGTCAGGCAGGGCCTAGGACCAGTATCCTCCCCCCGTGGCCTCGGGGGGCTGGTCAACTCACCTCCTTGGTGATGGTAAAAACAGTGTATTATTATTGCTCACGAGTCTCGTCTCTCTCTCTCCATCTATCTCTCTCCTGCCAACATGCCAACCAGGCAGATAGAAACCCCAATCTACCATTATCTTTGACATTCATACATATCCAACGGCAGCTTCCCACCGTGAACTACTGCTACCCAGGTGCGCTGCGTCCACAACGCCCCCAAAGCTTTTTACTACCGGAGTAGACACTAATCAGCTTGAACTCAAACAGCAGTAGGCACCTGGTTGTACTCAAGAAGAAAACGACAGCCGTGTTTGTGAATGATAAACACCCATACACGGCGATATCATGCCTGACTAAATCATGCCACACCAATTCGTCAGTCAGCGCAAGTGTTCAACCTCCCATGCAAAAACGTAGAATGCCCCCATTCAACAGTGAAGGACCTCGACGCTTCAAACGACAAACACGCACGTGTCGGACGACCACACAAGATTGACTAAGTCCGGTAGACACGCGTACAGAGAAACTTACGCAATGGATGGATGACCAACACACCGCAAACAACGAAAGTTGCCACACGCAAGGAAAATGATGAAAAGAAAACAACAACCCAGAGGCAACGCTGAAAACTGTTACGAGGCGCTTCCAGGATTGAGTTGAAATATCTCGAAATACCAAACATACATGGCGAAACGATCGGCGTGATCGCTGAACAAGCCAATGTCGCGAAATTAGACAAATGTACGTAGCTCGCGAAGAAATACCACGAACACGCTGTCATAAGGCGGCCTCCACGCAGTTCAATCACATGCAAAAGACAGGCACGCCACAACATAAATGCGCGGCAAGCTGAAGAATGTACAGAAACAGTCACCACACCAATATCTCCAGCAGAACCTTGCTGTCCTCCAAGGGCCTCCTTGCCAACATTGGAGCGTCTCTGAGCCATCGCGCCGTACGATGCCCGGCCAGATCAAGACAGCAGCTCCGCGGGAGATTAGGACAGCAGCTCCAAGACCGCAGCCTCGCACTCAGCGAAGCAAGAAAAACGCGGAGGAATAGCTCGTCCTGCTGTTGCCACGAAAATGTTTTTTGACCCTGACTGACCCTGGTCGGTCAGCCTGAGTTATCGATAGCTGTAGACACGCCTGAAGTCAGGCAGGGCCTAGGACCAGTATCCTCCCCCCGTGGCCTCGGGGGGGCTGGTCAACTCACCTCCTTGGTGATGGTAAACACAGTGTATTATTATTGCACACGAGTCTCGTCTCTCTCTCTCCATCTATCTCTCTCTCCTGCCAACATGCCAACCAGGCAGATAGAAACCCCAATCTACCATATCTTTGACATGCATACATATCCAACGGCAGCTTCCCACCGTGAACTACTGCTAGCCAGGTGCGCTGCGTCCACACGTTGTGGACAGGGCTCTGCTAGGGGGCCCATATATGGTAGTAGGAGATGTCGATGGTACCCGCTTGTTGTCCCATCAGGTGGCTTCTTCTGACGTCTGCACATTTAGATACTCTTCTTCTTGGGTTTCTTTCTATCACCCTCTATGGGTGCTTAGGGGCCTAGCCTTCCCCCTCACACCCTGGGGAGGCTGCCCTAGGGGTCAACGGAGGGCATATGATGGCTCAAGACCGAACACGTAACCATGATGACGTACACCAACTTCGCTGGTGTCCTTGCGACGCGCGCGTGTTATAGGATAAGTACTTCATCAGTTGACATATGAAAGCCTAACCCCCCAGCGAGACTACCAAAATCGATTGACGCCCGCAGACAGGCAAAAACCCGGTGCTCATGATGTACAAGCTATGGTAACAAATGAATATGAACATGCCGACGTGTTTTTAAGTTGATGACATGACGATCTCCAACAATGTCTTGTCCAATTGCTGCAGCCATTCTGTAGAGGTGACACCTCCTCGTAGATTCGCCTGGTGCGGTGCGAAATCGGAGATTTAAGCGTGTCACGTTGCTGTAACCTTGGCTCGCCCTTGGAGTCTCGACTCCGCGACACAGCCGCTGTAACCATGCGATTGGCACGCTCAGGTTGGCGAAGACAGCCAGCAAACCTTTTTAACGCCATTTTAAACCGATTCAAACCGATCCACCACACGACAACATCTAGCATTTAATAACTGAAAAAGGGTTGCTGCCTTTGCAATCCACTGTACGCCTTTTGGAGGTTCGAACTCGTGACATGTTCACGGTGTTCGGTGGGTGGCCAAGACGTTTAAGACCCTAATAGCCGATCAGTGTGGAGATGAATGGAAAGCTTTCATTTATTTGGGCATCGGTCGTTTTTATATCCGGAGCCTGAGTAGAGGTGAGCAGAGAGCCCAATGCACAGGGGACTCCGTAACTTGTGGACACGCCTAAAATCAGGCAGACCGGGCAGATCAAGACAGCAGCTCTGCGAGAGACTAGGGCAGCAGCTTCCCCAGCAACCTCGCACTCAGCGAATCGGGAGAAACACGGAGGAATAGCTTGTACTGCTGCCGTAACGATATTGTTTTGAGTTATCGATAACTGTAGACACGCCTGAAATAAGGCACGGCCTAGGATCAGAATCCTTCCCCCCGTGGCCTCTGTGTGCTGGTCGATTCACCTCCTTGGACAGAGTGTATTACTTCACACGAGTCTCTCTCTCTCTCCATCTCTCTCTCTTTCTCCTGTCAACATGCCAACCAAATTGATAGAAACCCCAACCTACCATATCTTAGATATGCAGATATCCAAAGGGCGCCGGCTTCCTACCGTGAACTACTGCTACCCAGGTGCGCTGCGTCCACAAACTCCCAAATCATCAGATCAGACACTGCTAACTCCGTGTATCATACAGGCCGCCTTGCACAGCAAACACGAAGGTGTTGTAACCTGTGGGTGCATCGCACCTGGGTAGTAGTAGTTCACGGTGGGAAGCCGCCTTTCGATATCTGCATGTCTAAGACATACGGAAGATTGGGGGTTCCATCTTGCTGGCTGGAATGTTGGCCGGAGAGATACAGATGGAGAGAGAGAGAGAGAGAGTTGTGTGAAGTAATATTCAAGGAGGCAAATCGACCAGCCCCCCGAGGCCACAGGGGGGGTATTCTGGTCCTCGATCATGCCTGATTTCAGGCGTGTCTAAAAACAGTTCACAATTATTGGGGGGATCACCAAATTTATCTTAGAGAGCCCTTTTCCGTGTTTTCGTCCAATTTATTGTGGCAACGGTCCCCTCATCTTTCGTGGTGAGATTTTGGTTCGTACAACTACAACCATCCAGAGTCACACAGGAGGGGGTCAAAACACCTGGGGCTTGTTCTTGTTTTTACATGTTCTTTCGTGCCCTACCTTCCTGCTGCGGTGTGTGCTGAATTATAATGTTTATCGCTAGAAGAGGGTCCAGCCGTCCCTTTCCATATGGACAAGAGAGCCATATGCCCTCCGTTGACCCCCTAGGGTAGCCTCCTGTGGACGCAGCGCATCTGGCTAGCAGTAGTTCACGGTGGGAAGCTGCCGTTGGATATGTATGCATGTCAAAGATATGGTAGATTGGGGTTTCGATCTGCCTGGTTGGCATGTTGGCAGGAGAGAGAGATAGATGGAGAGAGAGAGACGAGACTCGTGTGCAATAATAATACACTGTGTTTACCATCACCAAGGAGGTGAATTGACCAGCCCCCCGAGGCCACGGGGGGAGGATACTGGTCCTAGGCCCTGCCTGACTTCAGGCGTGTCTACAGTTATCGATAACTCAAGCTGACCGACCAGGGTCAGTCAGGGTCAAAAAACATTTTCGTGGCAACAGCAGGACGAGTTATTCCTCCGCGTTTTTCTTGCTTCGCTGAGTGCGAGGCTGCGGTCTTGGAGCTGCTGTCCTAATCTCCCGCGGAGCTGCTGTCTTGATCTGGCCGGGCATCGTACGGCGCGATCGCTCAGAGACGCTCCAATGTTGGCAAGGGGGCCCTTGGAGGGCAGCAAGGTTCTGCTGGGGATATTGGTGGGCTCGGGGCGGGGCTTACTGACTTGGTTTTGGGCAATGGGCCCAAGCCGCCCGAGTATGGACGTACTTTTTCACGAGCCTTGTCCTTGCGTTTCTACACGCAATACACCGAGTACGAGCGGAGCATGGGCCTCTGCAACAGTGGGCAATCCATCAGACGCCCGCTGCTCACTGTGTCTCAACTGCTGCGCCAGTCTATCCGGAAATGCTTGTCGCGCACCTACTTTGATGGCACTGAACTTGAAGAAGCTGACCTGCGCGAGGCCCTGGCCAAACATGCTGGATGCTGGACGGATGATACCCTTGAGCCTTCGATTGCGGCCACCGCCGTGTCCCGTATGGTAGTCATGGGGACTAAGACTGGTGCTGTAGATCGGATAGACGCCGTCCAAAGCCGCCTCGAGCGGTGGGGACGGCGACTCTGGATGACGAGGGATTGTTTCGCGTGGGCATGAACGGGCGAGACGTGCTTTGGATTCCAGATCAGGCGAGTGCGTTGCAGGTGCGACTGATGGTCTGTGCACACATGAAAGAAGCCGGGCATCGTGGCGCCGTCGCCACCTTGCAGCGCCTGTCCGAGTACTGTTGCTGGTTTCGGATGGAAGAGCATGTCACTGACTTCGTCAAGCAGTGCCTGCATTGCATGGACTCTAAGGCGGGAGAAAAGGTGCCTCGCCCGCTTGGGGAGACCGTCCATGGCACGCGCCCTGGCGAAGTTGTTCATTTTGACTACCTCTACGTGGGAGCGAGTGGCCCGCTGGGGGATGATGGCTTGGATGAGGAGGAAGGGTTCAAGTACATTTTGGTCATGATGGACGACATGTCCAACTCGGTTTGGCTGGGGCCCACCGGGGCATGCACTGCCCGCCTGACTGCGCAACATCTCCTGACATGGTGTAAGATCTTGGGTGTGCCGGAGGTTTGGGTGCGTGATACTGCTTCCCATTTCAAAAATCACCTGATGGTTGCCCTTGAGACTGCACTCGGTGTTGACCGGAAATTTTCAGTCGCCAACTCTCCCTGGTCTAACGGTACGTGCGAGCGCATGATGCGCGAGGTGGTTCGTACGCTCAAGGCCATGATTCAGGAAGAGCGGAGGAGTACTCGTGACTGGGTTGATCTGGTACCAGCTGTGCAATGGGCGTTGAACACCGCTTTCCGCGAACGATACGGCTCGACCCCGTACCACGTCATGTTTGGTAGAGCGCCACGCACCGCGCTTTCCACTTTGGCGTCGTCCACAGGCGCCGAATGGAAGGTAGACATCCTGGATGAGAAGTCTTTGCGGCTGACGGTGCAGCACGTCGTCGAGGCCCAACGTCATCTGCACAAGGAAGTTCTCGACAAGGTGCAGGCGAGTCGGAGTAAGCACCGGGCGTCTGCGCGAGTTGGGAGCCTGCCTGACTTCGTGGTGGGGGACTACGTGTTGGTGGCGCGTGTTCGCCGGCGTGGTTCGACACCGAAACTTCTCATGACATGGACGGGGCCGTGGAGGATTGTCGCCGCCGAGAGACTGCATGTGTACGGAGTCCAGAACATCGTGTCGGGGTAAGTTCGGGACGTCCATGTCGCGCGTTTGCGGTTCTACGCCGATGCCGCTCTCGAAATCACGGCCGAGTTGAAGGAGGTCTTTCAGCATGCTTTCACGCAGGGGGAGTTCGAGATGGCGGCGATCATGGACATGTCGGTGGCGGAAGATGGCCCTGGGTTCGACGTGGAAGTAGAGTGGGTCGGATTCCACAAGGAAGAGAACACCTGGGAAGAGTTGTCCAAGGTGTGGGATGCCGCGCCGCAGTTCGTCAAATCCGAGCTGCGGCGGCTGGGTCTGCCGAAAAAGCTTCGGGCTCAGTTGAAGCACCAATACGGCATTGCCCTGTGATATACTTGTTTGAGTTGAGTGAGGGCTATCTTGTCGAGCATTGATAGCATTTCTTCGCTAACTTCTTTCGCATTTGTGTTTCATTTGATTGAGTTTGAGTGAGGGCTATCTTGTCGGGCATTGATAGCATTTCTTCGCTGACTGTTTCTGTGCATTCTTCAGCTTGCCGCGCATTTATGTTGTGGCGTGCCTGTCTTTTGCATGTGATTGAACTGCGTGGAGGCCGCCTTATGACAGCGTGTTCGTGGTATTTCTTCGCGAGCTACGTACGTTTGTCTAATTTCGCGACATTGGCTTGTTCAGCGATCACGCCGATCGTTTCGCCATGTATGTTTGGTATTTCGAGATATTTCAACTCAATCCTGGAAGCGCCTCGTAACAGTTTTCAGCGTTGCCTCTGGGTTGTTGTTTTCTTTTCATCATTTTCCTTGCGTGTGGCAACTTTCGTTGTTTGCGGTGTGTTGGTCATCCATCCATTGCGTAAGTTTCTCTGTACGCGTGTCTACCGGACTTAGTCAATCTTGTGTGGTCGTCCGACACGTGCGTGTTTGTCGTTTGAAGCGTCGAGGTCCTTCACTGTTGAATGGGGGCATTCTACGTTTTTGCATGGGAGGTTGAACACTTGCGCTGACTGACGAATTGGCATGATTTAGTCAGGCATGATATCGCTGGGTGTTTATCATTCACAAACACCGCTGTCGTTTTCTTCTTGAGTACAACCAAATGCCTACTGCTGTTTGAGTTCAAGCTGATTAGTGTCTACTCCGGTAGTAACAAGCTTTGGGGGCGTTGTGGACGCAGCGCACCTGGGTAGCAGTAGTTCACGGTGGGAAGCTGCCGTTGGATATGTATGAATGTCAAAGATAATGGTAGATTGGGGTTTCTATCTGCCTGGTTGGCATGTTGGCAGGAGATAGAGATAGATGGAGAGAGAGAGACGAGACTCGTGTGCAATAATAATACACTGTTTTTACCATCACCAAGGAGGTGAATTGACCAGCCCCCCGAGGCCACGGGGGGAGGATACTGGTCCTAGGCCCTTCCTGACTTCAGGCGTGTCTATACCTTGCGTCATGTGGGTGTTGTAATCCTTTGTAACGTCGCATTCCTTTCGCTGTTGACTGCGGGCTTTCTGCGCTTTTGTTTGGGAGGGTGAACACATGCATTGACTAACGAAATGGTGGTGCAATTGTCCGGCATGATATCGCCCGTGTGTGGGTGTTGGTCATTCACAAACACCGCTGTCGTTTTCTTGAGCATAACCAGGTGCCTACTCTCTGAGATCAAGTTGATTATTGTCTACTCTGGTAGTAATCAACTTTGGGGGCACTGTGGACGCAACGCACCTGGGTAACAGCAGTTCACGGAAGCCCCCCTTTGGATATCTGCATCTCTAAGATAATGGTAGATTACGGTGCCGGTCTGTGTGGTTCGCATATTGGCAGGAGAGAGGAAGACAGATGGAGAGAGAGAGAGAGAGAGAGAGAGACTCGTGTGAAATAATGCACTCTGTTTACCATCAGCAAGGAGGTGAATCGACAACCCACCCCCGAGGCCATGGAGGGGGGATTCTGGTCCTGGGCCCTGCCTGATTACGGGCGTGTCTACATTTCGCCTTCACCCACAAATGTGTAACTCACGACTTTTGCGACTAGCGGTTTCTCGGCTACCTCTAGACCACCGGGGCGACCGACTACCAGTGCCTGTGATTAATGGGAAAGAATTCTCAATAGCTTCAATAAATCGGGAATCATCCTTTTGTGCAGTAATGTTGATACCCCGGATTTCATGCAGACGAGGGAGCGGGCCTGGCTCAAAACGTTCCTTGCATGGTGGTAATGCACCCGCACCGCAAAGTCTGCCTGTGTTTCATATAGTCCAAATTCGATCGTGACTCCCCAGCACACGATCGATCGACTCCCGATATAGGCACCTCCCCGGCCTGCCCCCCCCGTCCCTGGGGTAGGCCGAGGTTCCGCAAGTGGATCTAGACCTCGAAAGACCACCCAGCAAAGACGGATATACGGTCCCTAGCACTGTTGAGAGGGGGATCCTGAGTTTGGCGGTTGGGAGTTACTGCTGTCGTGAGATCGGGGTAGCTCGTGAACCGCCAGCTTTGGTAGCTGCAAAATGAGGCTGGATCCTAACGCCCCGGCTTGGACACCGGGGTTATGCAGCAGCAGAGAGCACGGTGAGGGTGGCGGAGTGACCGCACGCCGTGGGGGTATGCCCCAGAGAGAGGAAAGGAGAGAGTCCAGAGATGGAAGGCCACACCGCTCCGGGACAAGAAGACAACTCTATGGGAAAAAAGGCAAGAACCGGGATAACTATTATATTAGCCCGAGTGTTCGCAAAGAAATAGCAAAAAAACAAAAAAAGAGGGGGAGATGGAGGAGAAGGAGGGGTCGGGCGGCGCGTAGGCTAGCTAAGAGAGCAGCGCGCGCCGCGCGAAAGAGACAGCAGGGTCAACTTCTTAGGGTAGCAACCTGGAATGTGCGGACTTTGGCTGTAAACGGGGCCAATCGATACGGGCGAGCCTACAGCATTCTACACGAGGCAGCGAGACAAAACGTATCGGTGGTAGGAATGCAGGAGACACGGAGGGCAGGTCGAACGGAATTTGCAGCAGCGGGTTTCCGGGTGTTCTGCTGTGGCACGGAGACTGGTGGAGTCCATGGTGTGGGGATAGCCGTCAAAGAGTCACTGTGCAAGACATCCACGTTCACTACGGAGTTTATCGACGAACGCCTTATGGCCATGAGGTTTCTGTTGGCAGGCCACCGTGGAGCGGTCAACTTCGTAGCCGCGTATGCTCCAACCGAACCTTCAACCGCCGACAGCAAGCGCGCGTTCTGGGGAAAACTTGACAGTCTCGTGCGGAGGATCCCTTCCAAAGAATGTGTGTATGTTCTATTGGATGCCAACGCGCGGACGGGAGATAGGTTGGACGGAGGGGACGGAAGGGTAATAGGAATGTACGGGCGTGATGAGCTCAACGACAATGGCATGCTACTGTTGAATTTCGCAACGGAAAACAGGCTAGCTCTCACGAACACGTTCTTCGAGACACGCAAGGGCGGAATATGGCACACATACAACGGTGTGTCGGGAAACGATTGCAAGCGACTTGACTACATCCTGACAAGGCAGGCACATCACGGCCGAGTTTCTAACGTGGTTGTCACCCCCCAGCCGGTTCGCCCAGTCAAAGCAGACTCAGACCACAACATGGTAGTAGCCACCGTCAACCTCGGTGGCAGGCTTGCCCACAACCGTGCAGTCCGGACTAAACCGAAACAGCAGCAATTCAACCGACGGGAATTGCAGTTCGAAACAGCACGAGGTGCGGTGACTGATCGGTTCCTCCTCAACCTCGACACACGACTGGACGAACGAACAACCACCGCCGCGGAATTGGTGACCGACTTTACCAATGCTCTCCTCGAAGCAGCACGGACGACCCTAGGGGAGGAACCGCGGAGACGTCGCACGCAGGGGTGGTGTGAGACCCCAGAGACGAGAGCAGCGCTGGAGGAGGCCCTTACCACACGGCGGGAAGCGCGCCGGGCGATGAGGGGCAACTGGAACTCAGCAACGTGGAGAACTCAAAGCACCGTGTAAGGGAGTGGCTACAGCAGTCGAAACGGGCATTTATGCCCACCTGGACGGATATGTGACTGAACTCGAAGCAATCTACAAAGATCGCGACATGAGAGAACTGTACCAACACGTCAAGAGATCAGTGGGCCTCAGCGGGAGACAAGCGGGGGGACAGCAGTTCGTCGCGGATGAGAACGGCGTGTTGCTCCGGAACAGGGACGACATCCTCCAACGGTGGGCGAGATTCTTCAGCACCCTACTCAACACCAAATCCCCCACCCTGAACCCAGACATCATCGAACGAGTGACGCAGCGGCCAGCGACACGTGACAGTCAACGGTTGGGAGAGGTGCCAGATCTCGAGGAGGTGGCACGGGCAGCGAAAGGCCTCAAGAACTGGAAGGCACCCGGCCATGACTCCCTCCCTGCCGAATTGCTCAAGATCGATGACGACGAACCCGTTGTCCTGAGACACCTCCATACCATCCTCGTCAAGGTGTGGAACGGAGGAGATATCCCCCAAGAGTGGAAGGACGCAACCATAAGGTGCTGTACAAGAAGGGTGACCGGTCCAACTGTAACAACTACAGAGGGATTTCGCTACTATCTCACGTAGGCAAGGTTCCCATCAAGATCATCACCAACCGTCTAAGCGCCTTCTGCGAAGCCAACAACATCCTCCCGGAGGAACAGTGCGGATTCCGACCGGGGCGATCCACCGTCGACATGCTGTTTGTCGTGCGTCGCCTCCAGGAGCTGGGGCGGAGAAAGAAAATACCGCTCTACATGTGCTTCGTCGACTTGAAGAAGGCGTATGATTCGGTGGACCGAGAGATGCTATGGAAGGTGCTGGCCAGGGCCGGGATTCCCGCGAAGTTAATCAAAGTCATCCGCCAATTCCACGATGGAATGCGGGCCCGGGTGCGCATGGACGACGGAGAACTATCGGACTGGTTCTTCGTCACACAGGGTGTGCGACAAGGATGTGTGCTATCCCCACTGCTGTTCAACATCTTCTTCGCCGAGGTCCTCGAGGTCGTTGTTATCCGATTCAGCGAGGATGATGTTGTTCTGCGGAATCTGGTGTGCTTGGAGGAGGGGAAGACGGAAGCGGGGGGGGGGGAGGAGACACCCCTTGACCGAATACGGAGGGAAGTATGGGGGATGCTGTATGCCGATGATGCCGGCGTCGTATCGAGGTCTGCAGAAGGACTGGCGAGAATGATGACCATCATCGTTGAGGTGTTCGGAGAGTTCGGGCTAACGGTGTCGGAGAAGAAAACGGAGACGCTCCTGATGCGCGCGAAGGACAAGCCGACTGCAACATCACAGTCCCCCCCGCCTCCTCCTCCACCACTGACTATCGAAGCCGCGGGACAGAAGTACGCCCAGACGACCGAGTTCCGGTACCTCGGTGGTCTCGTCAACGAACATGGCGACCTCACCCGGGAGATCAGCTACAGGAGCAGAGGAGCGTGGTCGTGCCTCAGGCGATATGGCCAGGAGCTCTTCGACAGACCGAAAGCGCCATTCCGACTAAAGATCCACCTCCTCCAGGCGGAGGCGATGGAGGCACTGCTGTACGGCTGCATGACATGGTCACCACTCAGCGGCCACTATCAGACGCTGCGGTCGACACACCACCGACTGCTCCTTCGAGTTATCGGGTACAAGCGCAAGAAAGACACCTACCGGCAGCTCTCGTACGCCCAGACGCTGAAGAAGGTCGAATGCCAGAGCGTTGAAGCCACGATCCGACAACGACGCCTACTGTTCGCGGGAGCACTGGCAAGGCAGCCGGACGGGCGACTCCCGAAACGAATGATGCTCGGCGAGCTGGCGGGGGGGGAGAAGCCACGTAGGGGGGGACAGGAACAGAACTGGCCGAAGTGTGTACTCGACGATCTGAAGGCCTTCGGGGCCGACCACGGATCTACGAAAACCGACCCAAGTTGTCTCGGAATTCCCGTACCGAAAGACACGGCACCGAAGTCAAGGTGGACGGAAGCCGCGAAGGTGGAGGGGGGAGTACCCTGGCATGCGGCGGTGCTGCAGGGAGCTGAGAGGTTCATGACCTCCTGGCACGAGAAGGAAGAAGAGGCCAGCCGACAACGAGCGCTCAAACGAAACCACAAGCCAACAACCAATGGGGCGGGAGGGGGGCAGGAGACGGACGAGACGGCGAGGGAAGAAAGCAAACGAGAAGAGACGGACCGAGTGGCACGACACGTGCCGGATTTAATCTATTTTCGCCAATTCCCCCCCCCCCAACGCTGCACCATTGCACCAACCCCCCAGTAGTAGTGATTTCGTACCACTACAATGTATCGCTGGTTGGTGGCCATGTTTGCGTGTTTGCTTGTTCGTTAGTGGTCTCTCCACCGTGTGCCTTGTTCTGCCTCATACTTCCTGTTATTTTCGGCCTGGTCCCTCTTTGTCCTCGCCCTTTTTTTTCATTTTTTCATTTTATTTTCATTTATTTTCTCTTCCCCTTACGGTTTCCATTTTTATTTTTTTTCTCTTTGTCCTTTTTTTCTCTCTTTTTTTCTCTCTTTTTCTGTGCCAGATGGACTTGTCTCTGCTTGCGTTGTGAAGTACCAAGATTGAACCAAGGGAGTGTGCCTCTTTCTCTCCGGCCCATGATAGATAGTGACTGCTAATCTCAGTTGACACCCCGCATAGCGTGAAGAGGGAGCGGAGGATCCCAGAATATCTATCGTTGATTTCTATTGACTTGCGACCCCTCGGGGCCAGTTTATTTGAGTGTACCTTTTTAGGGTAAGTTAACCTGTGACCACGGGAATCGACCGCGTCGAGTGTTGGATCAGTACGGACATACGAAGGTACTGGGTAGAGAGAGATCGGAACGGTTTTTAATGTGAAGACAACAACAACAACAACAACAACAATAGGTCAGGCAGCATTCTTTCATCCCTTTGGCTTCCTCGAAACGGATTGTTAATGTTTTCTTCCCGGATGCTTCCTTGGATGCTATCTTCTACAAGTCTGTCTCCACCAAACGACGCACAGTCAAATGATAAGGTTTCGACAGGACGGCTTGATAAAGTGCTGACCAAATTCCTTTCGACCGAATCTAAAAGGTGCTTGATGTTCCACGTCAGGTTGCCACCTTCATTTTTTTCTGCTTTGCCTGCCTCTAAGGTAGACACCTTGAAGGTCAAATCATCGCATGTGGCCAATTTAGCCCATGACTGACCACCAGATTTTTCAAGCTTGTCTTTGGTGATGATCTCCACTAGCTTCTTGAGCGAGGCAATCAGAGACAATCCTGTTGGTAGCTGGGCAAGTCGAGGCAGACATTGCTCAATGGTGTGAGAGAATTGCTCGTGATTTCAAGTCCCCCTTCATGTATGGGCGGGAAGGCGCACCTGTGCCTGAGCTATCCCTTGAGGAAAATCAGCTCACTCTTCGGTGGTTCTGGGCGTACTTTTCCTCCAGTCGGTATTCACGCAATGTCTGCCATTTTGCCAAGGACGATCGTACTCATTGATTGCCATATCATCATGTTGTCATGTCTTCTTGCGGCCCGCAGTGTTGATGGTGGAAGGTGCAACCGTTCTCAGCAGATGAAACAAGCGTGTCACACCAGACAAACGCAGCAGTTGGTAACTGGCTTGAGGGTCGTCAAGTGTTGCCAGGCGGCGCATCAAGTCCGCCGGGTCACCGTGGGCGAAGTTGGAGACGAAACACTCTTGCCATGCTACCTTCGGCAACATAGAGACCCGCAAAGACTTTCTGGGGAAATCACTTTTCGGGAGACCGAACTCAACGCCTTTTGGGGAAAGACGTTCCTGAATCCATTTCGTCACAGTGGCGATGGCCTGTATTGTATGTTCCTCGCCATACCAGGTGGGAGATCCGCTTGAAGGTGTGATGTATCCCACGAGTTTGACTCGTGGCCCTGGTGGATTTTTGTTGAACTCATTCATGATATCTTGAAGTCCTACACAGAAGCCAAATCCTCCCAAATTGCAGCCTTGTTGAACTGCTTGCTGTGAAAGAACAATCTCAATCAATCGAACCATCTTTACCTTTGAACAGAATTTTCGCCTAGGTTCGAGCTTAGATCAACCTCCTCAACCTCGTCAGGACAGGATAGTTGCAGAAGTTTGAAGTTGTCCAAATCTCCCTCTTGGGGGAACTTTCATCTAACGGAACACACAAGAGTGCGAACCATGGTCAGTACAATCTCCTTCCAGGTTGCTGCTGTAGACCACAGCCAGCCGCTGCTGCGGCTGTGGATATGCATCTCCCGTTGGAACAACCTGTTCGGGTATAAAATTCAAACTAGCTACAAATCAGAGGCCTTGACTATTTGTGTCAGACACACATACTTGCAACAACAGCATCATGTACGCACACGGTCAAAAAGATACACACACACACGTCACAGCTGTAGTTGTTAGTTGCCTCGTTTAGTTTGCGGGAGGATGGACGGACGGGCATAGAATAGAAGCACACGATATTGGTATTTATTCGAGCAAAGCGAGATTTTTAATCTGGACTCCCGGCCCCCCGACTTGCAAGGGCTCGCCGAAACACAAAAATATTGCATGTCTCTGACCACACACACCCTGGACAATACGATATGTAACGCATATTGTTCCAAATCAATATTGGTTCAGGTTCGATATCAATATGTATCGTTTTGTTCAATACGTTAGACGCAGGTCGATCCGCGTGTATTACGCTAAACAATGTATTGCGACGATTACGATCAATATATGTTGGTGGAGCAATATAGATGAAAAATGGTCGTTCAATATGTGTTTCTCTTTCCGATGTCTTCGAACGTATTATACCAATATGCATTTGCTCTTCAACATCGTCCGACAAACTAGTTCCGATATGCATTGATAATACCGATACGTTTTCCAGGAAATCGATCGATAAATATTGCTCGTCAATATGGCGCCCAGGAAACCGATCGATACATACTGTTCGTCAATATGGCGCCCAGAAAACCAACCGATACATACTGTTCGTCAATATGGCGCCCAGGAAACCGATCGATACGTCGCACAGCTCCAGGCGCGACTGCAGTTACGATCACCAGCCTCCGGCAACGCTCTAACAATGGGTCAACAAGTAGGACAACAGTTAAAAGAGATCCTTGCGAACTCTCCAACTCAACCCCATGAAAATGGAGTCTGAACACCACCATTCTGTGAAATAAAACACCGCACCGTCTTGCTGTGCGCCACTAGCTGCTGGTACTGGCTCGGTGGCCGCACCTCCACCCGGGACGGGGTGCACTCTCAGGACAACTCAGCACCTGCCCCTAGGCGGCGTCGCTGTCCGACGGGTACTCCTGAGCATCGTCGTTTTGTCCGTCGCTACGCTCGTCCAGCTCCAC
Organism: Ectocarpus siliculosus; assembly: GCA_000310025.1. Taxonomy (NCBI): domain Eukaryota; class Phaeophyceae; order Ectocarpales; family Ectocarpaceae; genus Ectocarpus; species Ectocarpus siliculosus. The sequence continues at coordinate 5,178,205 of FN649742.1, read as the reverse complement.
GTCCAACACCTTAACCTCGTCCAGCAGATCCTGCTTCCGAAAACGATTCGGGATGGCTGCCTGTTGCTGGGCGTCGGTCAGCGTCGGGATGTTGTTGGGGATGTTCCTTTTGTGCGCTCGAAGAAAGAGCCCCATCTCCAACTACGCTGGGTCAAGCGAGGATCGCCTGGAGGGCATGAAGAAATGGGCGACGCGAGAGTCCCTACCCTGCTCGGAGTGCTAACGGCAGCGATTTACCGTCGAGGGTCCAGTAGTCTGCGCCGTTCTCCAGCATCCGTAGCTGTTGGTGGATCTGCCTGGGTGACAGGAGGAGGTACAGCAGTCCACCTTAAACTACGCAACGTATGTACTGTATGTAATGTATGCATGTTGTGGCATGTTCCTCTGTCTCACGAGAGGTATCAGCGGGGGTAACACAGGGTAAAGAAAATATTGTAAACCCAATAAATGTCCATTCGATATGTATTAACCGTATCAATGACCAGAAAACATGCCGTTATATTTCAATAAGTTCCATTGAATACAGCGCTATGTATCAATGAAGCCAGCCAGTAGTAACACGTATTAAATAAGCAACGTGTACCGATCGCCACGACCATCAACATATCGTTTCCCCCAATATATATCGATCTAATTAGCCTAAATCATATCGTATACCCGATATGAATTGACGAACAATTCAAAAGTATGCCGATCGAAGCGATACATATCGATACACGAATAGGTTACCGATCATTAAGTGTTGTTCATGTTGTTGTTCATATATTGTGCTTTACGATAGATATCGATACCACTGGAATTAACATATTGTCACCGCAGCTTGTATCGGTTACCGAAATCTCAACGATATTGTGGGACCAATAACCAATTGACCTATGTATTATCCAGGGTGTAAGCGCTCTCCGTGAGGCCCACTACAAGGCTATATTACTCCCGTGCCCCAAACACTTGTCCTTTTTTTCCACACACAACAAATGTACCACACTCGCAAGTAAGAAACTAACCACCCCTTTGTTGTTGAGCTTAGCCACCCATATGTGACCGGAGGTCATCACGGAGAAACTCGTCTTCACAAGAGAGCCCTCCGCTACGTTGAAGGCGTTCGCGGTATGGATGATGAAGGACTTCACGAAATGGATTCGACAAAATCGGTCCGGGTTGTCGTTGTACGGCTTGCTGGTGAGCAGTTCCTGCACTTCCTCATGCTCGCCGGCTTTCCTGAAGAAAAAAGCAACACGAGACATGCAACCACGTAGAACTCTTTAGGAAAATACCCCATCCGCTCTCAATGTTTATGGAGCTCTCAATGTTTTTGGGCGGGGGTGATTCAGGAGCAAGCAAAGCAAGCCACGCATGTAGACGTAGACTATGTACAACGAGTGGCACCGCCATGTTGAAAAAATTTGTGAGCAATAAAAAAACATTTCACACAGACCCAACGTACAACCACCCGCACTCACCAGACACTTTACTTCTTCAGGGTCGCCTCCGACACTGCCGACGTGATCTTGTGCTGCAATCTCAGGTGGGTCATCGCACCCGATGTTTGCGCCGCGTTGATGGCGATCTCCGTCTGTTTGTTCCGGCATTCGCTACTGGCGACGCAAAAATATTTCTGCTTCCGAGACGAGCCAGTAAACGGTCCGTCGCCTATCTCAGTCCGAACACCCCAGAACTTGATCGGGCTGCGACTCGAATTTGAGACGGGGGCGATTGAGTACCCAACACGAAGTCTATCTAAACCCGAGAACGGCGTCTCGCACACCCGACGGCACTTCTGCAGGAAATTCCATATACCGTGCCTGGGGGTTGACGACGCCCTTCTCGGCTTGTTGTCGTCGAGGCCGCTAATGCTGGCGACCGGCAGAAGAATTACCGAAGAAGGTCCCCATCGGTAGCTGACAGCTGCCACGACTCCCTCCACGACCATTGTCGCTCCCACCGCCGCTGATCCCACCGCCGCTGCTCCCATTGCCGCGGCTCCCACCGCCGCTGCTCCCACCGCTGCTGCTCCCACCGCTGCTGCTCCCACCACTGTTGGCAGCGCTCATGGTGTGTGAGAGGCGCTGGGTGGTGTACTGCTGCGTGTGCCGCTGTGTTGTGCGTGATGCGCTCGTTGTGCACGAACGACACCAACGTGCAACATTGTGCGTCCCAACTTGTCTACGCATATTTTTATCATGATTATATGGATATCGGATATCAGTGGTGCACGTCTACATGTAATACATATCGGGATAATTTCTGGCTAATAAAACATTCGGAACACATCGGGATTATATTTTTTGCTGGAGGGGAATTTGCCTGCGGTTCATTGTACTTAGTATATTCCGGTCACCACTGATGTAGTATAAGACGAATAGTATCATTAGTCTTAAAACAATAGGCGATACGTATCGCCGGGGCCATTGATCATTCCATGAGGGAAGCATCGATACAGATTCGACGAGCAATACACACTGCTGTAGCATCGATATAGATTGGGTGCACAATGTACACTGCTGTGTTTATATCGATATGCATTGGCTGTAAATCGATACATGTTGGTATGACCAACACGTTTTCCGCTGATACATTGCAACAAATTGCCCTTTCCAGGACACTCTCTGCACGTCAAGCGATATACATTGCCCTTGTGATACGTTCTGAAAGGACACATGCTATTGTATATCGCAGCAAGCAGCAGGTCCACGAACTGTCAATCGATACGTATTTTCCCTGTAGACACGCCTGAAGTCAGGCAGGGCCTAGGACCAGTATCCTCCCCCCGTGGCCTCGGGGGGCTGGTCAATTCACCTCCTTGGTGATGGTAAACACAGTGTATTATTATTGCACACGAGTCTCGTCTCTCTCTCTCCATCTATCTCTACCTCCTGCCAACATGCCAACCAGGCAGATAGAAACCCCAATCTACCATTATCTTTGACATTCATACATATCCAACGGCAGCTTCCCACCGTGAACTACTGCTACCCAGGTGCGCTGCGTCCACAACGCCCCCAAAGCTTTTTACTACCGGAGTAGACACTAATCAGCTTGAACTCAAACAGCAGTAGGCACCTGGGTGTACTCAAGAAGAAAACGACAGCGGTGTTTGTGAATGATAAACACCCATACACGGCGATATCATGCCTGACTAAATCATGCCACACCAATTCGTCAGTCAGCGCAAGTGTTCAACCTCCCATGCAAAAACGTAGAATGCCCCCGTTCAACAGTGAAGGACCTCGACGCTTCAAACGACAAACACGCACGTGTCGGACGACCACACAAGATTGGCAAAGTCCGGCAGACACGCGTACAGAGAAACTTACGCAATGGATGGATGACCAACACACCGCAAACAACGAAAGTTGCCACACGCAAGGAAAATGATGAAAAGAAAACAACAACCCAGAGGCAACGCTGAAAACTGTTACGAGGCGCTTCCAGGATTGAGTTGAAATATCTCGAAATACCAAACATACATGGCGAAACAATCGGCATGATCGCTGAACAAGCCAATGTCGCGAAATTAGAGAAACGTACGTAGCTCGCGAAGAAATACCACGAACACGCTGTCATAAGGCGGCCTCCACGCAGTTCAATCACATGCAAAAGACAGGCACGCCACAACATAAATGCGCGGCAAGCTGAAGAATGCACAGAAACAGTCAGCGAAGAAATGCTATCAATGCCCGACAAGATAGCCCTCACTCAAACTCAATCAAATGAAACACAAATGCGAAAGAAGTTAGCGAAGAAATGCTATCAATGCTCGACAAGATAGCCCTCACTCAACTCAAACAAGTATATCACAGGGTAATGCCGTATTGGTGCTTCAACTGAGCCCGAAGCTTTTTCGGCAGACCCAGCCGCCGCAGCTCGGATTTGACGAACTGCGGCGCGGCATCCCACACCTTGGACAACTCTTCCCAGGTGTTCTCTTCCTTGTGGAATCCGACCCACTCTACTTCCACGTCGACCCCAGGGCCATCTTCCGCCACCGACATGTCCATGATCGCCGCCATCTCGAACTCCCCCTGCGTGAAAGCATGCTGAAAGACCTCCTTCAACTCGGCCGTGATTTCGAGAGCGGCATCGGCGTAGAACCGCAAACGCGCGACATGGACGTCCCGAACTTACCCCGACACGATGTTCTGGACTCCGTACACATGCAGTCTCTCGGCGGCGACAATCCTCCACGGCCCCGTCTTAGAGTCCATGCAATGCAGGCACTGCTTGACGAAGTCAGTGACATGCTCTTCCATCCGAAACCAGCAATAGTACTCGGACAGGCGCTGCAAGGTGGCGACGGCGCCACGATGCCCGGCTTCTTTCATGTGTGCACAGACCATCAGTCGCACCTGCAACGCACTCGCCTGATCTGGAATCCAAAGCACGTCTCGCCCGTTCATGCCCACGCGAAACAATCCCTCGTCATCCAGAGTCGCCGTCCCCACCGCCGTCGAAAATGACGTGGCAGGCCCGGCAAGCGCGCCGATCTTACTCCGCGCCGCTTGTTGTGCATCACATACTACTTGCTTCGATGCCATGGCGGCATCAGGTTCGCTGGGGGCGTAAACCGCGGCAGCGCGAACACTCACCGACGGCACAGAGACCCACCGCGACAGAAGGTCCCCCCAGCAATTGCGCTCACCCGAAATGTGCCTGATGGTGTAATCGTACTGGCCCAAGACAGCTTTCCACTGGTCCAGGCGCTGAGCCGTGGTTTTTGCTACTTGTACGGCAGACACGCAAGCCTCCGGGTCGAAGATGTACGCGAGATTACGGTGGTCGGTGAAATGTGCACGCCATCCCAAAGCAAATACTCCAACCGCTTGAACGTACTCACAATCGTTACCCTTCCTTGTCCACCGTGGCCCACCGCTGCTGCGCGCCCTTGAATGTGCCGCTCAGAAACCCCATCGGTTCATGAGCCATATCCTCCACAGGAACGCCACGACCCAGCTGATGTTGGGGCACTTGCGGGAGAAAGCTCCCCCAATGTTCATCGGATGCATCGGGAAACATGAGGACGGCGCAACCTGGGCGAGGGTGAGACAGAGCAACGGCACGGGCAACAAGGTCTTGCGCGGCAGTCCACGCTTCGACGAGCGCGGGCGTCCACGCATCCTCAGCGATCGCGCGATTCTCGGCCACGCGCTTCGTCCGGCTCTTGGCACCACCCAAATGCTGCTCCAGAAACACGCGAAGCGGCCACACAACCTCCGCCATCCGCGGCAGAGACGTGCGCAGCCAGTTTACCGCCTGCAGGAACTACATCAGCTCGCCAGCCGTCTCAGGACGCCGCATTGTAGCCAACCCGGTGAGCCGCTCGGGATCGTGCTCGACCTGACCCTCCGAGTACACCTTCCCGCACCAAGTGATGCTGGTCTCAAAGAATGTGCACTTGTGGGCGGCCACGTAAAGGCCAGCCCCCTCCAGACGATCCAGAATCAAGTCAAGGGTGTCAAGCAAGTCGTCCCGGGGATGGGACGTTTTCATCCCCGCCATGAGCGGTTATATCCGGTCGGTACCCTCGAAGGCTCATTTCCGGATATTTCCGGTCGGTACCCTGCTCAAACGCGGATAGAGCACCTCCACGAGAGACTTTTTTCTGCTGCGAAAAGGCTAGGCACAGGGGATGCCACTGCAGCAATTTCGGCCAATAGGCCGGATCTTGCCAATTCGTTGGTTTGATGCAAAGCAGATTGCGCACCCCACACAAGCACGCGTAAAGCTTGCTGCCTGCACCAGCCGGCACGCTGGGAGTGGGCTGTATAGTCTTGCTGGCCCTATTTAGTAGCCTTGTCGCACAAAGCTCCAAGCCATAAACGGTATTCTGAAGGAGTAACGAGCGTGGAATGTAGGAGGGAAACATCGCGGGTGAATACAAAAAAAAAATTGTCGAACATGCATTCAAACAAGCCAAAAGGAACGGTCAGGCGCCCGCCCCGGGTGCTTCAAGGTACAACTGTTGCCGTAATACTCAAACGTTTCGAGAGACCAAGAGGTTCCGAACAACCCTATGCCCGTAAGGAATAGATCGGTATGGCGCTACGGCGTGGCCTTTGGGCCACAGGAGCTAGTTTTTGCGTCTCGCTGTTCAATTCAGGTCGGTGATCCGGTCTAAAAAAACACCCACAACGAGAATGCATTGCACTCGAGTTCTTACCTCTTGGGTCAATATTACAGGCAAGACGTGCTGGCTCCCAACTGCTGCGTTCAATTTCCGTCCGTAGAAACGCTTGGGCACTTTGTTTTATCCCGTACCTAACGTACTTGTGAAACGAGCAAGCCCGACATCAGGAGCAGGGCTTTGCTTGCTCATTTTCTATCGGAAAAGCAAGCACCAATGGACCGAGTCTTCCTGGCAGTACGTCAGACAGTCGATAATGGCAGCATGGCACACCAGCTACTGCTGCGTTTGCAAGCAGCTAGGCTCCCGTGTGCAGCGACACGTGCAGCGACGCGTGCATGATGAGCGCATAGACCCATGCTACCCAGTGTGGTGATTAACTCTCAGATCCGCTGCTCGTATCTCGCCCAAAGGTGATAGAAAGGTCTGCTGTCGGTTTGATTCACGGCAAATTCAAAGAAAACATCATTTTGTCTTTGTTTTCTATGTGAAACAATCAAGTGGCAAATCTCCGACGAATTTTGAGTGGGAGTAATAGGCAGTGTGTTTTGGCCTCTTGTGTCCCACATGATCGTAGAACCTTGAAGGCTGCCACCCTTACTCATTGAACTCTGCCTGGGTGAGCTTGCTTTACATGTCGCGAGACATCATGAATCAGGGTTTCAAGGAGCAAAAAGAGAGTGAGCGACGGCGAGAAAAGGACAAAACTTGACGAGAAAAAATGATTCTTGCGGAAATACGGTTCGTTGTACAGCATGGTCGTCCATCCCCGCTCTCTCCCCCCGGCGGTTGTAGATGCAGCGTGAAACGTAGCGATAAAGTCACCAGGTAACCAAACGACACAGCCACACACGGAACCTCTATCAGAGGTTGTTGTTGTTGTTGTTTTTCTTCACATTAAACTCGTGTCAGTTGCTAATTCCAAAATCTAGCAAAGACTCGGCCCATGGTCACAAAAATGCTAAAGCCATCAGAAAATCTAAAGAACACGCACACTATTAGCAAGAAAAGGGTACACAAGCCCGAGGAGGTACACCTACAATCCCTGCAGCACGTTTGCGTGCTCACAACTGAACTACTCGCCCACACACTACAATTCGACCACAGCAGGCGGCATCACCCCCCTTGTCCCGCACTTCACCAAAATGAATGTTTGTCGACTACAGCGTACTGCAGTCTGAAGTGCTGTCTGTACAAAAATAACACCATGGTGTATGGTGCACAACAAGCTCGGGGCATGCAGCTGCTGTCTGAAGTGCTGTCAGAATGGGTCCGTGGACATACAATGAAGAAGAACAACCAACCAAAGCCATCATTGCAATTGACAATCGCCCGAATCTATCCAGAACATCTGTGTTCGACACAGCAGTGTAAACATCGACACTGACTAGGAATAGTTCCACATTGAAGGGGTCTTCCACGATGCAGGTACACAATTAAGGCACCCGGGTTATCCGCGCCATCTCTGCCGCGTCTCTCTACAAAACCAGTGACGTCATCACACATACCTAACACCTACTTTCAGGAAAAAACGGAAAATAATTGACAACACAAGAGATGTTTGTCCGTGCGACACGGTTCGATGCCGTCCGCATGCTCCGGTTCCGCTACTGCTCCGGTGCCGCTGCTCTGGTGTCGCTTCTCCGGTGTCGCTGTGGCCAGTCCTAGCACGACCAAACTCGACCCGCTCCGCTTCGTACACGCTCTCGTTGCTGTCCTTCCCAGTCGGTTCCTCGCTTTCTCCCTCGTTGTACTTAGGGTTCTTGGTCTGAAAATTCTCGCGGCGAAGGGTCAACCAGCCCATTCAGCTCGTCACCACCTGTCCCCTCCTCATTTGATGGCAAAACCAGGTTACTGAGACAGTACAGCTCCCTCTAGCAAACATAGGGCCGTGTACATAGTGCCCGTCCACCTTTCTGATGGCGTCTGCCTCCGCGCACAAGATGAGATGGGCATTTCTGCCTGCACCGACGGCCTCGAGGCCCGCGCATCTGCACCTTTGTACCTGACGCACCAGTGCCGACTCAACTCCACCACTACGCACGCCTCGCGGCGGGTGCGCCGTAGCAAGAAGGTCGGTCCCTTGAGGGTGAGTCTAGCCCTGCTCGCTAGAAAGACCCCCCCCCTCGCTTTGGGTCATGCCTAAGCAAAACCTTGCCGAGGCAGCGAGGGGAAGAAGAGAGTGGAAAGCCCCGAAAGTTTTAGCTTCATTCTTGACCTGAGAGGTCAGAGATTGCTTGGCGTGTCATCCCCTCTGACACCCGCGCGGGTGATTCTTGCTGTGAACAGCAAACATGTCTATTTTTGTGTTCAAATAGAAACGAAGACGAGCCTGGCCATGGACCCATACGCTGATGTCTACCACGTATCAACGGTCTGAGGGTGGCTGCATGGTATAGGGCAATCTCTGGCAGTCACCCTACCGTGGGAATAACGGCTGCAGTCATTGATAAACGCTCTCAGGCGTGGAGCGTGCTCGCTCCTTTTTGATATGCTTGTTTGAAGGAAATTTGATGACTTTTCCCGTATGTTTTCAGCGATATTTCTCGGAGAGGATCGTCTACATTCCACGCTCGTTACTCCTTCAGAATACCGTTTATGGCTTGGAGCTTTGTGTGACAAAGGCTAATACAATAGGGCCAGCAAGACTATACAGCCCACTCCCAGCGCGCCGGCTGGTGCAGGCAGCAAGCTTTACGCGTGCTTGCGTGGGGTGCGCTCTCTGCTCTGCATCAAACCAACGAATTGGCAAGATCCGGTCTATTGGCCGAAATTGCTGCAGTGGCATCCCCTGTGCCTAGCCTTTTCGCAGCAGAAAAAAGTCTCTCATGGAGGTGCTCTATATGGACATCACTGGAAAAAACCAGAGGCGTCGTACGCGTTCCCCGTCATGGACATTTCATAAGAGTCGTATTGTGGTGGTGGCAGGAACCTCTTTTTGCGATCAGGTCAGAACGTCACCAGTCCCCGGGGCTCTTTTGTTGCACCCAACCATGGACGCAGCACTAGTAACGCATGTCCTGTAGTAGACAACTACTGCTGAAAATATTGGAGACCATGAATCATACCGACAGGTGGGTTGTGGGTGGGCGGGGGTCCCTAAGAAACAGTCAGACACAGCCAGTTTACATCTTCGAATTTCTTGCAAGCAAGACTGAAGGGCGAAAAAAAAAAAGGGAGACCGCCAGCGACAGGAAACAAAGAAGTAGAGGAGAGCCGAGCTAAAAAACAAGTGAAGAAACAAGGCACCCTTGCCGCTCTGACCCACCGGAAGCTTTCCATGTACGGCAGCAAACAGCAGGGGCAGCACCCGCTAGCTCACATGCAGTAGCCAGGTACACAGACTGAGACTGGTACGTAGTAGAAGTTTAGTCTCTTTCACTCGGCAAGAACAGTAACGCCCGGGTGAACTTGAACTTGTAGTCACAAGAAATAACGTCATGATGACGCTTCATTTTGCTTGCCGTGGGAGATGCGCATCGTTACGCGAGGAAGGCGTTGACTCCTCGCATAGAATATGCTGACGTGTGTAAGGTATTGTAGACTACGGCGGTTCTTATATTTTTTTATAAGTTACTAGGGATGTCGGGAGTGGGCTCACACCATAGGAAGAATATTTGGCAAAAACAATTCTGGGGAATATGCCGGACCATCGATGGATGGAAGGAGACCAAACGTATGTCCAACTGTGTTGTTTATTTCCTGTTTAACTTGTGGAACCTTTTCATACCAGCGCACGACGGACAAAACGGCGCAGCATGCGAGTTTCCCTGCATGTGGCGTGTGTACTATCTGCTCTGCCTTGTCCTGGATGTGGTTGGTGTGTGTGTCCATCTGGTATTGTTAACCGTGTGCACTGGTACGGCGGCCGCCCTATGTGTATGATGCCTGCATGCCTGCACGTTTTCCCGTCAATTCCATCAAGATCGAAGTTCAGAGTGGTTGGTTGTGGTCCACAGTCAGTCGCGCGTGTGGTCCAGTCAGTATGGAAATCAAACTACGTATGTCCAACTTGACTCGTGGAACCTTTTCATACCAGCGTATGCATGACTCCTAGTCTCAGTTGTTACCTCGCATAGCGCGCAAAGGGAGCGCAGGACTCCAGAATATTTGTTCGTTGATCTCTTTTGACTTGCGGACCCCTCGGGGCCAGTTTGTTTGAGCGTACCTTTTTAGGGTAAGTTAGCCTGTGACCACGGGAATCGACCGCGTCAAGTGTTGGATCAGTACGGACATATGAAGGTACTGTGTAGAGAGAGATCGGAACGGTTTTTAATGTAAAGACAACAACACCAACAACAACAACAACAACAACAATGCATGCGAGGGACAAAAACGGCGCGTATGCGAGTTGCCCTACATGTGATGTGTGTAGTATCTGCTCTGCCTTTTCCTGCATGTGGCGTTCGTTCTGCATCGACTACACATGCAACATATATTTTCGGAGCTGTCGCCGTCAGCCTAGTAGTAAAAAGTGTGTGCCTTGAGAAGGGCTGGTGGCCACCGTTGTCCGCACTTGAATTATGTTAAACAATCTGCCACGGTTGTCCGCCGCGTCGGGATTTTGTTTGGGCACTTCTTACCCAGCCAATGGCCCATCATTTACCTCCCTACGCAAGAACAGTGAACAAACGACTCGCTCCCAGGATTATTTGTTCCAATTTGCTGCAATGCGATGCCCTCTCGACACGCCACAGCGTAACCTCAGACAGATAGGCCACCAAATCGCGGTCATCTTCGCGATGGTTCATCTCTGCGCAAGCTTGTTTGCCAAACCTGACATTTATCGCGGAACGGAGGGTGACACTGGTGTTAGTGCTTGAGTAGTGCGATGGTATGCATACATTGCCGACACAAAAAAAAACGTCTTCTATCAATCAGACCACTCCTGACGTTCATGCTGGTCCTTCACTTCATGGAAACGATCCCTGTGCCACTCGCAGTTACGAGAGGTTCTGAACGTACGCCCAAACCGTGAGTCGACTGCATTCAGCAGACCACCTTACCGGGCAGGCCTGCTGCACATTTTTTTTAGTGCTAGTACGTCCGCCCCGGTGGCCTAGCGGGTAACTTTGAAGTTACCACCATTGTTTGTAGCAACAGGTTTTGCGAGTCCGATCTCTCTCGGGAGAAACTTAAGTGCAGTCCTGTGGAGGAAAGCGATACGTTCGTGAGGTATAATATACACCACCCTTGTCTTCAATATCGAAGGCAAGCATCGCGGGGGACAGGCGGGATGAAAAACAATTTCCCTGTGCTACCTTTCTCCTGTGTGACCCCGGCTCATACGTCAATCGAAGGTTTGAACTGCAGCCAGATTATGCAACGAAAACACACATACACACGAAGAGTTCAGGTGTTTCGCCTGAGCCACAGCCAGAGCGACATGCGGATGTAAAACACAGCACATGCTGAGCACGCACCTAGGCCCCTCACAGCGGCTCCTCGTACGGTCTCGTCCTTCTCGTCCTGCATTAACTCGAGAGCTTGGATGGCGTGCTCGATGGTACCTGGAGACGCTTTGGAGCCTGCAAGTTCCAAAACCTCTACCAGCGCTTCAAGCATCGTTTCCTTGATGGCTGCCTCAGCTGCAGACGACGCCCCCGACGCCAAGTCGGAAATTAGAGGATCGACACGAGTAGTCAATCCCATGAGCTGACCCAGAGCACCCCGCCCTTGTTTCCTCACGACTCTGCTTGAGTCCCCAAGCGCCTTAACGAAGGTGGTTTGGAGCTGAGGGACAAATGGCTTGAGGCTAGCGCCACCTTTGCGAAGCAGCAAGCCGAGGGTTTGTAGAATGGCCGCTTTGACCCCAGGCGGGAACCGATCACCTACGATGCGAATCAGCGGCCCTGTGATCTTGATCAGGAACGGCTGCAGATACTTCAAGGAAGTGACGTCGACGAGTTCTCCAATTCCTGCCGCTGCTGCCTCTCGCACTTCGGGGCTGCCGTACATCAGCCCCTGCTGATACATGGGCAATAGCGGCTCCAAACCCTTCGGAATGTTGACTCCTGGCAGGTAAAATTCGGAACCCGCGCCACCACCCCCTCTCCTGTGACGCGCATCACTCACAATCGAAGCAATGATGCTGCGCGCAAAGGTCAAATGTGGCACCAGCTCTTCCGCGGACACCCTCGCGTTCAGAGCTTTCAGGGCCGACCAGACAGCCGAAAGGACGGCCTGTTCTGCATCGACAAGGCGCTGTAGCAGCTCCTACGGTTACACATAGTACGCGAGCAACAAGGTCGTGTGGGGCATTTGGGGCATGGAGTACAGTCGTGTATGCCTGTCGTGTGCATGTGTGCACGTGTGCGCGCGTTTTGTGCCATCGAACGTCCAAGCAAATCGGTTACTTTCGCTTCGTTCATCAATTCGTCCGGTATACCAATTAACACCAAGACAACAACAATACCAACCGGACGGTCGCCTTATACAGGAGGTACGATTTTAGGTCACACAGAATAACGACTGGTAGATCGCGTTTGCTATCCAAACAACAGGACGCATACCTTGAGTAGCTGAGGGATTCTCCCCTCAAACTCCGCCTCTGTCCCGCGCAAAAATTGTTCCACCAGCCAAGCTGACCACTTTCGCTGTTGCGGTTCCTTGCTAGACATCAGCCGAGTCATCTCGTTGCAAAGCCAGTTGACTCCAACGTTCTCCACCGTCGAGACCAACGTCGAGGCCGCTTGCTTGAGTGCCTCGCGGCGTTCCATGGCGCCTGAGCCGTCCGTGAGGTCCACCGATCCATCCGTACGGGCTAGTTCTGACACAAGAGCCGGAATAATGACGGCAAGATGTGAATGGATGGACCCGCCAGTCACTTCTGCCACCGCGCCCAGGGCACGAGCGTGCGCGATTGGAATAGGCAACGAAACCAGTTTGGGGATGAGGTACGGAAGCAGATCCCGAGGACGGAGCTGTAACACTTCCTTTAGCCCAAACACCGCCCTCTCCCTTCCACTGGATGCGCGCTCGCTGTCGCCCTCTTGACCGAGTTCCTTCAGCAGAGAAGGCACGACGTGTTCAATGGAACGAACGCCAACAGCCTTGTAAAGGCTGTGGAACGCCTGTGCCGACTGCTCGCGCACTTCAGCACTTGGATCGCACAGCGCATCTTGGATAGCTGGCACTAGCGTGTCGATAAACTCTTCCACCTGGCGTGGCGTAGCGCAGTCCATGATCTCCGCCAGTCCAAGACATACACCCTGCCGCATGTTCTCATTGCCAGCCTCCAGCCCTTCCCGGAGAAACGGTACGACCTCTGGCAAAACCTGATCTCCAAGCTTTTTCACAATGTCCCCCAAAGCGCGTCCAGCAACGGTTCGCTTGTCCGGATTTCCACTGGCAAGGGCCGTTACGATCTGGTTGATGAGAAGGGGTAAAATCTCCCGCAGCGCCTTGGGAGTGTTGGGCACGACCGTCTTCCACACTTGCAACGCACTTTGCCGAACGACGGCGCTCGTGTCGGACCTGATGAGGTACAACGAAGCCAGAATGCTGTTGCGTCGATCAAGGCCAAGGGCCTCCTCGATAGCTTCACCCGCTCGCGTACTACCACGTGCGTCGTCTTCTACGGCACCCTCATCGAGAGCAACCTCCTTGGTGTCGCCGATCAAATAGAGCAAGTCACCAAGTAGCTGAACTGAACTCTGCCTGATGCGCCAGTTATCGTCGAACAGTCCGTCCTCAAGCGCGGGGAGAAGCTGGTCTGCATGAGTTTTGCCATGCGTGGACACCAACACTTGCCCAGAACGAAGAGCAACCTCTCGAACAGCCTCAACTTCGTCACTGAGGCCTGCGAGGACCACAGGCAACGACGACGGAATTATGGGAGCGAAATCCTTCCCCATAGCCCCCGGAAGGAAACACAGGACCCACAGCACCCCTTCCCGAACAGATCCCTTCGGATGAGCAGCCAAGGGCAGGAGGTCGCCCAAAACAGACGACGTGCGCGGTACTCCTAGTACTACAAGCACTTCGGAAAGTGCTTGCGCACCTCCGCTGCGCTCTGAGGAGCTACTGTCTGCTTTCAACGTCTCGATCAGCCACGGCACCACATCTCCGACCTTGTCTTCGCCCATGCCACGCACTAGGGCCGCCAAGGCCTTCGCGGCTGTGGCCCGCACGTCCGGAATGGGGTCGATGCACGTGGCTTTGAGTCCAGGCAGAATGGCGGACAGGTATGGAAGCAAGTCCTTCGCCTCCGAGATCATGGTGCAGGTGTTACCCGTGATGAGTGCTGCTTTTCGCTTCACGTCTGCGGACCGATCCTTAAGACCCCGCTGAAGCACGGGCACCAAGAGCGCGAGGGAAGGAGCGTCTATGGAGTGCATGAACTCACAAGCCAGCAACGCCTCCAACGCGCCCCTAGTGTACTTGGAAGGGTCGGACAGGGCTGACATGAGGGTCATCGATAATCCTGCAACCTCTGGGTTTCTGATCACACTTCCGATGTCTTCCAGGGCTTTGCGACCAGAATCCCGGACCTTCGGGTGAGTGTCAGCGAAGGCGTCGGTGAGCTTGGGCACGATCAAAGGGAGAGAATCCGCAAGCTGCCGCGGCGCACAATACGCCATGGAGCCAAGAAGCTCGATTGCCCCTTGCTTCGTTCTCCATGCCGGGTCAGACAAGGACTTTAGAATCGCCGGCAAGATGAGCTTTACGCCGTGGGCAGAGAGCTTTGACATGATCGCCCGAGCGCAGTCGTGTGCGGCCTCGCGCACATAGTTGGACGAATCACCAAAGCACTTGAGCAGGTGCGGGAGTATCACGATCACATACGGTTCAAACAGAAGCGCTAGACGCACGCACATGCACTCGAATGCGCACAGGGCCCCCTGCTTGCCCTGAAAGCTTGATCCCTTGCAAGCCGCCTCCAAAGTGCTGATAACCTGGTGCTTCTTGATGGTCGCGATCCCCAGACCCTTCACCACCGCGGCGACTCCAAAAGCTGCACCTCTTCTCTCGCCATACGACCGCCCCCCCACACAACGAGAAAGTAGTGTCTTCAAAAGCTCGGGGCCGCGCTCTTTCACGACAGGAATCTTCATCAGCGGTGCAAGACAATCCGACACAGCAATCTGCACAGCTTCTGACGGTGTAGCAAGGGCCCCAACGAGCGTCTGCACAATCGATACCACCTTAGGATCTTCCTTGTCAAGGTGCTTTGCTGCGCAGCCCATGAAAACAACCACGCCTTCTCTCCTCCAGTCCATGCACTGAGCATCTTCGCTCTTGCGAGGGCTTTCCGCCATCACCGCTTCACATGGGCGCAAAAATTGCACAGCGCATCCTCCCCCGTAGGTCGATATTACTGCCACACCAGCGGCTAGCATGTGCCCCCTCACGCGCGCGCTGTAGTCCGCGATACCGTGCTCAACGAGGAAGGCGAACGCTTCGTAAACCGAAGTACTGCTCCCGTCGTCAAACGCCCGTGCTTCGCCGATAGCCTTAAGTGCCACCGCCACCCCTGCTCGGGCTGGCCACCCGGCGTCCACTTTTGATTCGGAGCTCGTTTCGGCGCCCATCGGCGCCGCGAAGAACTTGTCCATGTCGAGCTTCGAGTCGCTTTTCTCCGCTGCAGGTGGTGGCGCGTGAGTACTGTACAGGCCGTACAGGCGTTTCAGAAACGCCGAGCCTGACGTGGGGTGCTGTAACATTCCCCCTGCCAGCGCCCGAGCAGTTGATTCCCGCACATGCGCCTTGCTGTCAGACAGGAGCGCCATGAGCGGACCGGAAAAGCTCGAGGAAAGAGGTGCCCCCCTGGCATTCCACACTTCGTCAGCCAGCTCTGCATTATCCTCGTCCGCATCAAACCTGCAAAGCCACAGGCGGCTCTCAACCAAAGGGTTATCCGACAGCGCTTGTCCATCTAGAACCATCATCATCACAGACTCGAGTGAAGCCAGCCGAACATGGCGGGCCTCGCTCAATAGTCCGGCGCTCCCGAGTAACGGGCCCCATTCGCTGGCGTCCAGTGCTGGAGCGGTACAAATCGACGCAAGAACCGCGTCCGGGGTGGGCTCCATCTGGGGGAATCTGTCCACGACGTTCAGGATTCCCTCGATCATGAACATGCGCAAGCCGCGGAGAACCGTCTTGCCGGTCGCGGCACCTCCCTCCATATTGGCATGAATGGAAACAACTTTGAGAGCCCTGGAGCATTGTGCTGTAGATGGTGGATTGTTGAGCACCTCTCGCAGAACAGGAAAAACGAGCGCTAGGGCGGGTTGCGCCAAAGGTGTCTCACCGTTCACGCCCGACAGGCATGCCTGCTCGATTGAGTCTAAGCACGCATTCAGCACTGCGAAACGGCCAGCCGCGCCAGGGAATAGCTGCACTGCCCGAAGAGAAGATGCGATCAAGGACGAGCAACCAGGAAGCTCGTTTGATGCAGTCGACGCGAGGGCTTCGACGCAGTCTTGGGCCTCTTGCTCGAGCAGTTTCCATCCCATCAAGGGAACCAAAACGGGTAGGGCGAGAGGGATACACCCAAACCCCAGATCAGGGCATGCGCGGAAACCGAGTTTTAATCCCACCAGCGATGCCTGAGCACGGTCACGAATTCGCCGGACCCTATCGCGGATAGCGCCCTCCTCTTGAAGCACTTGAGCCAACGCTTCCGCCTCAGCTCTTTCCATGGGGCCCTTCCCGCTTATCGAGCCGCCGGACTGGCCCTTCTTCCTGTCCTTTGATACGATTTCTGCCCTCACACGCTCTTCCCACTCGGCTTCTTCTGCATCCATTCCTCGCCGGATTGCATTCTTGCTGGCAGTCGCAACCGGCTTCTTTTGAGACGCAGGCAACGCGTACGCCACATTGGCTGGGGTGAAAAAAATGTTCACGTCCGTGGTGGAGAGTGTTCTCAACTCGCCATCTTCCAGAACAGTCAGTAGAGCTGGGAACAAGCGATCCGCTACGATTTGCGATCCGCCGGCGCCACAAGTGGTTCCTAGAGAGGCAAGAGCCCACTGGGCGGACAACCTGCACATATGCAGGAAAGGCAAAGCATATTTAGTTCGATAACTAGTGCCCTACTGCCTATGCTGCTGCTGCTACTCTTGTGACTGCTGCTGCTGCACTCCCGTGCCGGGAATGCGCCTACTAACGGGGATATCGTTGAATCTGGAAACGACGATACCAGGCAAGATCTCGAGCTCGGACAAGCGCGCGTATCGCAATTGGGTTGTGGCCGCAGGAACGTCCAATGTACAAGCGTAGAAACATGAGATGGTGCAAGCGCAACGCTACCCGAGTGGGAACATGGGGACTAGGCAGCGCGCCGAGGTGCAAACAAAATCGCGCCCGGTAAATTGAGGCATACTCCCTAGGACACACGGCAACGGGGACGAAAAACCGTTGCGCCACGAGGAAAAAGTCGAGATTTTCCTCCTCTTCTCCCCTCGCGAAACGTGACCATGTCCTCTGCTGCAAAAATGCGTGCAACAGAGCGATAATCTTGTCACTATGATCTTGTCGCTATTTGCTGTTACTGTTGTTACTAACACCAAGAGCCATTTTGGCCCAGACACGATACAGCTCCCCTTCCCTGCTGTTGAAAGTCAAGCAAACGAATTTCCATGGCCGCAAACTGACCCAAAGGGAAGACATCGAAGGTGCAAAGAAAGGTCATGTGCGCGTACTACCTTATGTTTTGGTTCGCAGGCGTTTGAAATAAATCCGATGAAAGTCTTTCACCTGTCGTACATGGCGTCCCCTTGCATTGCGCTTACTAGGTCGGAAGCGACGCTCGCCGCAACGGCGCTATCTTCCAAACATGATTCCATGCCTCCCACACCGCCGAATGCCCGCCTCAATATCCCTCCCCACAGCGATATGGCACCTTTCGCTGAGTGGCACACCAACGGGTGGTGAGACAGCAGAAGCGCTATCGCGAGCACGCCGCTGGGGGCAGAACTTCCCAGGATGCAACAAAGGGCCGCCGCGAAGCGGTTTGCGGGAGGAAGCACTGGCTTCGCGTCCTCCTTACTTGAAGACGGAAGGGTTTTGACGATTTTCGCGGTTGCCGCTGCCGCTGCGTGTGTAGTGATGACCTGCGCATGTAAACACGAGACAACAAGCGTGCTGTAACGCTTAGTGGCAATATCAACTCCAGTCAACAAACGTGGGGGCCTCCTGTAAGAGGGACATCGAGTCCATATCCATGCCACTGCTTGCCACAATGCCCCACACATAAAGGTACCGGCCTCTCACCTGTTGGCATGACTTCAGAAGGGTTGCCTGGGACCCACCCACCAGGTTGCAAACAGTCACAGCTGTTTCTGTGGCGACCCGTCGTACTTCCTGATTTGGTAGCACCAGGCATTGCACAACTGCCAAGGATGCCGCCTCGGAAAACGGCTGTACATCACGCTGCGACTGCCCACCGACGAGCTTCGACGCTAGCGAAAGCACGTGGCACAACGCAACACAAACATGGGGCGCCAGCGGCCCGGCAGCATCTCCAGTCAGGGACACGTCCGCGAATGGCGGAGCCAATACACCTGCAGGGAACAAAAACGAACCCTGATCCATAAGGGCATGCCATGGAAACGCCTCGTTGATCCTCTCCACCCAATCTTGATGCGCAGCCGAGACCTCTAGAACCACCTTGGCGCTGTAAATAGCGTCGGGGTGGAACGCGTTCGGCTTCTTCGAGCCAAGCTCGACGCGAGCGAGCAGATCAGGCATCAGTGATAAGAGCTGAGCGCGAAGCCTCGGACACCCACTCAGTTCACATGCGGCCGCAGCGAAGATGGTTGCTGTGTGGCGAGCAGCAGACCCCAGTCCATTCTTCAAAGACGCGAGAATTTTCGGTGGGATGGTGTCGAGCAGCAGAGCCCAGCGTGTCAAGCAACCGACCCCAACCGCCCGCGTGTCTTCATGCGATTCTTTCTCCACCGCAGGCAAGAGCCCATCCACAGCACCGAGTGCAAGCTCCGTGGCACGTGACATGGGCATCTCGCTCGACACGACACCTCCACGCACTCCTTCTAACGCCAAGAAGACGGAGTGCCGCTGATACCATTGAGCCATCACCCCAGATTTCCCGGCTAGGACACCGCTGAGTTCAAGCACCATGAGTTGAAGCGCCTGGGGGTAATACGTACGGTGTGGAAATGAATTGATTATTTGTTGTCCGTTTTTCAGTAAATGTGTGAAAAGAGGCAGCCCTTTATGTAAGAAGCAGCCCGTCCACCTACCTCTGGGTCGCCACAGCGCTTTGCGAAATCGCCCATCAACTCCACTGCGATCCGACGCACGTCCTCCTTCGACGAGCGGAGCTGTCTGAGCAGCGGTGGAAGAAAAATTCCGACATGAGTGCTCAGGTCGATGCGCACGTGTTTCACCAGCGACGCCACAGCCAGCAAAATGCTGTCGGGGTTCTTTTTCTGAAGCTTCTCCAATACGGGTTGCACAGCCCCAGAGAAATCGTCCGGCGTTAGTGATGCGAGCAGCGTGCTGAAGCTTGCAAGCTTGTGCTTGTCGCAGCCACCCTTGGTCGCTAAGGCGTAACGAATGTAGACTGCAAGCAGGCGCTGTTTGATGGAGCCTGCAAACCAACGCGCGTCCAATTGTGACGAGCGCAAAAGATAAGTTTGGACATAATATATCCAGTACGCGCGACAGTGCGAGAAATCGAATGACGCTTGCATACGGCAACCGCGTTTGTATACAGAGTACACGTTATCCTACAAATCCCAAGGATGGACTATCGTACAATACAACATGGGGTCCACGTTGGTCAGGGTTTTTGCCAACTTGTAGTAAACTGATATTATAGTTGGCAACAGCCTGATCTAGTTGTTTCTTTCATTGGACTGAAAACAAACACCTTCAGGCGTCTTTGCACATCGCCGATGGTGAACCTAGCCTATCTTGCTGGGTCGAACCCGACCATCTGTATGCAAGAAAACTCACTTCGAGCATGTCATTTCCCTCTCCTAAGGCAGACTTCTTGGAAATCTTTCATCGGCTGTCCTTTTGCCGCAAAAAAGGACGACTGATCTACAAAGGGCAACTGACCCCAAAAGCACTTGCAATGTCACAATCGGTTACTTTTAGACTATCCATGGTGAACCTAGCCTATCTTGCTGGGTCGAACCCGACCATCTGTATGCAAGAAAACTCACTTCGAGCATGTCATTTCCCTCTCCTAAGGCAGACTTCTTGGAAATCTTTCATCGGCTGTCCTTTTGCCGCAAAAAAGGACGACTGATCTACAAAGGGCAACTGACCCCAAAAGCACTTGCAATGTCACAATCGGTTACTTTTAGACTATCCACAAAGGACAACCCTTTTGGACAGTCCCCTCCCGTCCACTTCTGAGCAGCGTTTCGGCAGGTTTGGGCTGTCACAATATCTTGACCTTTTTGTTCAAGCCCAGGATGACTCTTCTACATCGCACCAAGAGAGTGCCACCTACAAACTTGAATCTCTCGACGCTTGATCCCCGCAACCTCTAACGGTGGTCACACGAGTTGCGCCATCTGGTTGGCTCAGCGTGGGTAGCATCGGCAAGCCGTTGTTTCTTCATTCCGCTGAACCTGGTGGACACCAATCAGTTGTGTCCCGCAAGCAAGCCGAGAGATTTGGACGCAGCCGCGGTGGGTCTTTCTTTCGTGTGCTCTCGACTCTTGCGCGCTATTGAGGCAGTAGGTATTTTTCTCGCATGGTCTCGACTCTGGTCATCTCAGTTTCCGCGCCTCCTATCGCCCCGTGATCTCGATCAGCCGCCACACAAGCCGTAGCACACACACAGTTCACGGGGATAGCTGTACGATTGCTGCTGCTTCACATGGTGCTGAGAAATCATCGGACAACCAAATCGGTGGGACGGTACATGTATTACACGTTTCTTTCTTGGGTTCCATGACTCGGATGGCCTAAAAAAAGATCCACCTGCACCGCAAGAAGTGGGTCGTCCTTTTCACAGATCAGTTATCCTGTTTCGGGTTCGTCCCTTTCGCAAGTGAGGACAACAACAACAAATTCGCACGAATTAACTTAACACATGTGGGTGTACTGTAAATATTATCTCGAGGCACAGACCGACAACGGGGAGTTTCGGAAAAACGTTTCGTTTTGCTCAGGCAAAATTTAAAAGATCCGAAAAGAGACTCAGATTTTTTTCGGCATGACGTGGCAACTGCCCCCCGCTGATTGGCCGAAAGACTCGCGTGCGCCGTTCCCACGTCGCCTTTCCCTTGTCTACACAAGAAAGAAAAGGTTGTTGCTTGGTTGGCTGCTGCTGTCTATCATCCGGTCCCAGGAACATTTAGCGGGTGTGTTGTCGCCGCAGAGAAACACCCGAAAGGCTTCTTGCAACCAAACTCTCAGCCGCTCAGGTCGCTTCTTGTTTCAATCAAGCGAACGAGAGAGGCGGCGGTTCAGCGGCAGCTACCTGTAGCAGCAGCTGAGCAGCAGCTTCAACCTACAAGAATCACGTTCACACAGCGATATTTGAAGCAGCATTCCAAACCGCAACAGCTGTCTAGAGGAGGTGGCGCCGAGAGCAACACAAATCAACTGTGGGGCCACCTCCCAGCAGTTCGAGTGACCTACATACATGTCATGGTGTGGGTGTTTTCTTTAACAGGTTGTAGGCAAGAAGATGTTGCTCTGTGTTGACGGCTGGTGAACTTTGTCTCATCCCACCCTTCCTTGTCGGTTCCTTCCACAGCGATCACCACATACCACATATATGTAGACAGACACCGCCCGCATCGGAGGAGCAGCTCTGTCCAGTGGTGGTGACAATGAGGCTCGGACGAGTCTGCACCCTGTGACGCCATCTTTTTTGTGGTTTACTGCTCTGATGCTCCAAAATCTGGACCTACTGAACAGGAACCCACGCCTAAGAAAAAGTGAGGGTGGTGAAAGATGTTTGTCTGAGCCGTGGATGGCAAGTGGGGCAGTCTCAGACAAATAAACCGTTACCGGCTAAACAACTAAAAAATCTGACCGTCTTTGTCTGAGCATTATGTTTCCAAAACCGTCTAACTTTTGGGCTCAAACGAGATTCTCGAGCTTGCTCAGGATATTTTCATCACCAAGACTGAGCGCCACCGTACGTGCCCCGCCGTTGTGTTGTGCTGTGCTGTGCTTCAATACGGAAACATGTTCGGCGGTTTCATTGAAGGTGTGCAGCGGACGTTTACACGAGAGCCCCAAAACCCAAGCCCTCCGGGTGTAATTCTCGACGTTACCCTGAATCCTAAACAAATACTTTTTTTCGATGCATATATATAGTGGGTTTCGTGTCAGTGTACCATGTAGGCTCCTGTGCTCTGCTTCATGCTAGGAATACTTCTAGGCAACTACTGCCTTACCCGAGTCGCACCCCGAGCCCGCCGGAGAAACAACACCAGCACAATATGATCAGATATGCACGAAGTGACACAACTGCAGGGGTCCATCAAGGGCAAAATATTTTGCTGCTTTGTCAGGTGGCCCTACCCCTCTCCAAGTCGGTCCTGTGGCTGAGATGCATTCCAGGACAGCCTTCAAGAGTCAGATTGGCCGTGTGTGGCTAGATCGAGGTTTGTTCTCCCTCACCGGAAAGGACAGCAATGTACGTGGAGACGAAAGTGGTGAGAAGAATTTCGCTTACCGGCAGACCCGCGGTTTGCTATGAAGACAAGACGGATATCCAAACATATCCGCATGAATGGAGTGAGCCTAAACGCCAATACAATTGGTACCCGTTCTTGTGTCAATTACTACACGTTGCACTCATCGATGTCTATTACAGCAGAGGCGGCTATGATATAGCGGAGGGTTGGACAAGCGGAAATACTTTTAAAATGAGCCGCGGAGCGCGAAGCGCGACATTTTTCATTTATTTTAATCATCCCTACGAAGGAAAAAAAGGCTCTGTACGTCGGGCTCTTCCAACCAACGCGATAGAGGGGCCCTTATGCAATTTCCGCCTAATTATGGACCGTCTGAAAATATCGCCTTTGTTCGACCAGAACAAGCTCTATAGAGCACCGATTTAAGATCTGCTGGCTTGTGAAGCAAGATTTTTAGGGTACTTCGTCACACCGGTTTGGTCGCGCTCCAACAGATGGCCGTGCTTGGCAGGCATTTGTCCCCCAAAACCAAACGATATTTTGACCCCTTCCCCGGGAGTTGGACGAGAGGTAAAGGAACACAAAAGCGGAGATCTCCCACACACACACGCAGCAGTTGCTCGGTTCAAACCAGGAGAAACAGAGGAAAACACTCAGCGAGACACGCAACACCGCTGGAAGCGGCAAGACAGCACGGGCGAGGGAAGGGAGCCATACAAACAGCTCGTGGCGGATGTCATCGTCATTGCTGTCGATTCGGTGTGTGGGGAGGGATCATCGGTAAAAAAAACAAACGTACTTTGCGCTTGGGGGGGGGGGGGGGGTCAAACGGATTCCAGCAGACAGACGCGGCGGGCTTTATTACAGGCTGTGCCAGACTCTCGCGCCCGCAATTGAAAAGAGCGTACTACAGCCTTATTGTTGGTGTTAACCACCACACAAGACGTAGCATGGACACAGCTCGTGGCGGATTACCTTTCTTATTGTTGCTGCTTCGGTGTGTAGGGAGGGGTCACCTGGAAACAAAACTATGCCAAAAGCAAAAAAATATACAAGACGAGCCTTTTTGGTGACAGGCGCCAGGGTATATTATTCTATGCACTGCCGAATGAGTAACATAGATGGGAGTCATTGCCATTACAGCAGCAGCACAAAAGTGCATTCGCGTAAGCTACCACTGTGCATTTGTGTCTGTGTCAGTGCTGCTGTTAGGTGCCGATCGTTTTGGCGGCACTGCTGTTGTAGCAGAGCCAGAATGTTGTGTGTGTTCCTCCGCCGTTCATGTGTAGAATTTTCAACAAACTTCCAGCGGGAGCGGGTACAAGGTCTTGGAAGATCCGTTGGAATATATAATCCGCAAGTAAGGGATTCGCGTTCTGGGTTGCAGCATTGCTGCCTTGAAGAAGCATGTCTCGCACCTTCCACACCATCGCAGATAGACCACTGCAAGGTATTGAGTCGTCACCCGTGGCTCATTTTTACCCCCTTATCTATCCAGGTTTATCATGGCCGTGACAATAATATCATGGTCCCGATATAGTGGCATAAAGGGGCAAGAGCAGAAAATGCCACCATTCAGGGCAGTGCCACTAATCGATATAGTGGCAACAACACTATTAAGTAGCCAATAGCAATAGTATTAAGGCCACTATTGAGGAGATTAAGCTCGAGATGTGTGCGCTACCGACCGTTTTTCGTTGGATCTACACTCACATTGTATAGGGAGCTAGTGTTGGTACAGTATTATAGTACTGTAGTGACTCCTTCGTTGTCTGCAGCAGTATCCGCGTGAAAAATGCAGGTGCCTGCCCATGAAATGTGAAATGACTCTTGATCGTCCAAATGACAACTAGGCCTTCTGCAGTCGCAACCTACCTTTGTGTGCAGGCGGACTCCAGAGACAATGTCCAAACGAATAGCAGCCAAGTAACACAATCTGTTCTTTTGCAGGCGGGCCATGATGGGTGTTGCAACACAAGCAAAACACACAAGTTGACAAAAGTTGAACACAGCAGTGTACGCGAAACCAACTAAAGCAACCAAGTTGTAAACGTCGAACATTCTCCACTGCGGCGCACAATCCCAACCGTCACCATACTTTGCACCAATAGGCGTTACTACAATATGACCGGGGAACGGGTAATAAACGCTCTGATGTCCATCTGCCGTATCGATCTAGCGGCATGTGCTGCGAAGAATTCCATCTTTGCCTTACGGAGGAATGCCCGGCCTCGCCAATGCCAGACGACGAAACGCCGGGCCTGGCCGTGTGGCGCCCACTGCTGTGTGTGTCTGTGGTGGTGGGCATGGTGAAATACCGGGGGGCGCCGACGGTTTGAATTGCTGCTATGCACATTGGGGGGGTGAGATGCCCAAAATGCCATTATTGAGGGCTCCGTCGTCAATATGGTAACATGCCACTTACATACCGGGTTGAGATTTGATATGCCACAAGAGATTTTGATGCCACTACAATCGGGCATTTCGGGTGCCACTACAGTATATCGGGACCACTACTGTATCCATGTTTTCTGTTGTATCGATTCTCTATATCGTAGCCGCCACAACTGCTGTGATATCCTGGTATGTACTTGTACTTCGAAGTACAATTGTGTAACGTGGTAGACTACTGGACGGGAGGTTGGACAGTTTCAGCAGGAAGCACCACCAAATGAAGAATAATAAATAGACCACAATTCGTCTCATGCAAACTCACCCTCATATGCCGGAAGACCCACTGTAAAGGAAGCAATGGCTGATAGCGCCATGAGGCTGTCACTACTTCTGTCCTCGGCTGTCAGTACTTCGAGATACACGTCGAGTAAACCAGGACGCATCTTGAGGCATCTGTGAAGAAGCCCCTCGGCCTTCGCACTGTTGTCTTCGTCGCCAATCGCACCCACCCTCTCATGAACAGAAGCCTGCGCTGCAATGAGTTTCCGAATCCACTCTGGCACCCCCTCTTCAGCGTCAGCAGGTGCTGCTGCCTCGACAAGGACACATGCGACGCGCAGGATTGCCAGCTGGGAGTTGCCGTCTGATGCCGAAGGGGCAGCACCTGCAGGTCAATGTGCAGAAGAGAAAGCACATGGGGACCTGTCTTCTACATTGCGTAGATATCTTCGTGATGATACACGCACAAACTAACGATTGGCATCTCACTTCACCACATTCCATTCGACTGTGGGTATATCTCGAACGGGTAGTCTTTTCTGTGTGTGTATGTCCTAATACATGTAGTTCAGTGCCAAATCCCCCAAGAAATACTTGCATGCAAGGAGTGGACTGCAGATACCAGCAGTGCACATGGGGAACACAGCCGTATTTCCTACACTTCACTCAATCCGCTCTCACCAGCCAAGCTCGCGACACACATTGGCGTGAATGTCGGGCACCTTTCCGACCTTGCTGCGCTTGATATGGTCTTGTGCAGGCCAACAATCCACGAGCGCTCCAAATATTGTGCACTGCACAGGGCGCTAACCAGCAGTCGCACCAGCACTCTCGCCTGCGGCTTAGAGACAGCCTCGCAAGGCTGGTGGGGACTCAACCACGCAGCCAGCGCCTCGAGCGTGCCAAGCCGGCGATGGAGACTACGATGCTCTACACCTTCGCGGAATTCCTCCATTGCAAAACCAGCGTCAGAAGATAGAGGGGAGTCACCCATCTAGCCGATGGTGCTGCAGCCACCACCGCCAAACAAACTGGAACGTGAGCAGCGCACTGCACATCACGGCGACACAGCAAAAGCAGCGGCACCGTAAATCAAATTGTGCACCCCTCTCCGAACTGAACTATAAAGCCTCCCAGGCGCACGATCACGTCGTGAGCAGCAGCAACAGGGTCAACATCATTGCACTGCTGCCACCAACCCGAGAGCTACGGGAGTGACTGCAGAGGGCAGAGACGGCGGAAGTGTGAAACACCCAACCCATCGCACTATCTGTTGCTTATCATTTCAAAATGCTTGGACGAAGTGCCCCAAAAGTCCTTCTCCTCCTCGGTTTCCTTCTTCCTGCCTCGGTGTTGACGACGCCGACCCCAGATCATCTGAATGCGATCCGAGCAAGAGGAACATCCGGCAGCAGGCCAGAAGATTTTGTGCGGGGGGGCGATGGCGGCCGAGACACTTCAGAAGCAGGGGTGCGTATCCGGGGAGGGCAGCAGAATAACGTTTCGCCATCGAGGGTTTATAGAACTCTTTCGAGACGTTCGATAGGGAGGTACGTTTTGGCAACATCTTCGCTGGTAGGCGAATGTGCCCGGGTCTACGCACCGGAGCCTCTTGGTCTGATCGCCTCATCGCTGTGCAGCCGCTTCGCCACCGCATGGGATTCGAAAGGACGGGATCGTCGTGCTTCGCTGGGACACCAGAAATCGTCGGCGTTCTCGTATGATAAATTCATGTCGAACGACCCAACGGCCGATGACGAGGATCCAGTTGGAGGCGGAGATCCTGCCAGCCTAGCGGTCCCACCAAAGAAGTATGGCCGCGTGTCCTCGGCGTTTTTGACTCGGCACGAAATAGGTGGTCTGACCACCAACGGTAGCCCGACAGAATCGGGTGGTGCTGACGCGAATACGCACACAGTAGTGCCACGTGGAGAGGAGCTTGACGCGAGGTCTCGCACTCCAAGTCCAAGTAAGGCGAATGCGCGGTCTCGTCGTCCAAGTACGGCGGGCAATATCAGAGCCTTTGGTCATGAGGCAAAGGCGGGGTCGGTTTTCAAGTCGCTCGCAGGTCTGGGGTGGGATAAGACAAGCGCCGGAGGGGACGACCTCGATTTGTTATCAGATTCTGGAGAGGGGGTGGGCGAGTGGGACGAGAATTTGGCGGGGAGTAGCAGCGGTGTGCCGACTACTTCGAAGATATCTGTTGCATCAGCGGACGGTGCTGGTGGGGTTCCTTCGGAACCCACCGTTCGCCGAAACTTGGTTGACTTAGACGAAGACAGTACGGCGTTGGTAGATAAGTTGCGGCTTGGAACTAAAGCAGAACTTAGCCGACGCAAACGTCGGCGATCGAGATCGTCGAGTAGGAATACAAAGCGATGAAGTCTCGTCGGCATGGATGAGGTGTTGCAGAGACCCGCTCCAAACGAAAAAACACGGCCAAGAATGCATGGATGCTTGCGACTCTTTGTATACGCCGGCTAGGTCACGCTAGACCGTCATTGCCGCAACGCATGAAAGAAGAAATTGGTAGAACCTGAAGAAGCTGGTTGGACACCGTCGTACGTTCAGTTCACTGTTCGCGAACGATTTACGGGCTCGATTTCGCCACCAAATACGACGTTGGTGCTCGCCTTATACTTGCCTCAAGAGATCAACACGACAATTTCGACAGGTCACGTGCTGACCTTGCGCGAATTACTATTTGCCAAGTATTTCCTGCCCCATACGCCCGCCCTTTGTGAACAATAAAAGAAAAACATTTGCCTCTCTCGTGAAGTTCACAAGCGACGGATACCCATTACAGTGTTACAACGTTACAACAAACCAGCGACACGGGAAATCTCCTGCCGCCGTGCGTTTGGATGCATCACGCCCCTTTTCGCCTTCGCACACATACAACTTTTGCATCAGCGAATGCTTTCTAAGGCCTGTGCAGAAAAAAATTTCACGTCGTCATCTGGATCAGACTGCATCAGCTCCGTCAGGCACGGGCGCACCTGCCATGTTCAAAATCGAAGACGCGTGCGAAGGGAAGATAAAAATGGTGCCCAGCAGAGCATTTGAGCCTGTACATATATTACTCGTTTACTGCCTGCTCGAGGCATGGTTATGGATAGATACACAAGGTATCAAGGTATCCATCCACCCCTCAATGGAGCCCGAGCGGTTGTCAATTCATAGGAGAAACGTAGATTCGTAAAGGAATGAAATGGACGCCTAGTCCATATCTTTTTATCACAACGTACAGTAGCAATCCCCATCACGCATTTTTCGGTTCACCGCACATGGACGGATGGATAGAAAATACAAGTTCCATCGCGTAGGCCGCCGTGACCAGAATCCGGCACTACTTGTGACGAACGATGTGCCGCTCGTCACCCGTTGACCTCGGAGGAGACAACATGCGGGCTCCAGACTCTGGGTAGGGGTTACCTCGGGCCTGCTACAGTACGAAGGAAAAACTGCTACAGTCCCGTCAATGACACAACGCCAAAACCATACAAATAAAATATTCAGTCCAACCCCCGCCTGGGCGAGCGGATATCCCATCACCCTTCCTCATCACTATTTAGTCTACGCCGTCAGTGCGTCTATTCGGGTGCGGGTAAGTCACAGCAATATATCCGTCCGGAGGCGCCTGAGAACTTCCGTACAGCATGCAAAACCTAACGCTGCATTCGATTCAAGCTCTGGTGAAGGTTGACCAGTCGGCAAACCAACTCCCAACTACTTCCTTGGCGTTCTGGCGTTGTGTCTGACGCGCTTCGAAAATTGGGCTGACATGGTTCTTTCTTTTGGTACTAGCCTACTCCGCTCCTTTCCACGCTACTCACCGCAAACACACACAGCAACGAAAGCATAAAAACAACTGGTACACCGTCTCGTTGAGCGGAGAGTGCCAGAATCACTAATAGGCGTGTCTTCGTGACGATAGCTGCGATTCTACTGCCGCCGACACAACTTTCAACTATTATTGAACCTTTGGAGTGTGTAGACCGGCTGCTCGCATGCGACCATCAGAAAGGTTGGGTATCAGCTTTGGCTGAGCCACAACTCTATTGCTGTACTCCGCCGTAGCATCAGTCTATCGATAGGCGAGGCTCGCAATAGGAAGGTAAAGTGCTACATTTATTTTTGATTCTGTCGCATGCATAGAACCCGAGACCATGGTAGCAGCGTCTTGAGAAGAAAACTTGTGTCCCGCAAGACGTGCACCCTGATTCCAGGTAGCAATTGTTGTACCAGTAGACTATATTAGACGAACGTTCAACCGTTTTCTGGCACTTTGGCGGGAACTGGGAATCGGGACAACTAGATAGACGCTTGGGGTTCATCCATATGATACCATGCACAAACGCCACAACAAGGTCTACCATATCCAACACGGCATTGCTGGGTACTCAAGGGTCACACACAAGTGATTTGGTCGACGCCCACTCTCACCGCAGCAAGTCCAAAAACATACATGTAGCACGACGTATGTATACCCTTTGGAAACGCAAACGAGCCGTCAACCATTTGTTGAAACTGTGGCGGGTCCCGAGGAATGTTGAAAAGAAACGGCAAGAGCCCGAGATTTCACAATTGCAGTAGGGATAAGAGAGCTCTGCTGCAGCACATCGGGTTACTGTAAATGTGGTGGACGGGTGAATTGTTTGGATGCCAACGACGCTACAAGCTACCATCGCCAGTACACACTTGATAGGCTCAACAAGTCCTTCACCTGCGAGTCCACAGCCCCAGCGTCAAGGTGTGGTGCCATCTCTTGAAGAGCGCGTACAGCCGTAAACCGTACGTTGGGGATGCTGTCATGCGCCCCTCGAAGAACCAACTGAAGCACGTCCCCGACCAGGACGCTTGCCGCACTCCCCTGGGGAAAGACAGGGCGAGTACGAACTGAGTGTTTAATACCTGACGCGAAATGCGTTCCGACCACAACTCACTTCAAGTACGCTGTGAGGGTAGGCATCCTGTGTTTAGACCATCATTGCAAAAACGCGTCTGGAGATTCACCTCCTCCGTGAAAACGTGAAAACAGGCAGTAACGCTCTGTTCAACACAAATATTCTCCTAGCAAGCACATCAGCACGAGCGTTTCAAGCGTATCAACACCGTATTCTCGATCTGCTCGTCTCTCGACGCGGTCTCTGCATACTAACGCTTGCTCCGTGAGAAACAACACTTACGAAATCGAAAAAACGAGCAATATATCGCGATACTTACCGGAGGCCAGCCTTGGGGAAAGCGGATTGTCACAACTGGATAGAGCCAACTCTAAATCTGATTCAGTCACATTGAAACTATACAGCTTGAAAACACCAAAAACGAACCACGTTTGGCGCCAGCCGCACCTATTGTATGTGTTCTGCACGCCGTCACTCACCTCTCCGTTGGCCAGTTTCTTGAGCGCGTTTAGGATTGCGATCCTGATGAGGTAGAATGTAGATTCGTCATAGAATCCGTGTATACGCGGCAGGACCTTCTCCTGCAACCAATCTGCGCCGCAAACCTTGCACAGTCGTTGCAACCCCTCTGATGCGCCGACTCGTACCTCGTTGACGCTGTCCCGGTATGCCTGGGTGAAACAGACCAAACACAGAAAAGCGTACGCAGATGTTGATACGCTAAACACGGAGCATCGGTATCGGCACCAACACGAGTGCACCGGAGTCTCCACACGGATAAGGCAATAAAACAGGGACGACTCATAGAGCTGTTGTGGACGAGTCATCACCTGCAGGTAAAGTTCCAGCAGATTCTCTTCAAAGTAATTCACCCCCATCCTCTCCGTCAAGAGAGGAACGCTGACCATCACTGCCCTCCGCACCCTCCAGATGATGTCTTGCCCAAGTTCAAGGACCAGAGGAAGCACCTGTCAGCGCGATTAGGTTTTGATTGAATCTGAGTTGGTTATGCATAGATTCAATCAGTTGTGTCCTCACTAAGCATC
Source organism: Ectocarpus siliculosus (assembly GCA_000310025.1). Taxonomy (NCBI): domain Eukaryota; class Phaeophyceae; order Ectocarpales; family Ectocarpaceae; genus Ectocarpus; species Ectocarpus siliculosus. The sequence continues at coordinate 5,146,878 of FN649742.1, read as the reverse complement.
TCCATTGAACCGAGTGTAAATTGGCCCCATGTCCCCATTATTGCGCGGAACCTGTAAACCGGTTCAGAGGGAAGAATCCTACTTCGACAAGTTGCATCAACCGACAGCTCTCGATGTCCAACACATGAAACGTGGATTTGGCAGCCTTGATTTCAAACAAAGGGAATCGCGATCTCGAAGTCTGCGCCCAAAAGGTACCCACATAGGATTGGTCGAGACCAGCCTGATTTGCGGTTGTAACACGCGCGTTGAACTCGTCACAGGGGAGGAACAAGAACAACACGGACCAAGCAGAAAAAACATCCACACATGCACCCGAAACCTGCATCAACTGATACCTAGAAGTGTTTTTTTTTCTATCTGCTAGTTCGCGGCTTTTTCGTGCCGAAAGGACGGTGGGCTTGAAGTGCTGACCTGCTCTGCCATGGCTGGCATCCACTCCGCCAGGCCATCCAATTGTAGAAGAATATGCAGTCGTACCTGCACAGGAAAGGAGGGTCACGACCAAGGGTTTTTGCGCACACAAGAGGCAACGTACCGCATGTAAACGCTAAGGGGTTTCTATAAACCTCATCAAGTCACCCCCTTGTGCCTGCCTGGTGTGCATTCACTATTGTAACGGGTGGATACCGTGCGCTGTTGACGCCAAAAATAGGGGACATCACCGAAAATGGGGAACAACTCAGCCACCAGTATACACACGCGTGGGCATAGCGGTCAACATACAGTTAGCGCCCGCGATTAAGTTTTTTTTTCAAGAAAAAACGGCTCAAATTTCCACGAAACACAAGAAAATGGGCTTAAGAAAAATACAACTCAATCTGGGCCGCAACACAAGAAACGCCTCGATGAGAAAACCGGAGCGACCGCTCCCCTACCATGTAAGAAACGAGGGTTTACGGGGGATGCGTCGAACAACGAACACCCCCACACATCTCCTAGCTCTCTCTCTTGCCCTCTCTCCCATGTGCTACCCACCCCCTTGCAGTAGTGCATAGGTGTATGGCGAGGCGGGGGGGGGTTCTTGCGGCGCCCCCTCCCCCACCCTGCCGGGTCTGGCACTGTCTGGCACATATCCTGTCTGGCACATGTCGGGAACCACGATACGCTGTCTGCCGTACGAGTTTGATGGCGCTCTCCGCCGCTTCTCGTGAGGCCATGTAAAGCTTAAGAAATTCAATTTAAGAAATTAGGCAGGACTCTGCATCACGAAAAAATAAGAAACTTGATATCAGAATTGGACAACGTACCCTGAGTTTTCAGTCCACAAAAGAGTTGTTTGTGGACCGGAAAACTGGCGTTTCCTAAACGCGGGTGCTAACTGTAAGCAAGCGAAGCACACCATTCGTAGCGACAACGCAACCGATCGGGGATCAGCCAGTCCGTGGGCTAACCATCTACCCACCCACAACGGCGTCCAAAATCTGTCAGCGAGTAGCTAGCCTAGCGAAGCGACATGGCCATTGGTTGGGGTATATTTTACGGTCAAGAGTCTCACGGGGTCGCATAAACGAGCCATTGAACCACACAGGGGAAAGAGCCAACGCGCTCGAGGGCACGATTACCGAGGGTGGCTACTTAGGAATACTCCAGTTTTTCCGCCAGGAGAGGAGAAAAGGGCCGCAACCAACGGTGCAGTGGGGAGTTGAATCGGTCCTGTCTCGCGTCAAAAGCGTTATTTGTACTCAAAATGACTATTTTTCACACGGACATCGAATCGGGTCCCTTATCGCCGCTGCCGACAAAATAGCAAGGTGGCTAAGACCATTTCTGGAAACTCTGAATACAAACACGCCCAAACCAACATGCAAGCAATCTGGGCGAGGACAATCCGCTCGGTTTGATCGCAGCACTAGCACCCTGTGACTGCGCGGGAACGTACCTCTGCGGACTCATCCCTCAGGAAAGCCAGAAGCATCGGCAAGATGTGAGTCATCGTGTGCTCCTGACCAAGCTTGGGCGCAAGTTTCATGCATGCGTTCGATAGGGCAATCCGGACATTCTGCCGGAGAAGCGTGACGATGCAGCAGTTTCATCGACGGACATCAATCAGTGATGGGGGTCACAAGGTAAAATTGAAACAAGACACCATCCTCAAATCAGCGCTTCACCCAAACTCGCAGTCAACCTGTACACCACACGCACCAGGTTCACATCCTGAAGTAGTGCCAGCACGTATGGCATTACTTCACTGGCGAATGTAGATGGTCCCACCAAATCCACGAAGCTTGAGATGTCCTTGATCATTGCTGCCCTCACTTCGGTTTCGTGATCTTGAAGAAGGCTGAAAATAGACGCCAACAAGCAAACAAAAAATACAGCAAGGATAAGGTGTAAGCTCCACCAGTTCGCTGCAGCTAAACAAAAACTCAAAAGAGTGTGGGATGACAGACAGATGTTGTGATGATTGATCAAGGGGCATGCTCAAACGGCCGACGCACTCCCGCCCATGCAGACCTTTTACCACCTGATTCAGCACACGGTATCACACGTCGATAGAACGACGGGCGTGTTGGCACATGGTATGGCTTTTTCACAGCACTGCTAGCAGACCACACTAAATCAGTGCCCGGAAAAACTAAGGTGTGTTGGTCTCGATCCGACAGTGCACCGCTCTGAAGACCACCGAAAATAAGTAACACCACCCGCTGACCGTAGAACACAACCTCGATAGGCGTCGAGCCACGCCAGGAGAGTACCACACTCCTACCGACGGACTTTTATACCATCCACGAACCAACGGAAGAAACGCATACCTCGTGAGGCAGGGCAACAGCTCTACCGTCGTCAGCTTCGGTCCAACAGCATGCGCTGCGTTCGCGAAGCCCCGCGCCATTGCACAACGTACCCGCCAGCTGCGATCCTCCACCGCGCGCTTGATAACAGGTACGATGTGAGGCGCACACTCATCCTCCAGTTGCTACAAAAAAGCAAGAGCAGTGTTCGTAAGGGGTGGAGTTGAGGCACACGGGAGGACGATCGCTGCTTGGCAATGCCTCCCGAAAAACAACGTTAGCTCCAGGTTGATTATCAGCACCACGTCCTACAGCATGTAACCACTTTCTTCGGCCTTGCGACACGTGGAATGGCCATTCCAAAAAAGGCTTGAAAGTGCAAAGCACATGCAAGACCAAGCGCGACGCCAATTGCTACCAATTTGTATTCGTGCAGTGCAGCTTCCCAACGCTGGAGCAGACTGCACAAGCACGACGAAATTCGTGCAGAAACAAATTAGTAGGTGCATTCAAACAGAACTCACTTGATCCACCAAAGCCTTGGCCACTTTGCCGGCTTGTTCCACTGCCAGTAAACGAACGTTGTCCTGGTCATCTGAAGCCAGCGCTTCGAATACAGGCACCACGTCGCTCAAAAGCAAGTGGCCTTCAACCACCCCGGCGAAATTGCCCACGTTGGACGCTACGGCCCGCCTGACCATGGGCGTATCTGTGTCTTTCGCCAGGACGTCAAACTGCCGAGATCCACACCAGAAATGGGGAGGTCGGGGGTTACCGAAATCTTGAATATTGGTCAAGTGAGGCTGTGCTTTCAACTTGCCATGGGATCACAGGCAAAACATTGACAGGATCGTGACAACAAAAATTCCCCCAACAGCTGCGAGTGCAACTGACGAGCCATCGCATGAGTTACAGCAGCTGTTGTCGTTCGTCTGGCAAAAAATAAAATGTACCTATATCACAGCAGTTTCAACAGGATAGGCGAGCTAAAGTTGCCGACTGACAGAACGCGTTCGATCACAAAAGCTTGACAAGCTGGGTCCTCTACGGGTGCTTGCGGGTTTGCGGGTTCATAACCAAACAATAAAATAGCTAAATACAGTGTATCATTTACAATATACTGTGGTCCCACCCCACACCTGTCCACGCAGCAACGCGCGTTGGTCGTGCTCTGAGATGTGCTTGTAAGCTGCAGTGAACAGCCCACAAGCAGACACCTTGGCCGTAAACCAGTCTCCTGTACTCAGCCGAGTCACCATGTCCGCCACCTGCTCAAGTGATCACGGTCGGCAGAAACTTGCAACATCAGGAGGGCTTTCGCGAGAAAGGCAACAGAAACAAGTCTTAAAGCACCACTTGTATATTGTACGTTGCGCTCATCGACGAGGTCACCACATGAGCTATGCTCATTACGACTGCTGGTGATGCCTAAGAGTTCACTGTGCTCAATAGAAATTGCCCACGTCAAAAGCGATGCAAAATTTGGCTCAAGAATCGAGCCGTCATGTAAGTGGATGCCTTCCGTGCCGTTACTACCATATCGACCTTCTAGAGAAAAAAAAACAATTGAGTTTCGAGACAACGAGCGTTCATGTCTAGTTTTCCACCGCGGCAGGCAAACCACTGTGTGCGTTCAACCAAATCTTTGTTTTGAAGCTGTCGCGAGAAGACAGTGACAACTCATTCCTGTTCGGGGAGCAGGCTTCCATCAACAGCCGTCATGAGGATGGTCATGAGGATGTACATAACATGCCCAGCCGAGGTCTCGGGTCTCGACGTCGGCGACGGAAATTACTACTGTTGTACCGCTGTAATACCTATCCTTTGAGAGGGTTCCAAAAATAGCACTGGTCGAACCAAAGGCGAAGCCCGTACACATTGATAACACCCCGGGCCAATTGTTGACCATTTCTCTTGTTTCGCCCCCCTAACCCCGAGCTCGCCCCACGAACAAACTTGGCAAGAAAGCCAAAGGTTCCTGTCCGACAAGTTCGACAGCATTGCTCTCGTTGTCGTTGTTCGTTGCTTACATTGTATTGGGGAATTCCCATCAAGCACCTAACACCTTTCCGCCCTTTCCAAACCGAGTATCAACTCTATACTCTTACCGATATACACGTGAGTTGTGCTGTAACAAGTATGCCGGCGCAATCACAAAACCTCCGTTCGGTACCAAAAGACCAAGCACCTATCGATACTATTGTTTTAGCCCACCTACTACCGAAGACTGCTTTGGCACGTGCGGTAACAACAAGAACCACAGCATGGCCTTTCGAAACAACATATGGCCAAACAGAGACACCAAAATTACTACAACATCGAAAAACAATAACAGTGAACGAGTCACCACAGAAACGTTCCAGACTTCTAGCAGCAGCTTTCTCCATAACACAGACGCCACCTCCAGCCTGCTGTTTGAACGCGTTCTCGTAAACGTTTTTGCCCGAAACACGCAGTGGGTTTGAGTGTGAGAGATCCGCGGCAAGTGTGTGTGTTCGGGGGGTGCCAACAACACACAAAAGAGAGGCAACTACATTCCCGATTTCGGATAACCCCGCCGAACCCTAAAAAAAAAGGATTTGCGTTGTCGTAAGCAGGGAGATCTCGAGGGACACGGCGATACTAGCTGTCAGTCAAAGCAGAGGAGTGTGTGGAACGTTCCAAAGAGATCCACGCGGACCCAAAACAATATCTCGCTTTTGGTCAATCAGGCATGACCAAAACCCCCGTCTTCCCCGCAGGATACCGACCATGCATATGCTTCGAGAGGTACAACTGATCCCTCTGGAGCTCATCATGAGAGCAGCGTGTCATCCAGGGGTGACGCAAGATGGCAATAAAAAAAGAAGGCAGGACACAGCTAAGCTGCCAGGTGTGGTGTTTCCAAAGCTTAACAGCTATTTAGCACAGCTGTATTGTTCTTGACTCGAAAGGCCAAGCGAACCCCAACGAACCAAGTAGAAATAAAATAAATCTGAATGCAGCAGTCTACACCTTAGCAAACAGTCTTCTTGCTACCCTTGGTGTCGAACGAACGACGTTTCGTGCTCCATGTTACACATGCCACCGATCTCATTTTCAATATTTTTCGCGTATACCCATGGGCGGAGTTTGACCACCATTGTTACCGACATTTGGTACACCAGCAAAAGCCAGCAAGCAATCCAAACCTGAAACCATCCGGTTTAAAAATTATCAAAGCTTTGAAGATTCCCTTGATGGCCGGCGTCCGACCGTTTGGGGTTCAGCGAGCTCCACGCCAGCTGCTCTACGCGCCAAGTAGGGACATTTCCCCCCACTCCTCACGTTAGCAAAGTCAAATCACCCAGCCGTCCTTGTGAACCGCAACCAAAAACCAAACAAACAAATCACACAAGCGTGGTCGGGATCTTCCTATGCACGTCAGTACGAACCCCAAACGCGCAAGCACCACCGATCGCACCTCTTGCTGACCGCCTTGCATGAGTCCAATAACCATGCACGCTGACTCCACAGCCTTATCCCGCACCACCGTCTCCTCCATCGCCGCTAGGTTCTCCAAGCTGGACGATTTAAATTGCCATGGGCAGCAGGAGTGTACAGGAGAACATACAAATTAACGAATGACGTGCTCAGCTCGCACTATCGTACGAAGTACGACGTAATGACGGATGACAATTCTCGTGCTGCACACAAACTCAGCATCTTGACGAGAGGAAAGAAGGAGGTATGTGTAGGGTAAGAAGGTATACTATTTTTCACCTTGCCCGAATTGGAAAAATGAAGGCACGGGAAGGGGGGGCGGGGGCAGCATGCAACGTGTCGTACAACACACCACCCTATGTTGTCCATACTCAACATGATGGCTTAGATTCACAAAAAAGCGCACACATCGAGAAACGACGTTCGTACATGGGGTCTTCATAACCTTAAGCATGAGACAAGGCGAACGACGCAGGAACCATCAACAGTTGGTACACCAGGAACTGCTGCGGGGCGTATTCATGGCAGAAATTTAGGTTTAACAGAATCTGCGGCATGTCTGCCCCCTAAAAGCGTTGTCACTGCTACACCCACGCGATGGTCCCGAATCTTCTGCGGGCCTACAGCAGAGCTCGCAGTTCAAGCCCATACCCACAGCAGCACAGAACTATACCATACCATAGTTCCCTCTGTTTTCCCCCTGGCGTGAGACCGTTTTCGCATGAAATTGCGAGTTAGGAAATCCAAGAAAACACGGGGGATCTTGTTTCGAAACACTCCCTGGGTAAATCTATCCGGGGTAAGTTTCATTGTGGTCGCTGTGTCCATCATTCTGGGTAGCATAACAGTGGGGATGGGGAGTTGTACACACACACACACCGCTTTCTCGCCTGAACCCACGATGAACATCTACCAGGACTGTTTGCGGAGGAAAGGTAAAGGCACAGCTCATTCTTCAAGGTTGCCAACCAACCATGATTCTTAACGCTGTGTGAGCGACACGCGATACAGGCCACTCGTTTTGCAGGGTATCTCTTCAAGACAATTAACTGAGCGGCACTTTAACCTGGTACTGATTAATTTCGGCTCACCTAGGCAGTAGAAGAGCCGCGTGGCCCGGGCCTCCCACCGCGGGCACGAGCTGCCCTAAAGCTTCGGCGAGGGCAAGCAAAATCTCATCATCATCCTCCACAATAGCTGAAAACAGATTGAACCCACAGAAAATACGTGGGGTGGGGTAGGGGGGGGGTCAATACATGTGGCCTCTCGCCTCCGTGGCCAGCAGCGCATAACCTTGAAACCGCCACATACCAAGGTATGCATACAAACAGAGCAGAGGCATAAGCATGAAAATTCAGGCGTGGATCTCTTCGCAAACGAAAATGCTGCAGGTCTCAAGAACCTTCAGTTCAGCTCAATATCACGTGCCTGTTGTATGAATGGGATATCGAAACCCGAGCAGTTCATTGCTGTGCGATTTCTTTCTGCATCCGTCCTATGTGATGGGACACGCTCATAACTCCTGCTGCCAACCAACTCGAGAGTAAGTGATCTCATCTTCTACTATCACCGTGGACGAGGCGATGGGTACATTTGTAACCGAGAAAACACAACATACCGTAGATTTGGAAGGTGTATGCATGACATGTAAAGCTAGTGGTGGTGTTAAAACATTTGCTAGCATTTGCGTGGTCGGGCGAAGCAAGAGAAGGAGCGTGCGAGTAATTCAAAAACATGTTCGGATGTACATACAGTATGTGTCCCGATATAAGGCGGCTGACATGGGTGCACACCAGTCGTCCCCGGTACAAGGTGGCGACAGCTCTATTCAAAAGGCTACAGAACACCCTAATCAGGCAGCAGCTACCCAACGCACACCCGGTAGGCAACAACCACGAGTCTCTGATACGAGGGAAATCGAAGAAAGGGGAAGACCGCAACGGGAGAGAAAGGTGGCGCATTTACCGCACCGAAAAATCCATGTGAGACATAGGCTCGGTTAATGGAAATAGAAAGGAGGAGGGAGCAGGCATCCTGCGGTAACCTTGAAGTACTGTTGTTGTGCTACGACTTGAACGGAAACTACATGCGACACGTTTCTTCGAGCGGGCAACGATGAGCGTGCAGTGTGATGCGCATGGACTCAAGCAAACCCACGGGGGGTGGTTGGAGCCGACAAAAACGACCAAGACACAACCCTCCCCAGATAAAACATGGTACCATGCATATTCGTCGAGGGATGGGGTACACGCAGGATGGGGGGCTAGGGAGTAGGCGTTCGGACATGCTTCACAAGTACCTGAGTAAATCTCGTGTCTTGGGGGGTTTGGTCGACCCTGACTATTTGTTCTTGGTGGGTATTCTTTCTCGTCGCCGAGTTGAGATTGACCTGTGTTTCGAACCGAATCCTCTTCAACAATTTTCACATGCTTTTTTTCTTCTCGCTGTCCACAAGGAAATAGGCATTCAGTCGTTGGTCGTACCACCACAGGAACGCCTGTGTGCCTGTGACGACGAATGCCATCCACAATCACAGGGCTCGTGCGGGAGGGACCTGATGAAAAACGTACTGCCGTCATGGCATACAGCCGAGGTGGCAACACCCATGACGTGACGAATGGTACGACCCGTACAGCAAACGTCAGTACCTATTGACCTTTATTTGCCCTCAACAGGGCGGTACTGCTCTATGGAAACAGTCTCAACCTGACCGGGCGCTTCAGCGTTCTTCATCAATACGGCGGTTGGCCTATATGCCTACTTACAATGTACCACAAATCAGGCTTCGGCGAACCATCGTCTTCGTCTTGTATCGCCCCCCCCACTTGCTGTGTTTCTTAGGGACTGACGATCTGCTGATGTGTGATGTGCTTCCGAACTTGATATCGGCAGAGTGGAGATCAATATCCAAGGAACTTCCTAAGGGGACGGGAAATGGGAGCTAAATGGAAGTACATACTGCTGTTGATTACGAAGTATATAGATCGTAGCTCATGACAGAGGGCGGAGAGAGAAATACCCCCCCGAAAGACACAACGGTTTACAAAACAATGTACCTATTGTACGACGTTTAGACAATGCAATTGCTGTGTTTTAGAAGTGCACATCGCAGAACGATACACCAGAGCTAGAACTGTGTCCTAAAACCGCAACCCGTTCTATGCTGGATGTATGCCCTATACAGGGAGAATAGCTTGGACATTCCCTTTCGACGCAAAGAACATGACCACCTACAGCAGAAGCCCCCGCCCGCCTCTGCCCTTTTGCTCTTGTTTTCCTTTCTCCGCTGAGTGGTATGGAACATATGGAAGAAAGTCTAACCGGCTGCGGAGCACAAGAACCAATTGTTTTTCCAGCACCACAACCTGGCTCGGACCGTAGGATGGCGCTTCGAGCAAACACTCACTATTGATGAAAGGAATGAGCTCGCTTCGGGTCACTTCCGGGCCAAGCACATCCGCAACCAGCTTAACACGCTTGAGCGCCTTCAGACGTATCTCCTGGTCCGAAGACTCAAAGTCATCTTGCAGCAATTGGAGAGGTGATGTCCCTCCTAATTCATCTGCGAATACAAAACAAGAATACAGAGACCGCCCAATCGCACGAACGAGAGATTTAGGCCTGAAGGCGAGCGCATGTTGGCATGGATTAAAGAGCAACAAGGAGATGAGGGTGGGCAGGGAATAGCGTCAATCGCTGTGCACACACACCAGCGCCCGTGTGGCCGTCGAAATCCCAAATTGCTGCGAAAATGTTAGATGCAACAGGCAAAACGGGGGCATTGGAAACTCACCCATGGTTGCTCTCGGGCGACGTGCCAAGCGAAAGCTCTCTGTCCAAGCTAGTTTCGCAGAGAACGGGTGCTCGAATCAGACAACACGACCAGAGAGCCTTCGTGAAGAGCGGAGAGAGGGAGGGGGACAGAAAATTGTCCCCCATCCCCGCAACAAAGGGTTTCTACACGCAGCGTGTCTGCCGGTCTGGTTTTCTCGTTTCCGCCGCATTTTTTTTGGTTTGGTCCTGCTGGTGGCAGATTCAGGATTCAGCCAGGCCTTGCTATGCAGCTAGGAGAGGGGGCGATGCTCTCTGTCCGCTCGATGATCCAGCGTTTCCGGGAAAACAAACCTACAAGTCGGCAGGAACGAGAACAACGGGGAAAGCAGGTGCTGGACGAAAGTATATCCGAAATCTTGTGTCTTTTGCCAAGGTACAGCAGTACAAAATGTCTCAAGTAAAAAATGGGCCGGTAAATTTGAGGTCACAGCAAATCCCGCCTTCCTGGACACCGCACACCGCCGTGAATATGTCCTCCCTCATGCGTATTTCAGGATTTGTGGTGGGTACGCGAAGAGAGCCCAGCAGGGAAGGACGACGATGCCCGAGTAGCACGAGAGCACTCGGTTGAGAATGACCGACTCCGGTTCCCCATCGCAGGCGAGAAGATGCGGCGGAGGTGGGTGGGCGCCGAGCACGGCGTAACAGCAGTAGGACGGACACCAGCCCTCGTATTATCTGCGTGTCCTCATATGCAATCCTAGACACATAGCCCCAAACTGCTTGAGCCACCCAACTACAGCAAGCACGAAGAACACTCCTCTACTTGTCATTGCGAGATATCGTCTACTGCCGTAGTCTATAAACATGTTGACACAAAGACTACATTCAGCAGTAGTCTAGAAAGTCTCGAGCCCAGTTGTTACTCGGTACCGTACCACAGCAGTACAGTACTACTGCTGTAGAGGGGACGCGCTCAACGCCTCGGCGGGAATCCCTAGCTATGCCCTTTGATCACAATCGTGTGGCAGAGTACTACACACTGCTGTCAGCTTCACGTATGTCTCAACAAAAGACTGCCATGCCCGTTCCTTCTGCCGCCAGTGGGGTTGACAAGCTTATGTCTCGAGACATCCAGAGCTTCATGACTTCAACAGCGGCGAATAGAACGGATCGTTCTCGAAAGCCACCACATGTGATGCCGTCGCCAGGTCTGGCGCCGGCATCTCGCATGCCAGTCCATTCATCTGTTGGGTACTACCCCAGGAATAGCTTGATTCTTGCCGCGGATCACAAAAGAGCAGGGTTTGGACCCTCTGGAGCCCCGCACAGTGAAGACAATACTCATGAACTCTACCTTCAGGATTCTCATGAACTGGATCCACGAAGTTACTCTGGGGGTGCTGAACTTCGGGGTCAAATATCGGTGACATCGCCAAAGCCAGCAGCAGATGTGAGCAGAGAAGTTAATCTTCTGCGTCGCGATGGATTGCTTGTACTCCTGCTGAAAGACACACCCATCGAAACAGCAGCATGGTATGATGGGCTGTTGCGTAAAGGAAGGGAGGCACACTTGTGAGTCCTCGTCTCCCGTCAGTTCTTTTTCATCGCAATATACATGGCATATCTCTAGCCTCCTGGATGAGAAATGTTTGCGGCTCCGTTTCCCTATACTTGCAGCTGCTGCACATATGCAACATAGAACCTACCGTTTGGGTATGACCTTCCCGCAGTAGGGGTATCAGCTAAACAGGCTACACGTTTATCTGTCATCTCGACCTGTTTACTATGCCGCCGAACGTAAACACCCAACGCTTAGCGTCGGTCTCTGCCGTTATTTCAGGACGAGTCGGGCCAAGATAAGCAGCAGCTGGACCTAATACGCGGCGAGCATGCGACTTGGGAAAATATTCCCAGCGCCGTCGGCGTGGCTTCAGATCTTGATGGCGTGCTCAAACAGCTGCGGAGCGGAATCGCCCAGCGGCAACAACCAGGGTCTTCTGGGCATCTGTCGCCCCGTAAGCTATGCAATTAACTTAACGGCGAGCAAATCCACGTGGACGAGGCAGAGTTGTAGAGATGGGACAAATCTAAAGCCTGGAGAAGCGCAAATGACGCGTCCTGTATCGATGTGCCCCTCGCGGATCGTACACAAGTGTAAAATGTTCGGAGCTTGTGTCCTATCAATTTGAATGGTGCTTCAATGGACATCACTAATCCCTACCTCTTGATTTTCTTTCTACCACCCGTTCTAGGAGAAAGCTTACCAGTCAATCTTGTCCAAATAGCCCACGATTTGGACGCAAAGCTGCTAGAATTCACTCTTATGGCGAAAGCTCGAGAACAGGTCGCTAAGGAGGCCCTCACAGCCGAAGAGGCCGAAAAGGATGCTTGGAGGCAAGCGGAGACAAAGAGGGTGGAAGACATGGTAAGAGCCCTACCTGAAGCCCATCTTAAAAACGCACCGCTTTTCTATCTGCATAAATAGGCAGTGTCTCAATTGTGTGGTGCATGCCAAGCATGGCTAAATTGGTCGCTTACTGCTTGATGTGGCAGGTGAGGGAAGAACATGTCATGCTACAGGATGCGGCCAACAGGAGGGATGATACTGTCTCAACCATGGAGACAATAGGCGTAGAAGATGCTGACAACATGTTTGAAGGGTTTGTGGGGCGTATCAGCCCACGACAGTACGTTCTAGACGGGGACAGAGCCTTGCCCACCAGACATCCTGCCCTTCCGCCGAGCGCTTTGGGTCCACGTAAATTTTATTTCCTTGAGAACGCTGACGTATCGATGGAAGCCGTCACTCATCAGATGGCTGGAGTTCTTCGTACCGTGGAGGAAAAAGTAAAGAAAATTGAGGTGCGTGATGACCTCCCAAGCCGTTACGTATTCGGCCCATCGACTACTGTACTGACGTCCACACATCACCTGAGTGCAGTTCACGTACTTCCGAAAACAGCCAAGTGTAACCGCGTCCCGCCTTTTCCCACAGGCGCTTCAGATTGACGGGCCTTCAGGTCAGCAGAAAGGAGGCTCTGGAAACCCGAGCGGTGCCCTAATTGCACCACCAGTTTCACCGCCTGGCATAACTGACTCATCGTCATCCAGTGCCAACCAGGATGACAAAGAGGGTGGTGGAGACGCCGACAATACGAAGGACAACAACTTTGATAGAAACGGCAACCCCTTGGATTCGGCCGGAGATCGAGGCCATCTGGCCGTGAAATCAGATGGCACTCTCATGGCAGAAGGTGCCGACACAGAAATTGGCCCAGCGCCCCGATATGCGCCGGGTACGACATACAACGATTTTTCAAGGCATTTATTTGCTTCAAGTGAAGCCGAAGAACTCCCGAACGTGGCTGCCCAGCCGTGGTGTACAACCACGCTACAAGAAACGAGACGATGCATCGGAGCAGAGCTTGAAGTGGCCATGCTCTGCATGCAAAAGCGACTCGGCAAGGTGCAAAAAAAATCTTGCATAGAAAGCGAAGTAGGAGGAGCATGGAGTAGCGATGAGGCCGACGAATATTGTTTTTATTGGAGCTATCGCACCGAACAGCACATGGAGGTAACGGAAAAAAATCTTGGGAAGAATTCGAGAAGACGGAGAAATTACTGTAGTATCTGGTGTTTGGGTGTCAATGCAAGCACAGGCTTGCTATGTATTGCTCCCTTGAAACAAGAGCAACAGACCCTCTGTCACTCTTTATTCCAGCGGCCTTGCGACGTGCCTGATGCTTTGTTTTCTACCTTGATCGCCTTTCCGCCCCCCTTTTTGTCGATTCCAAATATTCCGTAGCAACCCATCGTGTACGGCGAGCAGGACGCCACCGGTGAACTTGAAAAAGAACAAGGAACTGAAGACAGCGTAGCCAGCAAGCCCGCAGAGCAGCCGCCCGAGAAAGAGGTCAGAGATTCTTCGGAGAGTTCGCCACAGAAGATTCTGCAAGCACTGGCCGATGGTATGGCACTTCGCCTGGAGCAGGACACTCACACTGAGCTTGACCGTGAGCTCGGACTTGATTTCAAGGACGACCCCGGCAACAGGTGGTGCGGACACGGGAGCACGGCAGATCGTCCCGGTTACAGTCGGCGAGCACCCCACGCCGCGGCCCACGAACAAGTTAATTTTGAGGTAGGCGCGGGGGTGAAAGGAATCGATCATGAGGGGTCTTCCCACTGGTATCCTCCGAAGCTGTCTGCATGGACATCTCCATTATTTGAAACACCCCTGGAAAATGCAGCAGGACTTGCGCCCGACAAGGAGGCCGTTGTTTCGTCTCCGCTCAATACAGCTACCTTCGTCCCGCCAGATGTTGCCCCTATCGATGACCCAACCATCGGAAGGGTGCCGCTGGCACCCATGCTACACTCGGCACCTCAGTCGCAAGCATATCAATCTAGTCTACCCAACCCTGGTGCGGAGGACGCGTTTATGGAAAACGCCGCGCGGACTCGTGACCTGCGCGTGTTGGATAATACCATCCGACAACGACCATTGGACGGGCCTTCCCATCCAAAGGACATGGACGGCGGAGGATTTGCCGTTGCTCGTGCTCGAAGGAGGCTTGGCTCTTTTCGAACTGCTCGCCAACAAATGTCGACGGGTGTCAACATGACGCATAGTCGCCATGAGAGGACTGCACGGCCAGGGCAACATTCTGTGGAATACCAAGCGATGCCACACTTCCAAGACGCAAAAACAACATTGAGCAGGCTTAAGGACATGCGAAATACCTTGATTAGACGCAGCAGGCAAGATCGTTCCTCGGATACCCATATCTAAGTAGTGGTCGTTGTTTCATGGTGAAACGCATACGACCTACGCACCATAAACTAACTTGTCTGAGTGCTGCCATGGGTACCACTAACTAATGTATTCGTCGGAGCGGATTGGATTTGGTGAGGCTTCCTGCTCCATCCGGAGCCCCCTCCCCTGTGGATACTCCCTCGCCGGCGTACTCCATGCACTATTGTTTTTTTTTATAGAGAACCGCCAAAGGATACACGCAGGGAGCGAAACCGAAGCTTGTTGCGTCTAGAACAAAGGCGCCTGGGTCGCGTGGAAAGCGTGATTGACTTTGTCTGTCGCCCACAATCCTCTTGGGACTTAGGACACGACCGAATATTAGAGTCCATTCATATTTTACAAATGTGTCCCAATACACCACCTGCCTCTGGGATTCCAAAAGTACTGCGTGGCGCTGGTGCGCGTACACCTAACTACGCAAAAGCAACGACAACGATAGCGGGATCGAACCACGGACACGAAGGCAGATTTCTAGCTCGCTCTCAGGGGAGACCATGAACCCACGACCGTTGCAAATTGACCGTTCCTCGCACATATCCAACCAGTACTCTTCCCAACGGCAACCTGCACGATGGCAGCCGCAAGTTGCAGAGCGTTACCTTACCCTTGTCAAACGAGCTTAATCAGGGCTGACAAGGTGCACGTTGGTTCAATCTACATTCTACACCTATGCTGGGTGGCATGCCGCAACCCGTTCTATCAGCTGTAAGCAGCGGGCATCCGCGTTTCAGTCTTGCCTGCTCAACTCTAATCGCGCTCTCAGATACCTCCGTTTTCTGGGCCGAAAAAAATACTGCCGAAACTGAGAGTACGTGGGGCCACGAACCAAGCCCCAGAAACTACCAATACGGAAAAACATCGGTCCCGCACAACAACCCAGTTCCAACTCCGACCCGACAGGGTCGGCTCAACCGCCTTGCTGCTCCAGCATGCAGTCAATCTGGTCTTGGTCTTCAAGCTCCAACGACGTGGGGGTGTCTTCCGCACCGACACGTGAGCCATCAAGAAGGAATCGCAAGGCAGACACGCTCACACCCTTCCGCGAAGCGTACGTGGTGAACACCTTCTCCATTCGAGTAGTCTTCTTCACCTTGAAGTATGTTTCCTCTCCAGTCTGATGTGAAGCAGGAAGGAGCGAAGGGAGTTGGCCAACAACGAATATAGATCAATCAGATAAGACTGACAAGAAATCTGTGCCTATTATATGCATTTCGTCAATTGGTGCCACACGGCATACCACACGCTCTAGGGGGTGGAGGAGAACGCATTGCAAAAGTAAGGCCTGGGCTCAGATGAGATCTGTAAGTTTGAATATCGCCTCCTGTAAGCTGGTGGCACCGCAAACAAAATACTTGGTGAGAGACTGCTGTTCAAACATGCGCATGATTAAAATTGGGGAAATTAACAAAGACCGCATGCGAGTACAGAAACAGAGAGTATTTCGAATATGGTGGTATGCTTCACCCGCGGACAAGCTCGTTGCCGAAATGTTTTTTAGTCGTTCATGTGGAGAAAAGGCTTGCATTAGGCGGTTTCTCGTAGGAACAGAAAATCTAATTCAAAAACGTATAATTTCCGATTCGGAAAATGGGAGCATCGTGTCTATCAAGACGCTTCTTGTAAGTGCAGTCGATCTTTTTTGGCATTGCTGGCGGTGGTTTGATTTTTCCACTTTTGCTACTGTACCACGTCATCAACGGTTTGGTTTCACGGGGATCTCTGTGCAATGGCTGAAACACAACAGCAATAGTAAAGCCACCCGCGCGTAGCTGTGCTATTGGTGCCTCTTGTGGGGTGGTTGTTACAGACCACGAGGCGCCGGTAAGTTGAGAATTGAAGTTGGCGAGAGGACCAACTGCTGTTCCAACAAAACCCCCCCCTCGAACACACAGCATTCTAACAGTTTTTGCGCCATCACAGAGTTGATTGTAGCGACCCCTATTCACTGACCGAACAAACAGAGACCACAAAGCCACCCGCCCGCCCATAGTTGTGAGTATGGTGCTTCTTGTGCTGTGGTTTTCAGACAACGCGACGCGCTGGGAGGCTGACAAACAAAGTGGGCGAGAGTCGACTGCTGTTCGAAAACTGACATGCCGCTCCCTGCTGTACAGGTTGCTCACCGTGCATCGGTGGCTTTTTAGCTATCCCTCTCCGCTGACCGAATCAACAGCAATGACAAAGCCCCCGACAGACAGCAGTTGATGGAGCTGACATCCTCGCAAGTTTCAGCAGGAGGGGTGATCTAGCGAGCGAGAAAATGAACATTTTGTTCATCGATATGTGGGTTGGATAATGCGGCGTCTCTTTTGCGGGTCTGGTCTTGCGGGTCTGAACAAGCGGTGAGTCCGCCAGCTGGCCAACATCTTGCTTTGAGCGCACCTGGTCACACGGCAACCACATATCAACGGTTGGGATGGCAGCGCATGGCTCCAAGGGTTGCTCGGAGCCCTCCACGAGCTCGCTACGACCAGTACTCGCTGCGCAAGCTATGGTTTTGTCGATGTGTGTGCATTTCCAAACGAAAAAACAAACGCGCCGTCCTATCAAAAATTGCCATCATTTCCGAACGCATGACCGCTTGGAAAATGTGAATAAAAAATGTTCAGCAGGACATGTGTTCTGATCCTGTAGGAAACGGTTTTTTGTCCTGAATCATAAATTACACTTTATATACTTGAGAAAAAAGGATCTGTGCATATAAGACACAACCTTGCAATACTTCCAAGCACCTGCAATCCGTCTCAAACAAGGTCTCAAAATCGGCTTGATTGCGTTTGGTGCGGTCCGAGGAAAGAACGTACATCCGTAGTAGACATTCAGCGCTTCGCGACAGGCTGTACATATGGGCAAAGAAGGCCTATCGGGATACCGGCATTGCGCAAGGAGGGTCGCGATCATGAGTCAGTCCAGATGAACGACACGGCAGCATTCCAACAGCGAGAGGCGGACTCAGCGTACCTCAACAAGCGTTTCGTCGAAACCGAGCTGACCGTCGGACCTTCAGTTGGTTGGTGCGGCTTGAAGGATGCACCGACAGCTCTGCCGCGTCTGCTACAGAGTACCTTCCGCGGGATAATTTGCATCGCCACTGCAGCGAGAGATATTGAGTATGACTACTTCTGTATGGTACAGATTGGTTGTCTTTTTCTTTTTGGTTCGTTGAGGTTCGCTAGGCTCTTGGAGTCAAACACACGCCAGTTGTGCAACGTGCTGAGCTTGGAAAACGGGAAACGTCACACTGCAGCTCGCAACAAGCTGTGGGTCCTGCTGCCTACTTTTATTTTCAGCTTGCATCATCCCTTGTGACACATGACACTGCTCTCATGAGCCTACTCCGGAGGGGAATACTTGCCATACTGCCTGCTCTTATTGCCATCTTGCATACCCCTTGTTGAGGAATCTGTGCTCCCATGAGCCCGCAGGATATATGCATATGCATACAGCAGGGATGGGTGTGCGCATTACAACTGCTGTAGGTTAGAAAATATGAAGTATGTAGAATACAGCAGTAATTACACCCACGAGGACGAGAGAAAATGGTCACACAAGCACGCGAATGGGTGGCACGGAGCTAGAGAGTTGTGGAAGGATTGGACCTGTTTTCAAAATGCAATTTTTTTGATTTTTTGAATAGCACCTTCGTCTCCACATGAATGTAGCAGCGAGGGTACACGTACCACGTACACACCACCATCGATAAAAATAACAAACCTGACGTGATGTAATGACTGGAGTACACACATTCGGCACACACCTGATCTCGTACGCGAATCGTGATGGTGGAGGCATCGCTCTTGTCGTCGCCCTCAGGCTTGGGTGTAGAAGCAGCAGCGTCGCTCATGGTTTTGCCTGACGAAAATTCAAATATAGCCGAGGTGTCATCGATACATATCGAGAAAGCAGAGCGAAAGCGAGAACCGATATTTTCTATACCCTGGTTTTGGAAACATGTTTACCCTTGGACCTATCATCGAGGTCAGGTCGACAAAAGGGGGGAATGGAGGAGCCCCCCCTGGATCTGCCAGCCCTAAAACAGGCGCAGATGCTGCCAACAGCAGACAGCAGCAGACTTTTGTAGCCCCACGAGCGTCCGATTCTAGCAATGGTTGACAGCCGCTGACGGAAGGTGGAAGCTTACCTTTCTCGCTTTAGGTTGTGATATATACCCTTTGATCCGGCGGCACGCGACGAGAGAGCTCGAGGCACAACACACACCTGTCGCAGCCTGCTGCTGGTGGTACGATCGCGCGGGCAGCAGAGCCGAGGGGGCGCGCCAGTCGAGGAAAGAGGAATTGGGGGGGAGCATTTTCATCGGACGGTCCCCCGCCACAGTCTCAAAGATCCGCGTATCCGACAGGCGGCTATCTAGAGGGGGCTTTGGTATGCTGTAGCTGGGTCGAATACATTGGTTCATTGTCCTAGCCACGACGTCAAGATCGGACCATGAGGCGTAAACTATTTATTATTATAGAACACTGCCGTTGTTGCCATAATCTATCGCTCCATGTACATCCCAGACAAAGATACGTTGCACTGCTGCTGTAAGAGAGGGTGATCGTTGTGTGGTGAGTGGGGGGTGACCTCAGTATCACCTATTGGCAGAGTAACACTAAATATCTAGATACCCCTTGGGGACTGGCTGCGTTTCTCGCTCTCCTCCCCTGTACATCCGGGAAGAAGACTGTAAGTAAGTCCAGAGTGTCCTGTGTCCATCCTCGTATGTATATAATTTATTACCGCTGACCACCGGTCGCTGATTATGTTGGTCGTTTTCGACGTTGGGATTGACAACGTAAAACCTTTTCCTACACGAGAAGACTATTCCTTCAACCACACACAGACGGTCCTCCGAAGACACTACATCGCCGAGAGAGACATACTATACATTCATACAGCAGGTTGTAGGTAGGTGTGTGTGTAGGTCGTGAATAACTATTTAACAGTAGTGTAGATGTGGAAAAGAGGGTTTCGTCCTCGACAGACGTTGGGGAGATTGTACCTTTATCAAGGTGGTCTCCACATTACCCCCCCCTTTTTCGAGACTTCTTCTTGTTTGCTAGGCAAGAGAAGTCTTCTTGGGGTAACCGGAACTCGACCGGCTGGCGGCGAGTAGAACCACCTTTCTTTTTTCCAACAATCTTCTGTGCGTGTGTGCGGGTGCACCACTTCCGCCACGCATTGTCAGAAGTTTCGAGTTCGAGTACTGTGTGTGTGCGTGTGTTACGAACGTGTGTGGTGGCTGTGATACGGGGGGTCCCCCACCGTAGTATTAGCCTGACCGAACCCCGCTTAACTTCACCACAGATCTCTTCGTCGACGCCATTGTGGAAAAGAGGGTTTCGTCCTCGACAGACGTTGGGGAGATTGTACCTTTATCAAGGTGGTCTCCACATAGAGAGAATAAGCTGCCCTTGACCACCGGTATTTCGATCGCCACAACACTGCATAACCACGCAGGTTCCCTCTATTCGTCACGCATGCGCAGTAGACGCCGCGGCGAGCGACTCCTGCAGGTTGGCATGCTGTGATCGGCGAGGATGACGCCCAACGTTTGCAGAGGTCGGGTGGTGTCCTCTGCCTCCAACTCCGGCTGGCGAAGTTCGGTCAGGAGGACCTGAATAGTATGTATCAAGGCAGAGGGAGAGAGATTGTCGGTGGGGTGTTGGCCGATTTACAAGGTAACCAGTGCTCTCGAATGTACGTAACAGGGTACCATGGTATGTATGTTACCACCGGCATAATAGCTATATTCCTATATTCCCTACTCGGCGAATACCAATCGTTCTAAATAGAGCCTACTTTTCCTAAACGTTGTATACATAAAACGTGTTAAAGGTTGGCTTGCCATAATTAACGTCGGCTTGCCATATTTATTGGTACCTGTAAGGCGCCGAAGACCCTCGCCTCAGCACGCAGCAATGACGCTTGTTTGCGCTCAAGGCAACCCCGAATGAATGCCTGGATGGTTATTGCCGCACGCCGCTGAGCTAGCGTCACGCGCTGCTTGAAACACGATAGACTTGGGCAGCTGGCGACTTTCCGTCGGTGGATCATCTGGTCGAAAAATCAGTTGGTTGGAGTGACATGCGTGTGATTACTGTAGATACATGCAGTGTTCACGACCCGCCAAGAGTACCTAGGATATCGTGGAGATAGGCGTGTGCGTGGTTGAAGGTTGAAGGTACCCGTACCTTGTCGATGATGATCTGCCTCTTCCGGGCCACCATTAGTTGGTGTTGCTGCTCGTCTCGCTCGGCGTGTTCCTTCCTTCGCTTCGGTGTGGTCTTCGCTCTCTCCAGGAGCTCAACAAATACTCCATCCTGCTGCAGAACAAGGATATTTGCACGATTCAAGAGGGGATATTGTGTACACGATGGCTGTGTTGTATGGGCATACAAAACGTGGCGCCGTAAGCATACGGGCGGATGTCTAGGGTGTGAGTGAAACCCCTTCATAGGTACATCGTGAAGGGTGCGCTTCTTTTCCTTCCCATTCGAACGTAATGCTCACCTCTTGCTGTAGGCCTGACGTTTGCGCCCCGTTCGTGCTGTACACGTACCACCAGAGTGATGCTTCGTCGCTGTCAAACTTGCGGTCACCGGTGCCAGAACCACCATCGCTTGTGTGTTGATTGCGAATGAATCCATCCACGAAGTCGAGAGCACCTCGCCCACCTACAGTGTGTGTGGGCCACGCTGGTACCAAGCGGCGGATGTCGAGCAGGTCGTCGTAGCCCCCAACGTCTGATGGAAGACTAGTAGCCCACGGCTAACCAAGAGTGAGTGTGGAAATCGAGGGTGAAAAGGGGATTTTGTTTGGAATGTCTTCGTCATAGGGTGTGGGCGAAGCTCGCTAGGTAAGATTTTGTTAGATGAAGGAATACTTGCTGAAGTATCGCGAAGCGTAGTACACTTGCACCCGTCGGCCATAAGGACGTACTACGCACTACAGTACTTGTCACACCACGCCGTCGACTTGGAACTCAAACTAAAAATATGACGTGTCCGTTTCCGTACGGAATAGTGCCGTGCGTGTTTCAAAAGGGCTCCACGTCAATTTACTGCCACGGTATGAGAAGATTCGGGTGATTTGGAACACCAGCATTTGATCTTTGCGGCATGCTGGAGGGAACATGGTCTATGGCGTGCCATAAACTCCTTGGTGATACGAATGAATATGAACCATATGAAGACTCCGCCAACGTCCAACCTTTATTCCACTGTCTTTGGCGGCTGCCAACGCGAGCTTGTGCGCCCGTTGCGCCCGGTCTCGCTGAGCTGGGTCCTCTGTCTCATACCAGTTCTTGTCTACCGCTGTGTCCATCACCATCTGGTGCCTTTGGGAACCTTCGCGGCGCTTTGCACTGACACTAGTTCTTCCTGTGCTATTTAGTTTGGGCGGTCGCAGGAGCTGATCCTGAAGTTTCCTGAAATTTGCCAATCTCGTGCTCCGGCGCTTTGCAGCAGAACACCGGCCGGTGTGTGATTGGTTGAAAGCAGCTGTCAGCTGCCATGCCTGGGGTTTGAGCAGATGAGTTGGAACAGTTTGTGGCATTAGAGGCTCGCGAGAGTGAGTTTTGATATGAAAAGAACACATTCTAGTACTGAGCGAAACCGTTCAGCAAGGAAGGAAGGGTGCGTCTTGCATCTCTACCGATATCGTACTCTTTGATTCTGCATGTACTCGACCCGAACCGGCTACTGCGTCAGCTGCTTCAGCCGGCAATTTGCAAACTTACTCTGTCTTGTGCCATCTTGTTAGTCATCCCTCCTGATCTTTCCTGCTTTGTATCCCTAAGATGTTCCTTCGCTTGCTGTCGACTCGCCACCCGGCGTCCAAGAGCCTCCAAAGTGATGTCCAACGTTGGAATATGGTCGCTGACGAAACAACGGTTTTGATGCATGATTAGCGGAGAAGTCAAGGGTGAGAAAGAATGAGAGGAATGTCGTGCACAAGGCTTACGAATTCGAGTGCCCGTGGTCGAAAGCTGCAACGCTCTCGTGTACAGAGCGTCCTACAAAAACCGTCCGGCAGCACATCCTAAATGCACCCCACCTTCTAGAAGAAATCTCCGGGGCCGTGAAGAACGTTTTTCCTAGACCTATTGGGCGGGCGCTGTCCCTCACACTGGCTCCGGTGCTCGGGCAGCTATACCCTTGACTGTGGCATCTCCACACACGCTGGATGTGCCTGGCACTGGCCTCAGCACGAAGCTCGTCGATCCTCAAGCAGTGTTCAGCAGGAGTCTTGAGGAGAAGGTTAAGTTCCTACGTGGGCGTGAAAGAAGCACAAGCAAGAGACACATGAGCTCAAACTACAATACAAAACGACTTCATTTCGAGGCATGTCGTAGCGAGGCGATTCCGGCCAAGTAACTCCAAATTACAAGTGGATTGAGGAGATACACAAGTCTTGTGTGCTTTCTGCGGCAACGGCCCATTGTATTGATGTCGCACCCACGTGTCCATAACAGCAAAAGCATCTGAAAACGAACTGAGCAAACGCGACAGATATATGTAGGTGCGCAACATACCTGTGTGATATATGTCATCCTTGATCGTCGTGTCCGTGCTCGTTCTTCCTCGCCTTTTGCACGCCTAGCTCGAACCGTGAGAGCAATAAACTCTCTTCGTTTCGTATGCCCCCGATATGCCGCCTGGATTCGGACAGCCAATCGTTGCCGTAGCCGAAGCCTTCGCCTTGCGATCCAGCCACGAAAACCACTCTGGATTGCTGTCGCGGCTGGTGTTTGCGCTGACGTCACCATTTGGCGACCACACGGGGCACTCCGCCGATCCCTGTCCGGCGCCGAACTAGACATCACCGCGCGACGACGCCGGATAATCTCGCGTGCCCTTTCAATACGTTTTCTGGCTCGATTTGATCCGATTGACACGTGGTCTTGCAGCTGGACACTGCGGGGAGGTGCACTCTCCATTTGTTCACTTGGCGTTTCCCGAAGCATTGTGGCCAACATCTCGCTCGCGGTACCCTCTCCGTTGTCTCCGTTGCTTTGAAGTTTTTCTGTATTTCGGCGGGGCCTGGTGTCTATTTCTTGACTTCGGTCCTGTTCGTGAGACTTCCCGTCGCTGTCGTGCTGCTCTTGAGTAACAGGCTCCGTTTGACGCAGAGCACACGACCCGTGACCACTCGATTCAAGAGTTTCTCTGGGGGGGATAGTGAGCACCGCCGATTTTTCGTTGGTGGTATGACCACGTCGGTTTGAAGTAACCGCTGTGGTGGCCACATCCGAATCAGTCGCTGGGCCGCCGGCCAAGTCGAGGGCGGCGAGTTTGTCTCTCGCCTCGGAGGACAATTGGACATTCCTGTCTTTTTTCTCAACATATACGTCTGCACTGTCACCATCTGAAAATTCAGAAATGTCACCAACTCCAGGCGTGTGTCCGTTCGCTTGGAGTTCCATGGGCGCGTGAATGATGGGAAGGGAGTCCACGCAGGTGCCTCGCGGTTCTGCTTCTTGTCCTCCCAGGACTTCGTTATGAGGGGCCGTGTTGAACTCATCTTGTCTCACTAGTACATTGTGGAGCACATCTTCTCTTCGATTCACCTCAGTCTCCGTTGCGTGATTTTCCAAGGTTGACAGCCCACCCAGTGCGTTTGAAGATGGACCATTGGGCGCCTTTTCTGGCACCGCTGGTGATACCTCCTCTTCTTCGGAACTTTTTTCATTCGCTGTGGGTGCCACGGAAGCCTGCACAAGGTCTTGGCTAGCGCTAAGCGCAGCTCCTCCATCTTGTTGAACGACAGAATTTCCGATGTCGATTTCCTGAACCATTTCTCCGTCTGAGGCGCCAACATTAAGCGTTGCCGCCATCGTCTGTTCCCCGAGTGTCCTGTCTGCAGAAACCGTGGAGTTCTCTTGGCCCTCGTTCGGGAACGAGCCAACAATGAGCGGAAGCCGTTCTGAACTTTCCTCGCCACGCTCAGTGATAGGTACCGTTGTCTTTGCTGCAGTTTCACCCTGCTGTTGCTCTTCCTCCACTTGTTGCAGAATATTGGTCGCGTCAGGGCCGGGGCTCGTTGGGTTGACTTCCACATGTACCAGTCTTTCTTCAGAGTCGGAAGCACCACTATCTTGCACTGCGACGTCGTGTGAACCATCCAAATTTCGACAGGGCTTCAACGCTACACGCAGCTTTACACGGCCGCCCTGACTTTGCTTCGGATCTAAACTAGCCCAGCCTTTTTTCCCAAGCCATTCGGCGACTAGGATCTCCGATTTTCCCATCAAAACATCTTTGCCAAGCTCTTCACTCGCCTTGTTCCAGACCTCAATCATGATTTTCGATGACCCGACTCCAGAAGCCGGAAGACTATCTGGAGGAACCACCATTTCCAACAAGTATCCTTCTTGTTTTGTGCCCCATCTGAACTCAGCCCCCTGTCCTTGAACGGTTGGTGTGGAGGCACTAACACCACACAGCTTCAGCCGGACGAACCTGCCTAGAGTGCTATTTTTTTTCTGCCGCCCAAACTTTGTTCCGAGTCTTTCTGGAAGGTTGCTCGCTCGAAAAACGGCTACCTGCACGGTAGAAGCCAGGTTGTTAGGATCGTTTGTTCCGTCACCACCTGTATGTTCATGGGTTGTCGGTGCGCTCGCCCCTTCCTCTCCTGCAGACCCAGTTGAGGGAATGATACCGACGGGGCTACCCATCGAAGCAGAAGGCGGAGAAGGTACGCTTGCGACGGCCTCTTTCTTCGCCCTGTTCCATCCGAACCCCTTTAAGGTGGCGGCCAAGCTTGGTGAGGACAACTTCGACTTGAGCCGTGCGGCAGAAATGGCAGTATCCAGTGCCGACACGGCCTGAGCAACAGGCCCTTTCGCGTGATATTCGTCCCCAATGGTATCCGTTGAAACCTCGTAACCCTCTATATTTCCTTCTTCGTCTTGCTTCTCTTCTACATTTTCGTGAGCATGACCAGTAGCGTCTTGAAGGAGGGACTTGAGTGGAGATGAGTAGCGTCGCTCGAATCGCACATCGCCGTCAGTCGACGATGCCACTGGAACGTTTGTGTCGTTCGACGACGGATTCTGTGTGTTCTCCTGTATTATTGGTTGCTCTTCCGAGAAGCCAGGTTTATCTGATTCCTTCGTTGCACCGTTGGGTTCCACGCCCTTGCTGTTTAACACAACAGGCGGTGTACCACTCTCGACTGACGAACACTCTTCATGGTGGGACCCTTCTGCCTCTGTTCTCTCACCTTCCTCGCTCAGTCTGTTTTCGTTCTCCGCGAATAGCTTCTCGCTGCTACTCACTCCACGCAGCCTCGCTTGCAGACTCGCCTTCATTGATTGTATTCCTTGCATCGCGCCGCGACTCGCCTGCTTCTTGTCTTGCGGTGCTCGCTTGTCGGGAGGTGGTTTCCCGTATGTCACTTGAGGTTCGGGTTCATCTTCGAAAATCGATTGCAGTTCGTCTACCACTTGCACGTTCTCCGTCTGAGGAGCCGTGTCCTCCGACCTATCGTTCGATGTTGGTCCTCCCTTTGTGATCAGATTCGTGGCCCGTCCGAGCGTGACATTTAGGGTGTTTTTGAGACCTGGCATACTCGGCATCCCCCATTTCGGGGAGCGGGACCTTGGTGGACTGTGGATTGCAACCTTGTCTGCCCCATTGTCGTTCATGCCTTCCTGCACATCCTCTTTGTCAAGCGGCATGGTCCGCTCGCTGTGCTCCAAGATAATTTCTCGACTGGTCGATGTCAAGACTGGGGCACCCTCGGTGTGTGTCGTAGCAGTGATACCCGCACCCAAAGGTTCCCCACTGTAAGACGTCGATCTAGCCACCGACTGCTCGTCCTCTTGATGGTGGTCCCCAGCATCATCTTCGCGTCCAGCTTCTTGATACATGTGGCGGCAAGGGAGACAACTATGTTCAGATAGAGAAGAGGCGTATCAAGTTCGGACATTATTCCTACCAACACAAGCAGCTTACCATCCAGGCTTGCGCCTCTGTCGTGCCCGACTGTTGTACTTGCAGAACCGGTGCCGCCGACCTCCGCTCCGCTGAGCCGGTTTGGCATTCTCTCAAATCCCGTTGCCCAACAACAGAAATAATAATATATCCAGCGTGCTTCTCAACGACAGCAAACTACAATTGTAGGCGAGATTCCCTCGCGTTCGCACCGCAGCGCGGTCCACGAGTTTGTTTGCTGCTGCTGCTCCTGCTAATCGAGCCCCAGATGCACATATGCGTGGATCCTACCCCCTACATGATGTGATGATGTGCCACCAGGCCACCGGCATCCAACACAAGATCCAATGATGGACCCCCCCCCTCCTGCGCGCCTCCCCGTCCTCTGACCCCCCTTCCAGTTCGTTCCAAACTTGCCAATTATTATTATTATCTGATTAGCCCAAACTGCTGTATGTATGACTATACTATTGGTATGCATATATGCATACAGTAGTCTATGCATAGTGATAGTCATCGTCTTTGTTTAGCCCCGGCCTGATACAGCAGTAGTATTCACCGATTCATGATATTTTCAGTGTCGAGGTCGAGGTCCAGACACATTGCGTGTTGTCGTATATTATATGTAGCACAAAGAGAGACGCTCGGATTTGGGGTCCGCGAGAAAGAGAAGAAGACTATAGACTTTTTGTATGTTGTACTCCACGGGCGGTGGGGACAGGGACGTGACGCCACAGACATGGATTTGATTGCATCATCCATCCCCTCCTCCCTGATGTGCACAGCATGTATGTCTACGGCAGCACAGGTCCCGGTGCATTCATTATAGCGAGCAATCGGCAATATTCAGAGTACCATGAAACAACAACTGAACAATATTCCATATCTTCTCAAACTGACACAAGACAAGTTTTTGCACCAAACTTGCAGGAGGGGCGGACCGGGCCAGGAGGGACACCTCTCTTCCAACCCACACGAAGATCTGTCGATGGAATCTCGAGAAACATCGAACTTGCTTTTAGAGAAGAGACCGGATATTGCCAACTCTAAAACCAAGCGAAAAACCAGAAAGTGGGGTCGAAAAAAGTGCGGTCGTTTTGAATATAA
Source organism: Ectocarpus siliculosus (assembly GCA_000310025.1). NCBI lineage: Eukaryota > Phaeophyceae > Ectocarpales > Ectocarpaceae > Ectocarpus > Ectocarpus siliculosus. Next base: position 5,119,042 of record FN649742.1, on the reverse strand, counting down.
TCTTGGTTTTGAGAATTTCGGCGACAGAAATCCCTCTCGGGCTTCCGAACAATTGTCTTTAGTTGGGACGAGCGAGTGAGTCCGGATCGCACACTGGTGCTGTAGTAGTACATACCATGCTATGCATACGTAACGATTGGACGAAGACGCCGGAGGAGCGCGGGAACGCCATATGCTCATTATATATGCTGTTGCACCTAAACTTGGGGGTCAAACCGCATGTGACCACGACCAACCCACCATCTCATCATAGGTGGGGCAACGCTCCTCCTGCATAATACGCGCCGCCACGTTTATTACTACTACTACTACTGTTGCCTACAAGTAAGAGCTGCGGTTATTGCCATAGGCTAGCTTATTATTTTCTTGTGTGAGGGACAACGACCAACATCGAGCTTTTCGTGCACGCAGAGGAACCTGAAATAATGAGCAACAGCGTTTATTTTGTGATGGTCGAGTGCTTCAAGTGGTGGCGCGTACGGAAGTCTACCGCACCAGGACCCATCGCCAAGATGTTCCTTCGAGCAAAGAGAACGAGTGAAATGAAAATCGTGTGGTATGCAAGAACAGAGAGCACAAGTGCCTGTAAGATGTGGAAGAAACGACCCGACCCGCCATACCGACCACCTCCCGGAAGCGAAGATAGAAGAACATGCCACTGCTGAGGCTGGCTGTGCCCCAGACAGCCATGTGCCACAGATAGCCAAAATACTACGAATATACGAAGTACCTCAACGTATCATGTATCTGCGGTATCATACGATGCTCATTAATTAGAACACGAGCGAACGAGATCTCACCATGGTGCACCCGTACCTCCAAACAGCTTTGTGACAGAGGTGCTTGGTAGCGAAAGACTACCTACAATACTGTAGTCGGTACCGCTGAAAGGTTGAAAATCAACACCAAACTGTAGTTAACATATTTTCGCCAAGAAGACCACCGAAAACACAAGTGGAGCTATGCCACGGGTATCTCTACCTCGATGCTCCACCTACTGCACGACCACACACCGCCTCCGCATCCATCACCACAAGACACATCACTCGACTAATGCACCACAAGCGTAAATAGTAAGCAAATGGGATCAATTGATTCTAGCTCATGTACACTAGCAACAAAGAGTGCTAAATAAAATGACTCTCTGGCCGTTCACCACATACCCCAGATTAGCTCATCCCTACTGACAGGGGAAGGGAGCAGCCAACCCCATCTTTGAAATGCTTAAACCTACACGCAACCTGCTCTTTTACATTTTTCAGTCATCCATGAATGACGTGTCAATCGGTACAATGTAACCCCGCTGTTCTTATCGCTTGGATCTATCTTCGCGCAGTATCACGGCCATTTCTTCCCACTGCACCCTCCCCGCTACGTTGTACACGTCACAAGTGTAGGTGCCCATGTCAGCTTCAGACACACCGTGCTTCACCAGCATGGGGCGGGTTGCTCCTGGAATAGGCACGCCATTTCGCCGCCATTGGTATTCTGGCTGGGGCACTCCGCTTGCAGTGGCAACGATGGCAAGCATTTCTCCGCGCGCGAGACGTTGTGTTTGGAGCTGAGACTCCACCAACGGCGGTTCGCTGATCCGCACCGTGGCCTGCGTGGACGTCACCAAAACGAACGTCGAGGCAAATGAGGGAAAAACAAGACAACACCAACAGGTGTCGGTTAACTTTCAATCAAATGTTAAATTCGTAGTTTTGCAGATCGAATCGGAACTTTCGGTTAATCGAACATCCTATGCATATCGAACAACTCTTCGATATCTCGATGAGCCTTTCATTCTTCTAAACATAACGAATCCACTCTCCATCCACAGAAAAGTGTCGGGGACAATCAGCAATGTACGTTTCGGAATACAACCTTGGCGGGTACGTTTGCCCTTGCTGGGGGCATACGAGCATACACTGACACTGCCGTGACGTTGGCAGTCCTGGAAACATGCCTGGATGCACATGTTTTCGCTGCTCGTTCCCGTGTCAGAAAATACGTCTGGATGTTCGTCTCGCGTGGCCTCGAAATGCCCTGTGGGTGATCGTTGTCGCTTCTACATTGATTAGTAATCGATATCGAATCGAAATTCGATTATTTTTAGCCCCGCATCGATTGAAACCCAAACACGTTTCGACGTGCAACACTATTTATAATAATTCGACGATGATAGCATCACAAGCTTCCTGGGCAACATTCAGAGTCGCGGAATTTGGGGTGGAAAATCGAACACATGAGATCACAGAATTGGCCTCACCTCCTCCCACAAAGGTGTGCTACCTATTCTACCAGACTCCTCGACAGTAAAGCAGGCGTACGTGCCCTCGTCCTCCAAGCTGACTTCTGAAATCGTCAGGAATGGCCTGCTTGCGTGAAATGGAACATTGCATCAGCGAAAACGCGCGACAGAAATACGGATTACCAACAGCAAGCACGGGCAACAAAATCGGGCAATTAAGTGCAGGATAACGAGATGCGTACTACATAGCGGCCATGGTGTCGAAGCAAACGAGAAACCGGGACATGAGGTACTATGGTGGGTGCGTGAGGAGTTCGCTGAAGCCCTTGCGTCACTGGGAGGTACACGCCGGGTGAAGTTAAAACAGAACCCTCTGTGGCCAACTGCAGTTTAAAATCGGTTTACCAACGAGGACAAACCAACCTTACGCACGAACCAAAAACAGCAAAAAATCCCACAAAGACTCGGGGACTTGTGCATATACGTCCACAGAAGCGGTCGAACATGTCTAGACATGTTCGAGCACAATCGCATCTCCACCAACCTGGTTTGCCCTGGAAGCACGTTCCCGCCCCGGAACCACTGGACCCCGCCGGTGTCGTTCGCCATAAAAGCAGAATCTCGAGACGTAAGCACGTCTCCAAGGGTGAGACTCCTCCCAGCTACCACCCACACAGGGGGTTGAGCTCTCTTTGTCTGGCCCTCGTGCACAACGCGCGGTGTCAGCCGATCGCCGCCCTGCCAGCTCGCATCTCCCGCGCCCCTCCCCGCTCCCCCTGCTGCCGCGAGCACGAGACCCACGACCCCACAGAAGGCCGCCATGCTCACCAGCCAACGCGTCCACCCGCCCACCAGAACGCCTTGTGCATTCGACCAAGGCTCAGACGGCCGGTCCATCACACTTTTCGCAGCAGCTGATCTTCCCGCTGCAAACCCTGCTTTGGCCTTCTTTCGCCTTTTCTTGCTTCTGGGGGCTGGTACTCCATCACCCCCGCAGCCTCCAGTAGAAGAGTCGCTCAGGGCCACCGCGGGGACGACACGTGCCATCTTACCTGACCCCGGAGACTGAGGCAGAGCTCTTTCTAAATCTTCCTTCGAATCGCGTGGTTCTTCGAACGTGTCCTCGAAGGCGGGTGCCATGATGTCTTCAATCCCGACAGTCGCCACACCTGCATGGGGCGAGCTCGGCGAAGGATGTCCACCGCGGGGGCCCTTGCCCACTGCATCGCCCTCACCCTCAGCTGCTGCTACTAGCAGAGAACATTGAACCCCGCTCGATGCCTGCCTAACGGCCCTGGAGCAGCTCTGACTGGCCCGAGACACCACCGTTGTCGGCGCCGGGATGACGCACTGCACTCCTGTCGAAATCGATGTCCTAGTCCGTTCACACTGCGATGCACACGAGACCCTCAACTTGGGCGAAGGAAGCACGCATTGCACCCCTTGATCAATGGAGTCGGGAGCACAGCACTGGGCGCCAACCTCAACCCCCCCTTCGCCAGTCGAAGCCGTGTTCAGCGTCTGTGTCGAGGAGGAGACGGGGAAAAGCTTAGCCAAAGATGGAGCTTCGACTAGAGGCGAAGGAACGCTTCCGTCTTCTCGAGATTCTCCACCGCATGAAGTAGAACATTCCCGATCGCCTTGCTCTTCGCTGGTAGTGTAACCCGTCTCGTCGTCAACGAGCACCTGCGGCTGCCAGGGTCACGAGGGGAGACAGGGATACGGATACACGTACGTACGCACGTCGCCAAGGTGAGAGAAAAACACAAGCAAAGTGACGGAAGGTATTGGTGGCAAAAATAAACCACGCCTTGACGATGCATGCATGATGTGGCCACACAGGTACCACCGTAGTTGTGCTTTACGAATCCACGACATTTGCACCAACAAAAAAATGCTTGCCAAACAACCATAGACATTTGCACCAACACGCACGCGCTCTCCTTCAAGTGCCCCTGACACGGCACGACATCACCGTACACAATATGATGACGGCGCGCGCTGTACGTTGCAGCAGAGAACCGGCGCAGACGTGGTTGGCACTCACCCGTGCTGTGGCGGCGGTCGGCCTGCCCCCGTCCCTCCGCTGTGACCGATTCTCATCTTCCACTTCGTCAGACACCCGGTTTGGTCGCAACACCTCCAGCCCACGTGAATCAACCCCCGTGTTCGCCGACGGGGCGGAACGGTCTCCACTCGAGCAGGTAGAAGCAAGAGCTGCCCGCCGGGCCTGAACCACGCGCGGCTCGACTCGCGCCTGATGCCCCACATGAGCACGCGAACGCCCTAACCCACGCCCGCCACCTTTTCCCTCTGCCCCGATCACTGCACGATTGGTCTCTGTTCGGGGCTGTGCCGATTCTTCCTTCGTGCTACGGTCGTTCGTCTGCGCGGCGATTTCGCGCATCATTCCACCGATAACCGTCAAGGATTTCCAGACTTCCCCAGATGCACCTTGCAGCACATCCGGAGCATCGGGTCGCCTCGGCGGAAGAGAGCCGGCCTCCTGGAGTCTGCTCTTGCGCTGGCACGGGTGATCAAGGAGATCGTCGCGGAAACCGTCACCCGAACCGTAGCGTTGACAGCATTCCGGGAAGAACTCACGCAGGAACCAGTTCGCCCACAAGTTTCCGCTCGCCCTTTTCATCCCCGCCTTCTGCCCTTCGCCACGCTTTTGATGTCGCGTGTCCGCCATCGTATCGCTGTGGTCGGAATCACCCAAGGACGAATCGAAGAGGCTCTCCTTCACTAGCCCGCCGTGCACATCATCTTCAGCGCCACTCTCATAGTGCAACCGACAATCCTGCCCATCCTTGCTGCCGTCCTCCACGAAATCGGACAAGGACGCCGTGGACGAAGTTGGAGAGGCATTGACGAAGGACGGCAAATCCCAAGGGAGCACCGGTCCTTGCATTACCTGGTCGTGAGTTTCTTCCTGACGTTTCCGTCGCCCGCCCCTGCACTTTTCTTTCTCCGCGGGGGGTTCCGTCGCCTCCTCACATCGGGGCGCTGACTGGTGACTCGTCGCTATTTCCGGCCCAACTATGCACACGTCCGAGCGGGCCATCGCCTGATCTCTCCACCCCTCCGGCGACACGTTCCCGTTCACTACCGAAAATCTCTGCTGGTCAGGACCAAGCTGATGACCGCCTGGGTGCGGCCCCGGAAACACCCTTTGCAGCTGTTGCCACTGTGGCGGAAAGTGGGCGTGTGCTTGGACCACTGGTGTCGGAACCAATACCGCCGAGTTTGGCCGTGGTACAACCGGCTGCATCTGCGGAAGGATGTACCGTTGCGCTTGGTGCACATATGGGTGCTGTTGGGGGGCTGCCTGCATGACAGGCCGTGGAAAAGCAAGAACGGCGTTGTGTCGTGGTGCCGCCACCAACGGATGGGCACCAGGAACAAGGGTTGGTAAGGACGGGCCAACAATCACGTTCGCACCAGGATGCTGAGCGTGCAGGGGGAAAGGTGGAAGGAGCACTAACTGAGCCGCCGCCGGTGGACCGAGATGGTGAACGACACCTGGAGCAGACTTGAACTGTTCCAGCACCGGCGCGGCGAGCTCAAGCGAAGCTTGAGGGCCCGGAGCATTACCGCCGCCAGCCATCCCACGGTGCTCCCCCTCCCGTCTCGTGGCTTCCGCTTCCGCCCTTTCACTTCCCACCCCTACCCCCGCCTGAAACAGCCGAGTGTCACGCCTTTCCTCTACGCTGCGCCCTCCTTGCGACCGCCCCGTCCCCGACACCTCCGTCTCACGTGGTCTTCGCAGCGCTCCATCGCTCTTGGGGTGGGAGCGAGACGGCGAAGGGTGCGACACGAGGTGCCAGGCCTCCAGCTTCTTCTGCCCCTGTTGAAGCGCCCGCTTCAGCGCCTTGAGATTGTTCTTCGTCACGGAATGCCCGAGGTTATTGAGCGCGTTGAGAGGGTCTTGGATGTTACAGTCTCGCCTGGGAAAGTGCGGCATCGCCCCCGCCGCAAAACGCGGTGTCTCCGGCAACGCATCTTCGGCGTGCCTGTCAGACAATCGTCCAACCCTGCTCGCTCGCCGCCCGCGGCGCCCGGCTTTATCTTTATCCTTCTCTTTCGCCTTCTCCCTCTCTTTCTCACGATCCTTCTCGGGCACCCGAAACAATTCCGCCAGAACCTTCTTCACGAGGGGTTCAAACCTAGAACTTGTGCCGCCGTTGCCGTGCCAACCCTCGTAAGGGTGTGATCCGCGAACGGACTCCAAAGGAACCGGTCCGTCCAGAGTAAGGCAATATCGAGCCCAGTCGAACTCCGAGTACACCTCAAAAAAACGTATCAACACGTCGAGCGGGTGTACGAGGGCATCTGCAGAGGCACTCGCCGCGAACAAGTGCAGCACCATCACGGAGAGGCCATAGCTTGTCAGGCCTCCCTTTCGGGCGCCCAGGACACGATTCCCAACTAATCGAGGTGTCTCACACCATGCCCATGCCTTGAGGAGTAACAAACTTCGCTTGAAGAGGTGATTCCGCTGAATGAGGTTGTCCGCTTCCTCAAGCAAAGCCGACGCCGCTACGCTCCCCCCTTGGTTCTCCGTGAGATCGACAACCACGTTCCCAACGACCATTGTAACGATTGGCGTTCGCGCGTTGATAAGCGACACGTTGCGGATCTCGGGTTTCGCAGTCTCGAGCAAGGGAGGCCAAGATCGGCTGTGCCCTGGAGACCCTCGCTTGGAACTGGCCTGCATGGCCACATTGCACAGCGCCATGGTGGCAGCAATCAGCGCCGGTGTGTGTATCGCGTCCGTACCCTTGCCGTCATCGCCTCCGGAGTGGGCGTCCGTCGCCTCCTCTCGCTCATGGTCCTTGCGCCCCTCCTTTCCAGAACTTTCCGCTCCAACCCCTCCCACTGGACCTCCGCTGGTCGAGGTGGCCTTCGGAGGCAGAAACATTACCATATCCACGTCGGCATAAGGTAAGTAGGTCTTGAGAGGGAAAGATCCGACCGGTAAGACCATGCAGTCTGGCAATTTATGCTGGACCACTTCCTGCACATGCTCAAACACAGCACTGCGGGCAAAGGGGGGGTTCGCGAACGGCAGGGAGATTCGGTCAGCAGATGGCCAGCGTCGGAGCCCCCTCTTCGCGAGACAAAGCATGCCGCCGGTCCAATTTAGAGTACAATTGTATGTCTCTCGGGACGGTCTGCATAAACGTGAAACATACTGCTGTGTCTTGCTCTATTCACTATTGCCCGACAAAGCCGCAAGGTCGCCTCGTTGAAACCGGCATGCGGGAAACGGGTAAATGTACTTTTATACTGTGTCTTGCTGCATCAACCATTTCTTCGACAGCGTCGTGAGCTCATCCGGAGTTGAGAGGCCCAACAGTCGCATCAATCTAAATGGTAAGTGCAGGCTTACTGTTTGCGGCAGCAGTAAACCGAGACCAGTGCGACAGAAAACGGGAATAGCCCACTCGAGAAGCCCGGTCACGGTAGCGTCTCCGCTTGAGCCGCCAGAAACCGGTACTCGGTGGTGGTGGCCATTCAGCGTGGGGCCTACTCCCGAATCATTACCTTGTGTACAGTTTTCTGTCATTTGCACTAAATATCAATTTGACTGAGGCAACACTGGATATCTACAAATGAAAACCACAACTCGGCCCTTCGAAGTACGCTGGCGAAAAGGCGGTATTTGAACGTTTCACTTGAAACACACATGTAGCTAAATCAATGGTACAGAGAACAGCAATAGTTGCTCAGCATCATGCAACCTTGGTCAGCAAATAAAAACTTGGGTTCCGATGAAGACCGCGGTAGAAGAGCACACATCACAAACAAGAATAAGTGCCCCGCGCACACACTCCCTTCCGATTCTGCCCTCTCTCGCTTTTTGCCGCAACGTTCTGTCTATCTACGCTCTTCCTCTCTCGTGTGCCCCGCCCACACACACAAGCTTGCTCCACAGCCGCTGAGAGCTGCCGCGCCAACGCTCAGCTGTTGGCATGTGCTGATAACTACTGCTGTTCGACTTCAGAAACAGCTGTCGCCGCATAAGTTATAGGTTGCAGCAGCTGCAGCTGTTCACACACAATGCTGACGTCTGTATTTACTTCTTGACATGGTGTTCGACACTGACCCACGTACATAAAATTCCTGACTTCCTTGGGAAGTATTACAAATCTGTACCTAGACGTACCAGGTACAACGTATCATTCAGGTGTAGAGGACATGAGGGGTGAGAGCAGTGAAAATATGGAAAAGAAAAGACGACATATGAGCTGGGGTTCGAATCCCTGACGGTCCCACCCGACGTTCGCGTGATACCCGCAGTTTTGTTGGAAGCGGTTTGGGGGTAATGAATGATCAGACAAGTGCGGGAAAAATACGAGAGATTAGAAATTACCGAGGACGGCCGAAAATGAAAATCATGTAGTTGCCACGATAAGTCACGCAGTCACGCACGCACGTGCGTGTACTGCAGTCTGAGAGCGGCAGACTAGACAATTAAAAAATGCGCGGCCAGCCTCGCCCGAGCTAGATACAACGCACCGGATACGGTGACATCTCTCGCACGTACATCGCGTCTCTAATGCATTGCATGTATGTACGTATTAGCCCCGGACGTGGGGGCCTTTTCGGCCTCCACGTCCTCCGGGTTACCGTGGGAGGGTGTGACTACCGTATACGACACAAGATAACACACCCACACAAGACAAGGCACCCCTTACAGCATACAACACCCGGTGCTAACATTTTTAATCAACGCTAAGCAGAAGTATCACCCAGGGTACACAAGATACCACCCTCCCGAGGTTAGGCCGCATGTAATCACGGAATTCATGCTACTATCACTCGGGTGATGACGTGATGACACACAGCACACAGTGGTCCCTGATCACACACAAGATTGCCCAGCAGGGAACACACCAACACATACAAAACACCAAAAGGTTCTGAATGCAAACAAATCAACGTAATTCTCTCCCGACTTGGCACATTTTCCCAGGGTACACCTCGGGAAAATCCCCGGGGGGGGGGTTCCCGCCGTGGTGGGCGGTCTCGGTACTGGCCATACTTACCGCCACATTTCGGTGGTACCAGGGAACCGCCGAAGGCCATACCGCCGAAGGCCATACCGCCTTCCGCCGAAAAATGTCATATTGCGTAACCGCCGAATAAGTACCACCAAAAAATGAAGTACCGGGAACGGCATAAAAAGAACCGCCGTATTGCAGTACCATCGAAAAAGTACCACTGTACTGGTACCGCCAAAAAAGTACTGTCATACTACAGGACCGCCATGTCGACACTTTTTGTTGCGTCTGGAAGTTAGTCTGATAGAATATGAGATGGACGATGTCTGCAAAAAACAGGAGTCCGAATCGAGCTTGTCTTCCTTTTTTTTTCTTTTCTTTTCTGATAGTTTGTGACCGAGTCTCAAGCACTGATTTTTTCGGGATTTTTGGGGGGGGTCCTTTTCCTTAGCCCAAAAAATTATTTCGGCGTCTTACGCATACGCGGAGGAAAATGGCCAATTCCTACAGCCCAAATTCCAAATGGCCGAATATTTCCTATAGGATTCCAGCTGGCGAGTGAGCAAATTTTCTAAGTTGGATCCGCTGATATTTTGCACGTTAGAAATGGGGGGGTCACACCCCGATCGTGCCAGAACGAGGAACTACACCCTCTGCTGGCCATTATCATGAGATCATGAACAAACCCTTTGCAGGTATCTACAATTCAGGGCGTTCTTCGTCGTGTTGGCCGCACACGAGCCGAAAACGTCCACCCTGCCACATTGCTCTGCTGACGTTCTTGCCTTTGGGCCGACAAGAGCCGTTTTTGTGCCTGCTGCATGTGTGACCAGTCAAAAACGCATTCAGAGAGAGGCTTTAGGCCGTCGACATCCACAAACTGCAGCCAATGAATGGCGTGTGGTCTACACATACCCTCTGCTCGAGTCCCAGAAACAGAGCGTATAGTCCAGTTTTGATTGCACACGGCCTGCAAACGTGAACCAAAGTGTGTTGAGGTATTGACTTTTTGGACTTTTTCTTGTTCCGCCGGGTGTTGGCTCCGTGTGTCACCCGCTACCAGCCACAAACGCATGCCAGAGGGAGGCTTTAGGCCGATGACATCCACCAACTGCAGCCAATGGCATGTGGTCATACACATGCGCTCTGCTCGCGTCCCAGAGAACAGAGCGCATTGTCCAGTATTGATTGCACACAGCCTGTAAACGTGAACCGAGGTGTGTTTGCGGTGTTGACTTTTTTGGACGTTGCTTTTTTTCTAGTTGCCCCGAGTGTAATCAGTCCACAACGCATGCCAGAGAGGAGCCTTTGGCCGACTACACCCACAAGTCGACCAAAAAACAGGGCGTTCGGCGTCTTGTTGCTGGCACACGAGCCAAAACCGTGAACTGAAGCATGTTGTGACCCACAAAAACTTGAATCGTCCCTTTTGTTCCGCTGAGAAAAAAATATGCATACCGTTAAGAAGGTTGCTTGGACCTGGATCATTTTCCCGTGCAGGCCATCCCCTGCCGAGAGAGAGAGCAAAAAAGAATCTCCGAACAAATCAGTGCTTAAGACTTGCTCGGCCTTGAAGTAATTGTTAGATTTTGAATATTTTGTCGACCTCTTTTTATTCGAGCGAAGCGAGATTCCTAATCTCGCCTGAGGTATCGCCGCAACATAGGGCTCCATCCAGAAAAAAAAGTATGTACAGCAGTCTGTTCGCTTTATCTAGGTTTTAGACTACATGACTTGATTTTAGACTACAACGTGATGGTCAGTATACCGTCCCTTTTTTTTTTCGGAGCACACAGCGGATTGCACTCTGTACAACAGAGACACACGCACTGCGGGCGACACCACACAGCAGACAGCACAAGCACAGCAGACAGCGTCGGGTAACGGGCGACACATACGCGCAGCGGGCGACAGCATCTGGGCTCGATGCCGCTGGACTCTCTGTGGTGTGAGGCTGTTGATGTCGCCCATTTTTGTTGACCGACGCGTTCAACTTCCAGCAACATGAGCACAGCACAACATCAGGTCTCGAAACCTAGGACGCTGATCGCCATCGCACCACTTCGAGCGTGTGCTCCATTGTGGTTTCTCGGGACGGGACAGTTGTGTTGGGCATGGGTGCTGTATGTGGCGAGAGCATCGTGGCGATGGGTTGGCGCTTTCGCCTGGCGATGCCGACTGCTGTGTGTGCCCGGCCGGGCCAAAAAAAAAGAAAATCGATCGGATTCCACGCCGCCATGGAGTTCTTCCCACACACAGCACCCATGCCCAACACAATTGTCACGCCCCTAGATATCGCAATGGAGCACACGCTCGAAGGGGTGCCATGACGATTGGTGCGCTAGGTGACGAGAACTGACTTGTATGTTTTGCTGTTTCGCTGGCACAGCTCGTGCCGAGCAGCACTGAAAAAGAAAAGAGAACAAGGGGTTCACCAACAGTATCGGGGGGTGGGTATGTTCCACGAAATCGGGATGTGGACGGGGGTGGGGGGGGATAGGTAACCGGCGGGTGAAAATCTCGCACTCGTTACCACACAACAGCTCTCTCACCAGCGCACAGCAGGTGTAGTATCAAGTGTGCGGTGTTTGCGCTCTGTTTCCGCCCGTGGACGCACACGTCTGACGACAGTTACATCTATCAGCTGTCGCTCGTTGTAGCGACAGCTATCCTATCTACTTTCGCCGTGATGGGTGCCTCCTACACACACACACCTGCCCCAGCGTCCAGCAGGGCAATGAGCGCGTTAGATGGAAATCCCGTTGTTACAATAGTTTATACAATCTATGCACTGCTGTTTTTCGTGGCATTCGACGGATCGCGTTTCAGTGCACCTCTTTTTTCGCATTATCTCTTTTCGTTGTCTTTCATTTGTCCATGAGGCTGCTCAATTTCACCATGGGTATGCATAGCATCGTGAAATCACGTAATCATACTACTAGTCACATTTTCTCGGGGCACACGCAACCCCTGATCTTCGGGCGCAAAACGATCCGCCTCATCCGATATACTACCAAATGTTTTTGTTCGTGTGCCAAAAAATATAGACTAGACTATCTGTCGTTGAGGCTGACTCTTATGGCACCGAAATTTGGCCCGACGGATTTTTTTGGACTGGCATATTGTTCGTGTGCCAAAAAATATAGACTAGACTATCTGTCGTTGAGGCTGACTCTTATGGCAACCGAAAGTTGGCCCGACGGATTTTTTTGGACTGGCATACCCCCACCCCCCTGATTTGCCACGGATTCGACCAAGAGACAGACCTCTCACCACATCACCACAGAATTCTCCCTCCATGATGGTCGGATCGTCACCAGAACTAGAAGGCTGTACGCACCACACCTGTAGGCGTCTTTGAAGCTAGTCGTGGCTGCTGTGGGGTCTGTGTGTGCTGAGAAATGTCAATCCATGTGAGCAAAAGTAAGAATCCGTATGGAGAATCCGTCGAGGATTCTATACGATAGTTTGGCCAAACTGTCGTATAGCATCTCCTACGGACCGCGTCTTTGCTAGATTTTGGGATTAGCAACTGACACGAGTTTAATGTGAAGACAACAACAACAACAAATAGAGAGCGGTCTGCTGCTTGTGTGTGGGGAAAGCGTACAAATACGATTCCTCTCGCCTGGCGGCTTGTCTGTCAGTCGTATGTATGCTTCCATCATGACGACATGCGGCGAACCAACACGCCTGATGGCTATCAAGTATTTTCACATAAATCAGCACCACGGCCCATGGGCATTGACTGGGTTTTGTCGAGGCATTGGGGAGGAAGGTTTTGTGCAGCAAAGAGAGTGCACAGATTGTCCAAAGAGGACATTGCGACATTACCTAGCTTTCAAGAGCTGTGCATTCGTGTGAGGTATTTCACATTTCCGTCGACGCCGGAGATATGATACAATTGTAGTGAGGTATCTTCCCGTATATCTGAAGGGCACCTCCCTTGAACCATGAAGTGTGTCTCAGATTCCGGTTTCCATGTGGATGTTTTGGAGCTGTGAAAGGAGCCGAAATCGACTTGTGCGCGGGTAATCGGCCTATGGCAAGATTCAATGGCCTGCCAGCACACGGGGTTCATTCCAGAAACTCGGGGTACAACAGCCCTCCTTTACGTTAACGGCACTTTTGAAAAGGGAAAAAACCATGTGTCCTTAACCGAGGTTTGTTGTGTGTTACAGTGGGCACCGTGCTGTCGTGTTCGTTGACATGAATATGTGCGAAAAGGGCCCTTTTATCCTACTGCTGTTGTCCGTGGGGTGAAGACCGGGAACAGTGCAGCAGGGTGCGCGCATCAACAGCCGAGGATGAACAAATGAAAGGAACAAGTAATGTGTTCCTACCTGCGTCACATGCAGCAGTATGATGAGCGGCATTGACGTGGTCTGATATATTGTAGCCTTGGCTGCATCCCTGTGGCATGATTTGCCCACTGCTGCCTGCTACGCATAGACTATATGGTAAATACAAGTCGTGGATTTTTGTAGTGCATAACGTATTTGTGTCCGTCCGCAAACACTCGGCAACCAAACCAAACAGATTGATTCCGTATGCATATCAATAGACTACACTTGGCAAAACCCCAGGTTTCCCTTGGTGATGCCTTCGTGCTCCTACTGACTCCCGCCCAAGGTGCATCGTTTGACGTATGCAATTTCGCGTCTCCGTTGCCACCGGAGATAGTGGGCTCTCTCCCCGTAAACCTAAGGACACCTCCCTCCGTCATTGTAGCGACACGTGTGAAAAGGGAAAACACATTCCATCACTGAAAGACTACTCGTTCGAGATAATGCCACAGAGTTCGGATATGCTAAACTTGAGTATTCGGAAATTTGAAATTTGTTACACAGCCGTACTTGCTGTTAGAACATTAGAACTATCACGAAGTCTAATACTCCGAACCTTCCACGGTCTTGTGGAGACAGAAAATAAATGTGACAGGCTAACCCGCAACGGACGGCGGTGGTGCCTCCCACTGCTGTCCAAATGCCGGAGGGGAACCAACGTAATACGTGACTCAACCCTTTTGAAAAAGTTGCACAGCGGAACAAGCTTACACTTGACGACCAGTAACCATTGATTGCGCCGAGAATATGAACGAGGATGTTAATCCAGCACGGGTTTCGGGTTTCGTCATTTCATGTCAATTTCGAGAAAAGAACGCTGATTCGCTGTCCCTGTGATGGTACGTATTTATTCCTCGGAACCACGAGACCAGCGCATTGTCTTTCTTGGAGACAGCACTGAGGCGAAGTACACAGATGCGGCCGGTTCTTCACAGGCGACTGAGCAACAGCAGCCATGGAGACAAATGTCCCTTGGCCATGTTCGATGGGCCTGTTGTCCTACCTGTGCGAGAGTGAGACAATGGTCCTCTCGCATATATGCTCGGGAAAGGGCAAAAAATTACAAATTTTTACATTGTAGCGGCGGCATCGGCAATTTGCCAACGCAATCGGATCAACTGCAGTTTTTCTTTCAGAAAACGACAAATTTTGGAAACAGCTGTATGTGTCTCCCTCCCCCCGTAGCTGTAACCACTACCAGAGGCGATTTCCCTATCTCTGTGTGTATGTTCTTGGGACGCCGTCCTACTACCCATCAAATGGAGAAAAGGGATGGATGGAGTTTGGTCGGCGTTGCTTGGCCCTTCTACGAACATCCAACATTAATATTCCTCCTCTGCCTGCTCTCTCTCAGCAAAAACAAAATCGTCTTTTCCAAAACTGCTCTGTGTGCCAGATGGACTCACCGTCGGCGCTCATCAGCCACGGGCGTCGGCTGAAGCCTGAGCAAAAGGCTGTCCACCTGTTTCCTGACGGATGTTCCCTTGTCTTGCCCTCGATCGGGCACGCCATACGGCTCCTGGGCGATGGAGGATTTGCTCCGCATGCAAGCAAGTCCTCTCACGCACGCACCGCCCCCTGCCCGCTGCCCTACCCACCCTGGGTTCCGATCGCCGGCTCCGGTGAACCTATTGCTCCTGAACCTCCACCTCTGATGTATGATGTACTACTTTAGAGAGCCCTTCTAGCCTCCATGCACCTCCGGGATTCGTACCCTTCACTTACTGGCACAGACACCTGGTGGTGGTGAAGCCAACACGCAAAGAGAGATAGATGCCCCGCTCTCGAAATTGTCCAGACTAGTAGAAGAAAAAAAAATCTGCCTCTCTCACGACAAGATGTAATAAACGCCTTCCATGTTTGAGGGTGAGGGCCGAGAATCCCCCCCCCCTTCTCTTGTCTTGAAAGTGTCTTGCCTTCTCGGCCATGAATTCGCACTCAGAGTGCAAATTATAAATGCAATCATCAATCATCATGTCACCGTGTGACAGATGATGATGGACTCAGGCTCCTTGCAGTAGTTGCCGCCCGCTATGCAACATTGTAACCTTACTTATTGTACCTTTTTTTTTCGTCGCCACCGCCGCCGCCAGAAGAAATGACCACTGCTGCTGCTGCTGCTGCTCTGTGGCGCGCATTATATTTTAGTCTACATAAGAAACCAGTCCGACAGATGATGCCGAACAAACCACTGCATGATGGGCACCGACGAATGAATACAGTATGTGAGCCAAGTAAGTGTGAGCCTTTCTTCGTACTGCATGCGGCCGGCCGGTGCACCAAGATCTATGCTTGCTTACGACGGCTTCAGTTTTTTTACGTTTGTATTACGTATCGTAAGTAAGTATGGTATGCATACAATACCTACTAGACTTCTAAAATCTATTATTATATAATAATAGTCCATGTGTACTACATGACGACCGCAAGAAGAGCGCGCGGGCGAAAGCTTGTTTTGTTCTTTAAAAAAAAAAACACACACACACACACAAGAAAATACTTCAATCAACCCCACATCCCCTTCGACTGTGGGTAGTATGTAGTAGTCTTCTTACTTACTACATAGACTACATGGATCTAGTCCATCTTTATTTATTTATATTTTCTCCAGTGAAGAGTGGGACAGGGCGGGGGGAGGGGTGACGCTTGCTGCTGTAGTAGTCGAGTGCGGACGGACGGGTGCGAAGGTGTACCGATTCTGGTAAAAGTCAATCGACGGATACCCTGCGAATCGGGTCCTCCTCCTTAACACTCTCCACCCACAGAATTTACCCTCAACTGGGAACCTCTTGTGGCCAGGACGGGTAATTCGATGGAAGTGTCACAAGGTTCTTTATAGGATCGATTCCAAGAGGTGTTCTCAGGACTGACACACATGGTGTCCATGGGAAAATGTCCAAGTCAGGAGAATAAACGTGCACCCAAGGAGATTCGAACCAGTATCCAGCTGACGCCATGTGCGAAGGTGTACCGATTCTCGTAAAAGTCAATCGACGGATACCCCGCGAATCGGGTCCTCCTTAATTAACACGGGTAATAATAAAAAATGCTGTAAGAAAAGCTGTTTTGGGCACGCAAACGTACTGCAGATAGATGAAGTACAGCTGCTGTAGGTGTATGTATGTATGTGCTGCTGTATGTAGTACCTCTTTAGTATATGTTGTAGTGTGCGTGTTCTTCTGTAGATAGATCTATCTATCTATTGATGGCTCTTCTAGCATTTTTGTGACAGGGACAGAGGGAGGGAGTATTTTTGCTTGATTTTGGGAATAATTAGCAACATACATACATACGTAGACTAAATACTACAAGCATAGATACATAGAAGACGACAACAACAAGAACAACAACAACAACATGCCAGCGTACGTACGTATGTATTTTCGTATTTTCCACAAATAAATACAACGAAAACGTACAATCAATCCATGGATGGATCTGACTATCTACGCATACTTCTTGTGGATCCTGGCTACTCCACCCGCGGATGGATTATTTATAGATTGAGAAGGAGTGGAGAACGTTTGTTTGTCCCCCAAACGGGTCCAGCCCTACAAGTAGAGCTTCTCGTGGCGTTCTGTGGGTACCTTTTTGTGTCATCGTGACCTGGAAAAAAATGTCGACGTTGACAAAGTACACAAAAATGTCGACGTTGACAAAGTACACTTGCCACCCACGGGGTACAATTTGCAATAATTTTGTCTCGGCTTGGTCCAGCGAACGAAGACGATGATTATTATAGAACGCACAGGTTTTGGATTTGACACCAATACCTGTGATATTGATTTGATTGATTTGACTTTTGTTCAGTCTCCTCATTCTTCCTTGCGTGTGTACGAGTAACCGGATGAACGGACCGAAACTCCGTCAAAAGGCCAATCCACGAGGAGGGAGGTCAGTCATATTATTACTGAACTTCAATACCTATGAAACAGGACAAGTTATCCATAACATTTAGGACAGGATGCCGCGTCCAAACACATGCAGTAGCACGAACGGGTGTTGCAGTCTGCTCGAAAAAATTTGATACAAAAATGTAACATTTCTCGGCCGTCAATTAGCCCAATCTGCTTACACATGTACGCATAGAACGGATGTGGGCCCATTGCAACGGCAATGTGATTCCCTTCTGGTATGAAACGACACGACACCTTGCTTTCCAACTCCCTTCAGACACACAAGCTGAACAAGCGTAATGCTGGAAGGGAGTTGAGGGCAAAAAATCTACCACACTTTATTTACCCTCGAAAGCGTGAACCCACCATCAAAGTCGGTCGTTAGTTCCTACACCGACCGCCGATGCTGCTTCAAGCTCTACTGTAGCAGCTTTATCTGAGTTCAAGAACCTACCAACATCAACCTCCACGTCTCGCCGCCGGAGTAGTAAGGTACGGCAGGTTACACATCGCATGCACATCTGGGCGAGTTGCGTGTGTATAGGTGAGACACGACCGGATGAACGACTTGGCCTCCTCCGACACCACGGGCTTTGGCGGGAAATCCACCCTGTTTGCGTTCACGATCACTTTCTCCCGGAGAATTTTCTCCTGGAGAGCAGGGTTTGGGGGGTCGTTTGTGGGGGAGGAGCGCACAATAGAGAGGCAGAACGGGAGGGCCGGGATGGGATTACTTGGATATTACTGCCCAGCGTCATCTCACGACTAACCCACAGGTGTCCCTCTCGAGACGAGGCACAGGGAGTTAGTTCCTCCGAAAAAAAAGACAAGACAAAAACACACGTGTGCTCGTTGTTTGCACCGTTTGACCTGGGAATTTCTATCTTGTGCCGCTGAGGGATTCTGCGGGAACCACGTAGTTCCTCTATGCTACGTTCCTACTGTAGTGTGGAGGTCATGTTCTCACCTTTTTGTAGAGTTCATCCATTTCAAATTATCTAGCCCCTGATCCCCACGTTATTACGCGGATTTGCAAGATGAAACGCGATGCGAAGTTTGCACAAAACACATGGGTGAAAGGAATTCAATCCGGCTGTATGGGGCTATGGCATATAGTAAACAACAGTCGTTGAGTAACACTCCCCCCGGACATACCTCCAAAACGACACTTCCGTGGCCAAGAACCATTCTGCCTTACACCGAAACGAATGCAAGCCCAAACGAGAGGTCACAAGGTAAGGGGGGGGCGTCCAAAGCGCATACAAACCGTCGCTTAGGTACAACGTTACGTCGCCCCTTCGGTATCTGGACAATAGCGACTCGGCGAATCGCGTGTTCATGTGCATACAGGTCCACGTCATCTGAACCCGTTGAGCCTTTAGGAATTTGTTGGTTCCCAAATCTCAAATCTCCGTTAACAACATGTGCATACCCAATCCGCGTCAATACTATGTGGAAATCCAACTAGGTTGGGTTAGGTTCGGTAGTCGCGAGCCCCTCGACGACGGATGTTCAAAACCGTGACAAAATATAGGCCCACCAAAACCAGGTATCACTGCGGAAAGCACGAGGTAATCCAACATCTTAAACCCAATCGTGATCCTCTGTCCAACAAAAAAGCGAGACTTGTATGACCGGAGGATGAGCTTGAAACAGAACAAATGGCTCTGGCGGTGCGTCAGATAGTCACGCGGAATGTGTCCAACAGTAGCGTTGATGGACTTGAGCAAATGTCGACATGCCGCATTCATCTCTGTTGCTCTCATGTCTTTCTGGCGGGCGGCCTCTTCTCCCCTGAATTCTTCAAACTCCTCAACTTAAAAGAATAGCATTTTCTGCGGCTACAAGTATGCGGCATGGGCAAAGCTGAGGCTTCGAATACTCTTCGCTGTCCGCCTACCACTCCGCCTGCAATTACGTCATATCTTTCTCCATTCTCACAAGTGCAGGCCCCCTGTGTGTATTCCATCTGGGTCATTCAGATACTCTACGTCTTCTCGATACTTCCTGAGGATCTCTCGAGCGTTCCTCATTATCCGTATATCATCTCTACCCCGTGGTAGCCTACCACTCTTCCTGGTTTCCCCCGAACATAACTGTTTTGGGCGTCGTGTTAACACCTGGCCTGACAAACAAGAAATTGAGTTTTTCGCCATCGATATATCTTGGCCAGAATCCCAATCACTATATATGTGTCTCTGAGGTGCACACTCGGCAAATATAAGCTCTTGACGGAGGCCATTCCGTAGGGTATGGACTAGTCAAGAGAAGCTCCCAACTAATAAGTGCCGGGAAAAGGTTGATACCCAAAAGAGGGCGAGAGCTAGCTGCACGAGAGTTACCTCCGACGAAACGCAGTGTGCAGGTTCTGCAAGCCATTCTGAAGACGCGTAGAGCCCCAAGCGGTTTCTAAAATGTAGCTGACGTGAAGGGGGGGCGAGGTGACAGTCGTGGCACACGCGCTGCTATTTGCCCACCACCCACCTGAGAAAGTCCCTCTCCGAAGGGTCGAACCCCGTACAAAATCTGGTAGAAGATCACCCCGAGGGACCACACATCCACCTTGGAGCTAATTCGAGGGTTGTCGCCAAAGCACTCCGGAGGAAGATACCTGTCAAGTCGAATGTCCCGGCAACACAAGGTCGTAAGACACAAAGGTTACATACCGACGTGACAAACACTGCAGGCCATCCACCACGGAGCAGTGTGAAACTCACAGACGGGTTTTGGCCAAACGAGAAGAAAGGTGCAAAACTCGACCACAGGTGCGGGGTAGATAGTGACGTAGCAGAGAACGCCCATAGAGCAGGTGTCTTGCCTAGTTACGTGATTCAACCGGGGGCGCATACCTGGCAAAAGACTGTTCAATACCAAGACCCGACACGAAAGAGACACGCGGTGCCAAGTTGGTCTCCAGAAAAACATCCCCGGTAATTTCTTACGGCTCGAACTGGTCAACTACTATCATCTGGGGAACACACACGGTACATATCGCCAGCTGCCTACTCCCGGGCGTCACCGTGACCACTACCACAGAAGAGAGAGTAGGGGCGGGGAGGGGGGGGAGCGCAGAAGGTCGTAGAGGCCGCCCTCCAGTGCTCATGATTGAAAGAATCGCCTCATCAAAAAAAGAAATCGGGGTTTGCAAAAACGCAGCTTCAATGGACGGGTCCTCGGGACAAGGATGCCCTACCCCCGGTCCCCACCCCGTCCGCCCGATATCATACGCTGTTTGCCCTCTTGTCGGCCCAATCACCTACCGCCAATTACGGCATAAACAAATTGTTTTCACCTTGCCTTGTCGGACAAGCAATCTTCATGGCAAAAAAAAATCGTTCGAGGTACCACCGAAACTGGCGTCTAATCCATTTGTTGATTGGGGCTACATGTACACACGTGGACATGGGGGCGATTCGCGCAAACTGAACCAGATCTTCGAAACGGCCACTTTCGCGCTGCCGGTGCTCGGTTTCAAAACTCCATCCCATCAACGTCGCGTGAACAGTCATTTCTGGGTAGTCACGACTGCTAATCACCTTGTCCAGGTTTCATCGGCTGCGCTTTTGAGGTGCTGTGGTGATGCGCACTGAACGTCTCTCTCTGGATTGGGAGAACACAACGTGCCATGTCGGGTGTACCCGAAAACACTTTTGACAAATTGTCCTCGACCTTGAAACACCTCTCTTGAGAAACTACGTCTAGCCGAATCGACGGTGATCTCGGACCTGCTGCGACTGTAGGACTGGGGTGTATTTAAACACTCCCTCCTACGGTTTCTGGCAGCATGTGGTGCCATGCCGCGAATAATATAGTGGAAGGCGTGCCGACCACAAGTTTCAGGGATCCAAACTCTGCCTACTGTTGAAGTCAAAATTCCACCAGAATCCCGTGGGGGGACCAAGAACGGCTCCTGTGGAGAGAAGCCTGAAAGCCCTTTCATGAGTCATCACTCATGATGATGGCCAACATGCGGGGTATCTTAGTCTTGTTTGGCAGACGAACGCACAAAGCCCTACCGTACCCTCCGCGAAGCTGACGAAGCCTTGCAAGTACAGCACAGGGACAACGCTGGGCTCACCAGTATGTTCCGGCTCCCTTGGAAGTAAGCTCCATCGATGTTCCCCCGCCCGTACCTCTTTCTGTGTCCTTCTTGATTTCAAGGATCTAGATCATAGATGCACGGGAGCAGCAACATGCACAGCCGTCAGCACTGCCGGAGTAGGGCGGGTCGAGCGCGCAGTGCCACCGGGATCAACGTCGAGAAGGTGGAAGCAACAATCAAGCATCAAGTGCTGGGTTACATGGTAAATAATGACATAGCAAACCAGCACAAGAGGCGGATAGATGGCACCCCCCCTTGACCGTCTTTCAAAGGCCGATTGCTCCATAACCAAGGGGGTGCAGAAAGAGACCGGTACGTCGACGGAAAGTCCTCGACGAGATGTTTCCAAAACAAATATTGTTGGTGTTGGCACAAGCTTCGTTGTGGAGCAATCGAGCTTTGGAAGTCGCTCTAGGGGGGGTGCCATCTCTCCCCCTCTTAGGAGGGTTCCGGAAGTGTCAGGAATGCCACGTGATAACAACGACAATGTACCTTGGACAAGCCGAAGTCTGTGATCTTGACGTCCCCGTTTTCATCGAGCAAGATGTTGCCAGGCTTGAGGTCGTAGTGGATGATTGCACCTCTCCTACTCTCCCCTTCGCCCTGCGAAATAGAAGCACGCCCAGGAACACACGCGATGTGGGCGGATCCCACAATGAAACAACACTATTAATGCTTTCGTCTTGCTGCACAGGGAGGGCTCAAGTTTACTACAGCCGTCCTGAGCTTGAGTTCAACCCGAAGGAAAGGTACCGTGGACGCAGTATTGCGTTCAACAATTCTGCGTTACGAGGTACGACGTACGTGGGTCTCGTTCCGCCCGAAATCTAAGGAGCTCCACGCAGAGACGCGAATCGCGGGTTACTGGGACATGAAAAAAGACACTGCTCTTTGTAGCAGATATCCATCCCTGCTACCTGAGCGGTGTTCAGGTACTGCAGCCCTCTCGCTACTTGGAGAACTAAGGCCCGCGCATCTCGTTCCGGCAGCTGTTTTCTCTCGCGGAGCAGGCACTCCAAGTCAGTCCCTCGGCAGTAGTCCAGCACCGTCGCAAACGAATCGCAACAAATCTCGAACACGTCCGTGAGGTTCACGATGCGCGGGTGACGCATTTGCTGGTGGATCTGTGGAGTTGACATGTTCAAACAGGGGCGAGGGTTGTGTATTGCTGCCCACCTCCAGTCAACCCGATCATTGACCACGCAGCTCCTTCGAAGTGAAGCACCGCACCTATACCTAATACAGACACGTTGAGCTTTTCGGTGACGTCTTCTTGTCCATCATGGCCCAGTGGCGGGCTGTAGAGACTCCGTTGGTGCCCTTCTCCCAAAATTAGAAAAATGATCCTCGCTACCACGATAGTGCCAAAGGAGTCCGCGGTGTGTATGACTGTGCGAGTGTCGTCCCATTTCCGTGTTACGCCCATCCCTTTACGTACATAACTCATCTCCTTCGGGACATCCCTCTTCTTGTATCTGTCGTTGGGGGGGGGTTCACCACCAGATGCGGTCATGATTGCCAAACCAACGGTCGGGTGCTGGGTCCTACTACTAGCGGATTGAAACCCGGCGAAGCCGCACGGTCAAGCCTTCAACATCGCCCACCCCCCAATACCCCTCCCCCCGGCTGGCCGGCGAAGGGGACCCGGCGGAGACGCCCCCAGAGGGCCCCGTTACTACTTTATCGTCCACGGCGCCTCTTATCGGTTTCCACCCGCCCTACTCAATAGGAAGACAGGAGATTAAGTCCGACGAAGTTTGAAGGCGATAACTCGGGTGGGAGGTGTTGAGCAACGCACCAAATACCCCATGCCATGTGTTAGAATTACGTCTGAGACTGGGCGAAACACTTTCCACGTAAACTAGCGGCACTAGCACTTAATACAGGCCGTTGGAAGTGTGTAGGTTAACAATCTGGCAGCACATACTGGCCCAGTACCACACTACCATCAAAACTCTCGGCTGTGATTTGGCGACACAACTGCCGTTGAGATTTCACACGGAGAAGTTGGCCATTAGGGTTGCGGTGACGCCACGGATAGGGTGCGCAGTAAGCTGACGCGAAACTACAAAAAAAACAGTCTTTGTGCGGAGCACTATGCACTGGTATTGCACAACGTTTAAAGGATGCACGACAAATATTTGATGCCACCATATACCAACGCATCGCAAGTCGTTCCGCACATACGAGTGGGAAAGTGTGATTGTACTATAATTGTTGACGCGTTACGCCCTGTATTAACGAAGAACCAAAAATCAATTTTGAAATGGGTCTAATATCAAGTTCAAGATGCGTTATAGTGGAAAACTGGAAAAAAAGGGCTCAACCATGTTATGGAGGATAGAACACGGGTCGGGCAAGGAAGATCCAGCAGCAAGCGGTGTTGTTAGATGGTTTTGCGCTCTTCTGATCACGTGTTCACCGATATCTCGCCGAATAAGGAACAATTTTCGTCAAGAAAGGTATCCGGAAGGAGCTGATTCCACGGGCTGTTGAATGATCCCAAGGTTTGGCGCCGTGAAATGCCGGTGGCGCCCTAATAAAAAGTTTGTGTGGACCTCAACGGCTCGACAGCGGTTGGTTCAAGTTCCGTGTTTTAGACCGCCACGGGTTTGGTTCTCCGACGACAACTTTTCGAAGGAGGAAGCAACAGCAATAGCAATGCCACCCGCCGGGAGGTAGCCCTCTGCTCCATCTTTCCTGCCCGAGGTCTGGTACCGTGGGGTATCGTGCGTATCGGGAATATAGTTTTGGTTGGCCCTAAAGTCTTCACGTGAGAGCGGTTGCTTCAAGCTCGCGGGGGTTGTCTGCTCACGGTTTGGTTTTCTTTTCCAGCGACAGCTTTTCGAAGAAGGGAGCAACAGCAATAGCCATCCCACTCCGAGGGAGGTTGCTCTACCCAGCATCTTTCTTGTGCAAGGTTAGCTGCCTTGGGGTATTGTGAGTGTGGAGAAGAAAGTTGCAACTACCCTCCCGCGCGGAACAGCCCGAAAAAGCCGCGTCAGCCCTGTTTTGATCATCAGTCTCGTCGCCACTTGTGACGATCGGCACTTTCTCATTGAGAACACAACGCGCCGGCCCGGTTATAGACTTGCGGGTGAGCGGAGTCTTCTGGCTACAAGGAATGGCCATGGTCTCGGTGGTAGGGTGACGATAGCCTCTCTAGCTCGATTTTGATTTAGCTTATTTCAATTTTCTTTTTTCTTCAATATTACGGGGCCTTACCGAAGCGTGCATGAGTAACCCACTAGGGAGGGGGGATACATGACGTATTCCTACCTCGTACTCGCGAGTGACGTGTCGAATGAAGTTTGCCTTCTGCGGTTCGTTCCAATTGTTGAGAAGCTGGTGCACCTGAAATGGGAGCGATCGCGAGGCAGAAACAAACACATTGGCCTCAATCATGTCATGAGGTAGTTTACTAGTGTCAATACTCAAACCGTCCATAGGCCGATGTACGTGTCAATTCATGCCATTGACAACGGTGATAGTTCGCGAAACTATGCAAACATTTATGTACACGAATGGATCCCTCACCACACTTCCGAACGAAGCACAAACATATATATAGACATCCAGCACACCTCACCTTCACAGCCACGTCCTCGGCGTGGACCAGATCGAACGCGCGCCACACCTCGCTGAAGCCACCCTTGCCGAGCAGATTCAACAGAACATACCTTTTCGAAACATATCGGTGGGCAGAGTGTAAGGTCAGGCGCGGGAGGAGTCGAACATCAGATTTCACGCAACAAACCAGACCAATCGCGATGTCCCGTATAACAAACTATGGCAACGCTGTGATAGCGATCACACCACAGCATGAATCGATCACACCACAGCATGAATCGTGTGTATGCACTCCGCAGCGCATATATAGTCGTCTCAACCGCAATCCCGCGCCATGCCTTCCACAGCAAGTTGCATTTGCAAATTTACCCTGAGGTATTACCTTCCGTTGAGGGTAGGTCGCTTGGCAAACTTGGACCGGTCTTCGTGCGCCACCCGCTTCAGTTCGCGGATGTGCAGCACTTTACGCGCGTCCAAAGCACGCTTCTCCTCCTGTTTCAAGCGAAATCGACACGGGTAACGTTAAGGGCGGGGACCTCAGCACAGAATGAGCAGCTGGAAATGCAATGGTGGCCGCTGCTGCCCATGACTGAAACGGGAGAGCTCGCCGCACAGCGTTGTCGTGCAAAATAGGGACGATCCAGACCGGGGGGGTGGCTGGCGTTGACCAACAGCGGAGATACGCAACAAGGCTGCTCACTGCTCATGAGGAGACGCACCTGCAGCGCCACTTCTTCGCGCTTCAGTGCCGTGAGGTGCATTCGTACGGTCTCCTCTTCTTCGATGGCCTCTAGCCTTGCCTGCCCGCTGAAAGACCCATCTCCCGCCGCAGGCGCAGTCGATCTTAACAGCCTTCAAGCGCATGCGACAATAGTAAGCGTGGCAATAAGGCATATGACTCAAGCAAAAATATGTCCATGTATCTTCGAATGGAACTGAAACGCAAAGCGCATCGGTCGCGGGCATTCCCGGCGAGCCAATCCTTCGCGTGCCAAAATACATCACTTCAAAGTGGAGCTGTTCTACAACCATTTGCCAACTCGAAAGACACGGACAACTACGTCGACACAAGCACTGAACCACGCTTCTTAGAATCACGACACCACCACGACTACGGGATACGAAGCAAGCACCAACCTATTTGCACACTCACTTTGAGACAGCCCTTTTCCTTGCCTCGAGCTTGGTCTTCCTGGACATCATAGCCGCCGTCTTCTTCTCCACTTCCTTGAACGATGTTCCCTCTTCAAAAGCCTCGACATACTTGCCGATCTGGAACCAACCAAAGTTGGACATCAACACGCAATGCCACCGGCGCAAAAGGGGTCACGCGAAGAAGCCGTGAGATGCACCAATCAACGGTAGTTGCCAAACTGAAGAAATATGAAAATCGTGTCATCATGCCGCGCACCCCTCCAACATGCCATGTCCTGCCGCTGTTGTAGGCAACGACACCGACGGCAAGAACGATGGGTTTCAAAGCCTCCTCCTCTTGACAGGTTCGTGAACTCACATGCCCGGTTTTGACACTGACGATCTTGCCAAGGTCCAGCATGTCCCTCGTCAGTGTTGCTCTGGAGTCGCTCGCCTCTTGCGCGGCGACCTAAGCAAAATAACACCCAAGAAACACGTATAAATTTAGCCAGAACGGCACGTTGCTACTTGGGATGTGAACGGTTTGGTCTCGGCGTCACTCGACCCCGGGCGAAAGACGTGAGGCACCCCAAGTTGGGATTACAGTTGCCTGGTCAAGTATATCGTTTGCAGCGGCGATGTTGACTGACTATCCGCGCTAACGGTATCCGATGCGTGTTGTTTTTTTAGCAAACGTTTTCACCTTTCGCAGAAGCCCTTCTACTACAGACGTGAGCTGCTTCTTCTGCGCCTCTTCATCCGTCTCCTTCGCCTTGAACTCGTCCATCGTTCTTTCCAGCTGACTTCGGAGAGAGTCGGCCTGCAGAGCGTGAGAGACGACGGCAAAACGAAACGACATGCAACGACCCACGGCATTCCTAAGCACATAATGAGCGGCAGGAGTCGTGGCGTAATAGATAAAGGGTCACGACAGGCGACGTACATACCAGGGACGCCGTCAAACACACACAATGCTGTGGCCAACCCACCATTGTTTCCATGCTTCCGCGCTCGAGATTTGCCCTTGCAAGTTCGTTTCGCAGCTCTCTCTCGACCGATTTGGCTTCCCTCAGCCTGTCGTGCAACTTCTCTAGGCTTTCTTGCTCACTGCCAGCCATTCCGGTGTTCGCGCCAGCAGCCCTCTCCATCCCTCCTCCTGCTGGGTCTACAGCTTGTCCTCGGCTCTGGGCATTGACTTGTTGAGCTTGATCCACACCTTGATCCCCCGCCGATGGCGCGGTGTGCGACAATCGATGGTGCGGTGCCCTCCCATCCCCCCCCCGGACAGTTCCCGTTGAGCCACTCCTGCCGATTCGTGCGATCGGCTGTGCAAAAGTTGGTTCACCACGGTAGCTGTCCCCGTCGGCACCACTCAGATCCACCTCTTGAGGAAGCCCTGACGCGGCACGCATTTGCCCGGCGGCAACTTCGCCCGCTCCGTAGCTGGCGGCGAGGTTCTGCACAGCAGTGCCATTGGAAGGCTTGAAGAAGTACGACTGAATTGTCTTCGATGCCGCAACGGGCGGCGCCTGTCCACTGCCTTTGCCACTCCTTTCAGCACTGGGTGGAGAAAAATCCGCACCTTGTGCCGTGCTTATCGTAGAAGAGGGCGGGGCAAAAGTAGTGTCGCCGCCCGTGGGCGGATCGGACGACGTACCTGCCACGGTCTGGTGTTGTTTCGACCCGTCTGGATGATCCGACCGGTGGTTGGTTCGATCTGACGAGGCGCGGCCCCCTGCGACATGGAAGGAGGTGGTCAGGCGGGTCAGCGCGCTGTGCCACGAAAGTGCCATAACCATAAATTGAGGGTGCAGCAACCGGCGGCGTGAGCGCCTCCCCTCCAACAAGCTAGTGGGGCTCCCGCTAAAGTGAGTGCCCCATCAAGCGCGGTACTAGATACTAGTTGCACGAGCTCGGAAGACACAGCGAGGCGCGCGGTCATCCAAGGATCTCATATACCTGATTTCCCAGGAGCCTGGTTGTTTGAAGGAAAACTAGTGCCCTCTGCACCACGGGAGCCTCGCCTCGCATGGAACTGCCCTCCCTTCGCGCCGCCGGGCACTGCCCCTGTCCCTGTCCCTGTTGCCGGTGCACGGGCTGGCTGATGATTGCCTTCGCCTTGAGGCAGAGAGAAGCGAGGCGGTGGAGGAGGCGGAGGAGGTTGAAGGGTACCACCAGTGCGTGCGCGCTTCAATCCAGGCCCATCGTCTCCCGCCCCCTGGGAAGCCTGACGAGCGCTGTTCCAATCTCCACCTTCTCCGGGGCTTGTGCTCAACGTGCTTGGAGTCCCGGCATTTTGCGAGTGAGACGGAGGACGAGGTGGGCTGAAGCCATCAGCTTCGGCGGCAGCCTGTGGCAAAAGAGGCCAACAGCGCAGGGAACAGAAACCGTGTGTCGGTTGCTGATGTCTCAAGCAACACGGAGAGTCACGAAATGCTCGCATCTATCTATGCATACGGGGATAAATCAGGGCTACCAAGGTTGTGGAGGGCGAGCCCTGAGACCATAAATTGCCAGTTCCCGACTCGCCTTCCGTTTTCCACCACTTCCATCCTTGATGGGGTCCGTTGGGGGCTTGCTGCCCCCCCCTCCCCCACCCCCACCAGGCGAAATCGCACTGGCGCGAGGTTTGGCAAACCCAATCGTGGACCTGGATGCAGCGACGCCGAGCGTAATAGGCGTGGCGACACGCGCGAAAAGGTCAACTTGACCATTTGGAGCAGTGCGACATCGGAAATTTATACAAATGGCTTTCATCACAACTGCTGTGAATCTCAGACATCATGCTGACCGACACGCCTACTCATGTCACCCACGAAAGCCAGTATCTCGGGACAGAACAAGCTGTATAACGTCGCAACGAGGACAACGCCGGCGTCTCAGGCTCGCTGCGCGCCGTCTGTCCCGCCCACCCGTAACGATAGGTGTGCCTCACACCTCACACGCGCCTCTCTTAACTTTTTTTATTTGTTTGTTTCCGTGTCGCTCCTCCATGTACATGATCAACTTGTTACTACGGGTAGAGGGCCGTAATGACAAAAGCAACAGAGATTTTCAAAAGGCAGATTACGGGAGGAAACCGCAACCTACTTCACCATTGGTGTAGGCGTAACTTGTACCTGAGGGTCTCTTGGGGTTACATATCGAAACACCGCCATGCCGAGCCGGCGAACGTCTTCTGCAGCAGCAGACTATGGTATTACAGTACTGCTGCACGGGTGAGAGTCGCACACTACCACAGTTGTATGATAGATAGCACACAGCGACCATTCTAGTCCACCATTTGAACGAGAGAAGTTCTGAGAGCGAACAAGAGCTGAAGCACCAAGCCGAGTGGCTCACATGGAGTTGCTGTTATTTTCGCTGCCTCGACTCCCTTCGTTCGGCGGTAGCGACGCATCCCGAGACTCATTCCCAGCCCCGACCATGCGGGCTTCCAGCAGGCTGAGCTTTCGAAGGGTCTTGGAGTCATTCGCCGCTATGGCCGGGAAATTGTCCATGGCTAACCCAGAAAATTCCATCGAGTCCGAGCAGCGCGCTAACGCCTGAAAGGCCGCGATCCCTGTTCAGTTGGGAATGCCGGCGGTAGTTTACTACGTCTTTGAGAAAGGGGAAGGAAGGGCGGCACGCAAGTGGAAGGGCGTCGCAGTACTGCTGTACGATGTACCTACTTGTACCTATTGAAGGAGGGCACCAAAAGAAAGCGCATCTTATTTTTCGCGCTTTCACAGGCATCAAATTTCAAATTTTCAAAGCCATGCTGCACGGCACTACAGCGGTACAGGTCTGTACGCGAGTATTGTCGATATTAAAGCGGATTTCCATGCAAAGTGTGCTTGTTATGGTGGCAGCAGTCTCGTGTGGTCTTCTTCACTCACTGACTGAGAATGGGACTGGAGATCGATTTGGTTCCCTCTCTTGTCGCTGTCTCCGTTCGGAGCTCGTCCTACGGATTACGGATGTGGGTGTGGGAAGTCGAGTTCAAATACTTACAAATGTACACACATGGCATTTCCGTGCGATCACCGGTGCCCGTTCGACTTAAGGACAACTGGGTGTGCTGTACCAGCAAATCCTCACCTGTAGTTGGCCTCTGCGGGCAGGCCAGGCAATAAGGGTGTGTGGAGGTTGTTGGGTGTGGTGTTTCGTGTTTCGCGATTGTAGGGGGCTGCACTAGCTGGACTCCCAATGTGACTACTGGAGGGGGGTTGGAATTCTCCATTGTCGCGCCCCTTCGATGCCTTCACCCTCTTCACCAGTTGAGCACTCCAGCACACCTTCGCCCTCTCCTCTCGTTGCTATTGGCAGCACGCGCAAACACACGGCAGGCCGACTTTATGGAACCCGAGGAGGAACCTTTGCATAATATAGGGGGAAATGGTGATGGGGAAGATGTTGTTGGTCGACCTGCGGTGCCTCCTCGCGAAGCAAGTTCCGACGACCCATCTCCAACCCGCAACGGGAGAAGCGCTCGGCGCACAAGTTCGGTCTCAAAAACAGCAGGACCGCCGCCATACCGATCTCGTAGTGTCGCGACTCCCCTCCCAGCGGCGTTCCCTCCCCCTCCGAGGGGTCGAGTCGCCATAGCAAACGACGGCGATGGCGATGAGGAACCGAGTAATGGCACATCGCCAGAGATTGATCAGTCGCGCGTTTCCGCTCAGGGGCTGGATGTCGGACATGAGCTGGAGCTGTCTGTTCCGTCCCATCAGGAGCATTTGACGGCAGACGGGCAAAGGTGCGCGCGTGATGTTGCGGCGCTCCTCAATGTGCTGTAGCAATAGTATGTACCTTTTCCGATATCTTCTGAAAAGGTACAAGTTGCAGGAACGGGAACAGCGCGAGGTACGAGCGATTCGGCAGTGTTCTGATACAACCTGTAGAATAGAAGTACATCACAACGTCTGCAAACCAAGATCCGTGTCAAGCGTAACCTTCTCATCGCTAGTCTACAGCAGTAGAGTATCCCGCATCATTTGCTGACGAAAAAATAACGAACCGCATCGCTATCCCACAGCGGGAGAGGGGAATGAGCATGGTCGCTGCTCGCACAAACGAATCACCCTCGCAGTTGCAACAAGGATAATTATGCATACAAGTACAGCGGGCGGAGAGATTCTACAACCTGCCGTTCTCCGAAAGAGATTCTGCGTGCGCCGCGCGCATCGGGCATCCATCGGACGGTGCATACAGCTCTATCATGATGCCCGCCGTTGTCGAGTTCTATAACCTCGTTTTTTTATTATGTGAGGGAATTAATTGTAATACTGCACATCCTTGGATGATGTCGGTACTGCTGTGAACCCAGGCAGATTACAGGGTTCAAAAATGATGTCAGTCAGCCCATCATCAGCACCTGCGGAGGTACAGATAGCAAGGGGAATACTGCACCACATGTACAATAGCTCCCTCGCATTACAAACCAACAGCAGTAGAGAGAGATGCCTGGCAGGTTACTTTTCCATGGGGCGGCTCCCCATATTTATGACTGTTTTCAATGCGCGTCTTCCCAAGAATATAGACCCTACAGCAGTAGCCTAAAGGGGTTGACCGTACAGACATTTTTCTACATGGGTGAGTCTCTGGATAATGGTAAATCCCTTTGGGTTTTTCCAGGAATTCAGGGTTGTTTCCCTTTGTTCTGCTTCTCCACGGCTGATGGCCTTAACGGTATCGTTCACGCTCAATACCTCGATTATTCGTACTACCTTGTCCGGGACACGGCGACATCGACGCCAAAACACGCAACTGGGCTATGTTGTACACACCTCGCCTAGAGGGAGCATCGCGCATATCGAACCAGATCTCTTAACCGACATTTCTCTTGACCCCACGGCGTGAGCTTTAGAATCACGACTGCTGTTGTCATCTCACGACACTCTCACACACCATGAAACGTTGTCCCAGTTCAGTGGGCAATGAATGGTTGGTTCTGAGGAGCTGTGGCAACGCGTACCTGGCCGTTTTTTTCTCCGTTTGTGCCCAATCTTTGGCGTAGCTGATCTCGACCTTTAAGACCCATCTTTATTTTAACACAAAGTTTGAGTGAAATGTTGATATGGGGCCAAAATTTGCCATTTTCACGATTCACCGGGATTTAATCTTCCGAAAAATCTTGGCCAAAATTTGTCCGGGGCTAAAAGGTTGCCCTTTCGAACAAATCTTGACCCGAAGATTTGTCTTCTCAAGCTTGTTGGACAAATCTTCGAGCGGGCTGACAAATCTTGGTGGGTGCGGCGAGATTACCACAGGTCAGTCAACCTTATCGTCCATATCGCCATGAAATCTGCACGTGGCACATTCGCAAGGGCCTCTAACGCACCCTGGCTTTACTGTGTCGACGCCAGGGGCGCCGACATCGGAGAAAAACGATCAAGGCGCGCGAAAAAAGTACATTTTTGCCCTGGCTTGTGCCGCGTGCGTCGTCAACGGAGAGCACACATCTCCAACTTGAGAACAGACACCGCCGATCACATCGTTCTCTCTCGGACGTGAGGTGGTTGTAGGGTGCTTTTATTCAGAGATAAAATCATCGCTGGTGACACGAACGTTGCTTCATCTGTGGAAGGACCGTTCAAAGAGTACTCTATTTTCAAGTAGAAAAGAGAACCGTCGGAAAAATTTCGACAACAGGTCAGTCGTGTGCAAAGCTTCTACCTCCTGATCGAATCGCCCCACACGCAAGCCGTTTGCACCCGAAGCAGATCCGTGAGTCCAGATCACGGCACCGAAGGTTTCACCTCGGTACGCTATTACGTACACGGGGTCATCGCCTCTCGGGTTGATGCACATATTTGGCCGTTGGACCAAGTCGGACAGCAAAAGAATATTTTTTTTTCTCCGCCTGCATGAGACCGCGGGTAACGTCGCCTCTTGTTGCACCCCAGGTGGGCGCCCACCGCTAGTATCCACCCGTAGTGTTGAGGTTATACGGCTATGGGAGGGACGGCGCCTTCTAGTACTGCATCGTACTCACTATTCATCTTGATCAAGTGGCACTTGCGCTTTTTTTCAACTTCAAGGAGGCAAGACGAACAACACGCCGCCTTTTCGACATTCCCCATCATTCCATTCGCCCCCCCCATATTTTGCGATATCGTACTACATATCTTGTGGGACATTTCTTGCGAACAAATCTTGCCAAGATTTTCCCCGAAGATTGTGTCGACATAAGGATGGGCCTAACGTCTCTACAAATGTACAACATTTGCATTGCACAGCTGCGACCAGCTACGCCATGAAGATTCAAAGCTGCTGCGAATGGAACTATGAGCGCAAAAACTGCTCCCTCCCAAGGTGTCTTGCAGTATATGGTGCTGAGCGGAAATTTTTCAACAAACGAGGGGTCTACACCTAGGATCCGGATCTAAGTCTGAAGTCTCTGTACCGTCCCAAATACCGTTCAGAGAACCCCCAGTTGTTATCGTGAATGGTTTCTTGGCCTTAGCTAAACTGGGTTGCAATCATATTCTTGCCGCATACAAGGATACAAAAAAACACACGTACAGACACGACAGGCAGGCAGCAAACAGAGGTCGTCGTAGAGCACTCTATTGCTATCGAGGTACAAAGTACGCCAACTATTATCCTTGGCTGAAACCGGAGTCCATCTCGCACCGTGGCCGCTTGTTTCTTCGCCAGGTATACCACATATGAGGTAATGGTGCGGATGGGAGGACGCCAGTGGAGCGTGCGGAAACGTTACTCGCAGTTCGATCAATTCCGGATGGTGGGTCAACGTTGACGTTTCTGCACCGTCAGAGTTGCACGCCACCAATACGTCGTTTGGCGAACTTTTCTGCTGCCTACACAAACAATTACCGTTGTGTTGTGGTCTCGCCCCAGTCGCCTTTTCTGATCGGAAGGTCGAGGCATCCCGTTTGAAGGCGATTTATCGCAGACGAGCTTTGTGAGTCGCGGCTTGCACTTCGCTTCATGGGATGATCTTGATTCCTTTTACATGTTCAAGCATGTCGCTGAGGTCAACCGCGCTGCCTTCTTCCCCATTTCCGACCTCGTTGGCGTCTTTGTCGCCTGCTTACCCGATTTTTTTTCATCTCAGTCGCTCCGAAAACAGCACAAGGAGGTAGGCTCTTTCCGGTTCCCGCACAAGTCCAAGTTTAACACCTTTGCCGAACACACCAAGGTGAGAGAGAGTGATTTGCGACTGACGGAAGTTCGCCCATCATATGAGCTACGCAATACTTGGATGATGCTTTGGGGAGGGACCTAGCAGTTGGAGGTGCTTATCTCACACTCCTTTTTTCAGCCCCCCCTCTTCTTCGTGTTTTATAGATATCCCCGTACCCGTGCATGCAATCGTCCGTATTGTCAGGAACGGCGAAGGACAGGGTTCGACGAATTCCTTCGACTCGTGGTGAGTTGCAGTTTCAGGAGGGCGCCGGTTACGTGTAGGAACTCGATTCACTACATTGATCGAGATTCCAAGCGCTGGCTAAGAACACGCACATGGTACTTCCCCCAAGGCAGGGCCGAGCTAACACCGCTGTATCGCAAAACTACAACATGTGGGGGGGCTGAATCAAGCGTCTTCCCTTTGCAAACGCATGGGCTATTCTGTTCGCCGGGTTGACCTCACCTAGGCCAATCTTCACCCAAGGCCGGAGGAAGTGGACGTGTTCTTGGCGATGGACGAGCATGGAGCGGGTGTGCGTGGAAGGCCTGGCAGCCGACCATTAGCCTGGACTAGCACGAAGACTTCCCCGTTAAACCCGCCCCCCGGCCCTGGTGAGAAATCGTCTTCTTTTGCTTTTGTATCTATGGCAAGATGGGCAGGAGATCAGAACGTCACTTGCGCAGATCACGAGCTGATTGTGTTACAGCAGTGTGCGCATACCGTAGCCAATGCCGTTCACCGTTGGTCCAGTATGCAGAGTGACGAGCGATTTGCGTATGCTGGGAGTTGCTCTCACCGACCTCAGATGCCACAAGCCATCCGCCACGTTGACGGCAAAGACACATGACCCTAAGTCGTTTTTTAGTTGAGTGTTACAAGTTCGCACCCTGCCATCTTGTGCACAGCGTAGCAGCATAAATTCATACGTTTTCATCGCGTGCTGAGACCACGTCTTACACACACAACTGCCCTGTCTCGGTTTCCAGTTTTCCCGAGCCAGCACCGAGTAAGCCTTCAGACGATAATACTATTTCAGTCGTCTCCAACATGTCTGTGCTTGATTATTTCTGCTATTCCGTTCGTGTCGAATTGTTTGGCACGTGTGTATTTGCGTTCGGAGCGCAGCTCTCGGGCGAGTGTGGTCAGGGAGCGGACGTACGAACGGCGGGAGGCGGTTGGCCAGTGGTTCGGGGGTTGTCCGCAATCCCAAAGGGGGTACTGCACACCGCATCCCACGGTTTCCACCACTTGCCGATCAGGTACTGCACCATTTCCGCTTAGAGAGCACTTTACCGCCAACACTCCGCACGACGCGCACGTCTATTCACCCTCCTCCCCCCCGCCGGACGTTCGAATGGGCCTAGCTCCCCTCCGAACCGGTCGTCGCCAACGACCTGCCGCCATTCGCACGTGATTCCTTAACCATACTCGCCCACGTCTTTTACATTTAGGGGCGGAATGAGAAGGCCGCTGAGGCAGCAGCGGCGGCAGCGGTGGCGGCGGCAGCTTCGTCATCGAGAAACGGGCTATCCGGGGTAGTGCAGCAGGTGGGGAACAGAGAAAGGTTCCGGGTGTAGAAACCGCTATCCATGCGGGCGACGGAGGGAGGGCATTTTGTGTGTCGTTGTGCAACCTTTGTTGGGCCCAGCCAGTACCATGCTTCGGGAAAGTGATTGTTTTTTCCATCGCTCGGCCTTGCGTCCTCATATTGTACGGTGAGCGCTATTGTTGAGCAAGATGTGAACCTTCCTATTTATTGGTGTTGTTGCCTAGGAGTTCAAGACGGAAGAGCCCCGCACTTATTCCGTACGGGACCCGCCGTGTGAAGATACATTGTGGAACAGAGGTTTGTTGCCTTCTCTCAGGAAACAGCACCTGTTCTCGAGTATTGGCGTGTACCATGACATGGATGGAAGTTTGTTCAGAATGCACTGACAATACTTCCCCGCGCCTCGCGTGTTGTTCGTTCGCTCCTTGCCAATGGGTGCTAGGCTGATATGCTGCTTCGAAGAGTACTCGGACCGGACCTGTTGAGCATGCTGTGCGTGGTGGCTGTGTCGGCTGTGAGCACTGTTGGCGTGTGGAAGGTGATGCCGCTTGCTTGTCATGCCAGATGGAGAGTCTGTTGAGATGTTCTTTTTTCAGCGCACACGGGTGATCCCCGGTCAATCCTGAGGTTGGCCATGTTTCGTTCATCCTTTCGATCAGAATCCGTCAATTTTTGAAATTGTACATGATGTGCATGCCGCAATCGTGCCCTGCAGGTCGGAGGGAGCCCAGGTCTTGCAACATTGGTAATGGCTGTGGCAGTCGGGCTTTTAGTCCAGAATTGGGACAGAGGCTTAGATTTGCTGAACCTTGGCCTGGACCTCGTCAGACTGGACAGTGAGCACCCACCATCTCCTGGCAGGCGTAAGTGTTGGTTTTACCTTGTACGGGTAGCGTTGCTGCGACCATGTCTGATCTCAACCACCTCCGTACACTTGCGGGAAGGACCAGGCCGAGGTTAAACCGATAGCTAACCCTTTCCATCTTTGAATCGCTGCAAAACTCTCCCCCTCAGAACGAACGGCGTCCTACGCCTCCAGTCAAAGCGACAGGTCCCGGGCTGGATTGCGTCCGCCTGTGACTCGTCGGGAAGCTGGACGGCGATGACGACGTTCCATTTGGGACAGCGCTCGTCAGCAAGAAGTTGACGCAGTTCACGGTCCGTGTTTGGAAAACACGTGGAGCCCGTGGCAGCCTGCCAGCAACAAATGCTTGATTGGCCGTTCGGAGAGGAAACCGTTTCCCCCAAATGTGTTTTGCGGCCTCTTTTTGTTGTTGTCTGGTGCACACACCCGGTGGCGACGTCCACGAAGTGCATGTCTATCTAGAACCACGGCAGTGCATGTGTGTTTTTAACCAGTTGCGTTGATTACAAGGTAGAACGCAAAATCATGCTGTAAAGGTTACAGTAGCCTGTGCGGCAGGTTGGCTTTGTAGCTCCTGGATGGTTTCATGTAACTTCCACGTCAAGAGCTTTGACGAGGTGTAAATAAGTATGTTGCTGGGTGAATTTGATTGTCGCGCTGGGGATTGGTACTGCCTCGCCAGGCGTTGTGTAGCTGCTGTTGCTCTGTTGGTCTTGCAGAATGCAGAGCTCCAGCGGTGTTACGGATTGTATGCATACAAGTGTTCCCATGCAGTGATAGATATCCACGAGCGTATACCACTTCTAAAGAACAGCATCAGCTCACCATGCCACTTCCTACCATGAATATTGCCACAGAAACCGTAGCAACAGGCCTATATTGGTTCGGGAAATGACCCAAGCAGCGTGGTGCCACATACATGCCCCGCGCTCGGATCACTCACGATGGAGAGGCTACCCACACATAACCAGCCCCACCCGCCAAGATACCCCTTATCGCATGCACGTCTGTTCCGGGTGAGGTACTTACATCACTGCACATCTCTCATCGCATCTGTGCTGTTATTCTTTTATGTTAGGTCAGCCGAAGACTGTGATACCGTCTTGCACGAGGGCTACGGTGCAAATCGCAAAAATTGAACCAACATTACACGTCCTACCACGTTAGCATCGCGCAAATTGGGTCCTACACACTCCCAAGCGATTCATCGGATGGAGCTTGAAGCTTGAGTACTACTCCCAGCAGCAGCGCCGCCTTTTGCACCCCCTTTCCCTGCCAGGGCTTCTTGCGCTCCGTTTTCGCCTCTGCCGGCGGAAGTTACCGATTCACCGCTTGAGGTTGGGTCTCTACCCTTTTCTCGCTCTTCTGCTTCACTCTTCTTGGCAGCCGCATCTACTTTCGATTCTCCCTCGTCCTCGTCTTCCTCATCCTCGTT
The DNA here is from genome assembly GCA_000310025.1 of Ectocarpus siliculosus. NCBI lineage: Eukaryota > Phaeophyceae > Ectocarpales > Ectocarpaceae > Ectocarpus > Ectocarpus siliculosus. The sequence continues at coordinate 5,080,762 of FN649742.1, read as the reverse complement.
GTCGTCGTCGTTGTTCTCGGGCAACTTGACGGCAGCAGCCGGCTTGACGGGGGTGGTGTTCGTGCTGGTAGCCCTTCTCTCCAACTGCTCCCTCTTCTCCTTCGCTCTAGCGTCCACCGAGCAGCCGGGACACAGCCAGAAACCAATCTCTTTCTGGTCCTGTAGCGTTGTGAGCACGATTCAGGAAGGTCATTGATCGCTCGACGGCCGGTGAGCACAATCAACGGCTCTAAGTACCCTGCCTTACTTCATCGCTCACTTTGCTGCAAAGTGGGTGAGGCAACGCAACGTTATCTTGGAGGGAAAGCTTCAACTTACCACCATCTCAAGGCCAACACAGTGGTAGTGGAACCATTCCCCGTGTTCACAGTCCTCGTTGTCGCAGCCGATCTGTTGAGAGTCAACAGTGAAGTCGACACGACAAACGAGCAACATGGCACCAATATGCGCGCACAAAGAGGACAGGGTGAGGCAACAAGGAAAGGATTCAGGGGTACGGTGTTGTTTGGTGGAGCCGGCGTGCGGAAGCGGGTGTCCAATCTACATATATTCCCTACATTTTCCGGTGCAGCAGGTTGCCATCCGCAAGAGCGCAGAAACGAGGGGCGCCCAACACCAAAAGAAACCAGCACATTAGCATGTGAGTAATACAGTAGCGCACTCACTTAACATATGCATATGGCGTCACCCAAAACAACGTAAATTTGCTGGGCAAGGTTCCTCTCTCGAACTTCGACGCTGCGATATGCATGGAACGAACACAAACACAGGCTTGAGAATTTCCAAGCTCCCTCTCGCTCACCATGTCTCCCCAACCAACTTGGCGGCAGACGCAATAAACGGGCTCGTTGGTGCTGAGAAGATCGTTGCCCCTCACTGCCCCGCCAGCTGCCGCTCCCAACGCCCCAGCTCCGACCCCCCCCGCCAAGGCCGCGGCCGGGTACGCCGCGACCCCTGCCCTCGTCTGCGGCCCGGCGAGCCCTCCGGCCGCCGCCAACACCGCCGCAGCCGCCGCGGCGGTCTTCTTGTGCTGGAAATTCAGGCAGAGGTCCAGGATACAACCAAGAGCAGCATTTCGCATGATCAAGTGGTGTACATCGAGAATAACCACCCAATACCCAGGAACGCAAATTCTTGTTCCGTATCAACTGAATCCGCTGTTGTCGCAAGTTATGACTCAACTACACGTATGGAACGTTTACGTTTTCGTTTCCAACTACAATACGGTGTCACCAGTACTCCCGACAAGGACGACTCTGATACCATTGCATCGCTCACCACCTACCAGCACATGACACCGATGCTCTATGCATGTATCCAGCAGATTCTTGCGCAGTTCTAATGCACGACACCTAAATGCACCGGCGGGCAGGAGGGTTGTAAGGTTCAACAGCAACCTGTATATACCTCCGCGAACATTTCCGGCGCCAGAGATGGGATATCTGGCATGGCCCCATAGCTCTCCTTAACGTCCTTCTCCAGCTTGTCGATTTCGTCGTCTTCTCGTGGCAACACCAGAGTGCGGTGCAAATAGAGAAAAGAGTATGGGCAACCGATCAGAAGCGTGCGCCCCGCGTAAAACTACACCAACACCAACCGTGGCACGTGCTCAGCAACTCAACAGGCCTCTACCTGCACAAAGGTCAACAACGCGACAGTGTTCTCTCTCTCTCTCACCGATGTTTTTAATGCAGGTGTCCAGCGCACCGTACATCCTCTTGGTGATTGATACCTTCTCGCTAACGCTCTCGTCCACCTTTCGTCTCTTCTCTCGTGACTTCTGGAGGGCATCCTCGTCTATAAGGTTCTTGAGCTGTTCAGGTCGTGTCATCTTATTTTCGAACAAACACGCAGCCACATCAGGCAAACGGGAGCGAAGGAGATTCGCCAAGAATATGCGCCATGGCAGTTTTACAGAAGTGTACTCGATAACGCTTGCTCTAGGAATACAGAATACTGAATACGAAGGACATAACTCCTAACTCGGGAGTTGGAACGTTGGAGCTACGTCCATTTCGGTCTCGCCTTTGGTGTGTGGAGATTGGACAGACAGAGAGTTGTGCGAGCCGACTCGCCATAGATGTCGTACGCCACATGTTTTACTCGTCCAAAATCATTCCTTTGTACATGCCAACACCGCTCGCAGAGTCTACCTATCCATCATTTGGCTCTGCCTCCTCCGTTAAGGAGCTACGATCGGAGGTCACACACACAAGAAGTGACCTGACGTGTGCAGTGCATGTCTTCGTACTTGTATTCAAGAGGGATAGGTCAACTCGCTCCCGTTCGTCCACGATCTAGTTGAGTTCTGCATACTTACGGACGAGCTCTTCACGCTGGCATTGAACACAACATTGACCACCTCTAAGCTTTAGAGGGCATTTAGCAACATAAGGGTGCCCATAACACGACGCAATAAATCATGCTGAAAGCGAGTCCGCAACTCCCTCGGACGAAAACGGTGTTGCGAGAGCCGGGTCCTGTATCTACAATGTACATTGCACCGGTACCTGTCGGTATTTGGCCTTGGCCCTCTCGAGAATCTCTGCCTGGTCCCTGCTGAGCTCGGCCGTAAGGCGGTGTGTCTCTTCGCTCAGCGTAGCGACTTTCTTCAGGTCGTCCTTCAGCTCGGTCGGAAGGTGAGCGCAAATTGCCAAGAACTCCTGGTCGCACCAGGCGGATTGATTGCCAGAACGTCAAGAGGTCCAGCATGCAATTAGTTGCCAGCAGGACCTCGACGCTAATAGACATGCGAGTGGAAGAGTGATCCTGGGTTTGATCTTAGGAGTCGGGGACATCACATGCCACCGAAGCCCAAAGACTCTCATTCCTCCCTTCGGCAACGGTTAGACTTATCGGCGAAATCATACACCGTTGTCTCGTCTCCATTTTACTGGTACTCCACTTCGAGACAAACAACCGCAATGGGATTGCAACTTTCTATGACATGTTCCTCGCTGTGGAATCTGCACAGTGTCGAAGCAAACCATAGTGGTCGCGCTCAACTCAAAGCGTCACCGTGGGCATGTAGTAATCAGTTACATACACACGTATTCCACGTCCTCCGTTACGCTGAAGATACGTTCGCATGTGTGGATTCGACTTGCAGAACGCATGCCGAAAAATTGCTGGTTGTGTCGAGACACTCCGCCCTCAAAAAGGCACTGTTGCCATTTCACCGTCATATCGGCCAAGAACCACATAGACGATTACAGACACGTCTACCAAACGCGGCTTTACTCTAGAAGTATAACGGCCATCAGCTAAACGACAGCGTCGATTCGGTGTTTTCCATGGCACCCAACCCGGCAGGCCGCGTTTGAACACCCACCTCACCTTTATGCATACCCTGATGAGTAAACTCATATCTGAAAATATCCATTTCAACGTACGTATACATACAACATCGCAATAATACAACATCGCACACGTACGCAATCTCTCGAAACACACCACTGCGTCAATGATTCATGCCCTTCCCACGATCCTCAAAAGCAGTCACGTACGCAAGATGATCATCTCGTTGCGTCTGCTGTAGGACATGCTACGCGGGTACAACAGCAGTATTGACATTTGACATTCACCATTTTTTTCAAAGAGCTTGGCCACACACCAGCGACTGAGTTCTCATGGGCCCTCCGTTTCTGTCCGTTTCGGCTCTCAGCACTCTCACAGAGCTAGCTGTGTAGGTTCAGGTGGTAACCTCATCAAACCTTCTAAATAGCTCTATTTTTGCTGTAGGGTGTGGGTTCGAATCTCGCGGTTGTGAAAAATACCGGCCCACTCACAGGAAGGAAGCATGTCCGCACGAAGTCGAGGCTCAGGGTTTTGGAAAAATAAGGAAAGTGGCGGTAAGAAAATTAAGCTCAGCCGTCAGCACTACACCAAAACCTAAGTATGGTAGTGTAGGAATCGGCCTGCAGGAGGAGTACACTCAAAAATGTCGGTGATTCTTACAAGCGGGCCGGCACGGCTGTTGCGTGTACGTACGCATTTACTGCAAGCGACACATAGCAGAGGGAAGGGACGAAGGGACTGCTGAAACCTTCTTCGCGAAAAAAAATGAAAGCAAGCCCCGCAGAGGGAAAGGTGGGGTATTCCTCCTGTGTCACCCCGGCTGGCGCGTCAAAGATAGACTACTTCTTTACACACACAACTACAGCAGTCCGGCCGGAGTACTTGAGGAGTGTACAGCGAGCGGGTCAGCAGCGACATTATACACTTTAAAAAAAAAGAGGTTTGGATTTATCAAAGAGTAAAATTGCCGGAGGTATTTGTAGGTAGCCAAAAATCTCGCACGGCACGGCTACACTGGCGTGAAATTAAATTTGAGAGCGACTGATGTGCAGCAGAGTGGAGTTAGAGCAGTAGGCCTTCGTGAAGGGCACCGACTACGAGATGTCATCCATGTGTCAAATTCTGCTGTGAAAGACGCCCCGCACCTGTAGGTTGTCGCCATAGTCCATCAATGACTGCAGTTGGTAATCCGTCTTCTTCGGGATTACCGCTGCAGGTGCCGCAATAGGGCCCATGCTGCTTCGTTTTCCAGCTTTCACCATTGTTCTCAGCGTCTCTACGTGTGTTTGCTGGCCTGCTCCTCCTCCTGTGGCAACTGTGTACTCGCCGCGGACCATACTTGCGACCCCCCCCCCCCCCCCTCCCCCCAGTCCGTGTCACACGCAAGCAAGCCAGGTATCACATCCCCAACTACCCGACAGCCGACCAGCAGACAGAGCGAGACGACACCACACACAGCAACGGCAGCGGCGATCCGTGGGGATGGAAGCACGAGGAATTCGTGTGACACCTCCGTGAACCTTTACCATCATGGAAGGCAGAAGAACGAGCAAGCGAGGGCGTGCGAATCAGTCATCGTCCCGGCCCGTACTTGCATGCGGAGTTCTTCTGGTTTCGTTTGTAGTCGTTGAGCTATGGGTGATGCACCACCATGGCCCGACCCATCGACACCACCCGACGCCGCAGTACGTTGACTCCTACTCGAGACTACCTGGTGTAGTTTCGCCTGGGAAAGCGGAGGAGCGCGGCTCTTCGCGTCCGGGGGCGCCCTCGGTTCCGGACTCGATGAGAGCAGCCCGCTCGCGGACCGAAGATGATGAAGATGTTCCCGGAGAACCCAGAACAGAAAGACCAGCAGCACCGGCTGCGGTGGCGTGGGACCATCCGAAGAAGGACGGTGCTACCGTCGCATTCGAATTGCCACCACGCCAGACTCTGTCGGGATCGCATGATGGTGTGTCTGGCAGCGAGGATGAGGATGATGATGAGGGCTACGGGGATATGAGAGTGGCGGTGCTGATCCCATACTCGGGCCCCGGCCTCCCGATATGGTTTGATGCCTTCACGGACCTTGCGGCATCGAACAAGGACCTAGTCGACTGGCTTATCTTCTGCGAAGAGGTGGGCGAATGTTTTATTGCGGCGTCACTCTACACGTTTACTTGCGCCACTCTGGCGTTTGTCTGACCCACAGGGCTCTTACTGTTGGCGTCGTGCAAGGCTCTGTAACGTGCCGCACTTCTCGTGGATTCTCAGTGTACGCAGTACGCAGCGCCACGGAGGGATTACCAAGGATTCCTGCAGAATCTCTCCCGCAGGGTTGGTGCTCTATGGTTGGTGCATGCTTTGAGCACACACACGTATTATTCTCATTGTCGGCGTATCGTCCCTGTTTAGGAACCGTTTCGAGTCCACGTTTTTTTGCTTTGGGGCAGAGCCACTCCTATAGTATGCTTGTGCATGCAGAGAATGATCGAAGCACTACAAACACAGCGGTACCGACCTCGGCAGCGACGCAGCCTCTGTACATAGCTGAGAAGACCAAATTGTGCGGGGTATCTCGTGATCTCGTTCTCTCACGGACCCATGTGCGTCCTGTACCGCAAGCGCGATAGCAGATTGCTGACTTGCGTTGCTCCCAGAGCGCACCATGGAGCGTTTCCCCGAATTCCCGATAAAGCCTCTTTTCTACCGTGAGGAAGAAGTTAGGAGATACCAGTGGTATCCTGCTTTTGCCTATCCTGCTGTTCCCTAACGCGTGTTCCCTAACACGTGGGAGGACCGAACACGGCGGGGCCTCACCTCCGTAAGGAAAACTGTTATCCTTCACAGCAGCAGTGCATCCATCTTTTGCACCTTGGGGGGCGTACATGGTATATTCATATTTGCACCAACATCCCACAACATCCCCCCACCACCCACCGAATTTGAATTTCGGTCAAATTTCGTGCTTCACATCGTATGCTATATTTTCTGAAGGATGCAACTTCTTCGAGAGTACTACTGTAGATAGGGAGGAGTAATGAGCCGTGCGTTCGGCTCAATACCTGCTGTATCTGCGATCTGCGATGCTGTGTGTGATGGAGACTTCCTCCGCACTTCATACATCCGTACAAGGTCCCCCTGCGGGAGTTGGGTGATTTCCCTCCCGGGGGCGACGCAAGAGGACATGGCCAATCAATGCGATCGCGGTCGTATGGATGGTTGGTCTTCATGGCGTTCGGTAGTGCCGGCTTGCGTGCAACCTGAATACTTATTTGCCTGGAATTTGCATCATGTGCGGGGGATTTTGTTTTCTCCCGCCGTGACTCTTCGCTTGTGCGCGTGTGTCGTTCTAGCTAGCGGCGTCTTTGCTACAGGCCCTACTGCTGTAATCCGCTGCTTTTGATTACTTTCTCTTCTTGTGCGATCGTGTTTCCCATGGGTCGGTGGGAATTTTTCACGCAAACACCAACATTGGATCAAAGAGACGCTCAACGTGCCCAAGAACAGGCACAGCGGTAGACTGCTACGTACCACAACTTCTGTATTTGAATTTTTCGATTTTTCAGAATCGAAATTTACATGACCGCTGCCAGAGTTGTGCGAGAGGACTTCTGTGTCACGTGGTATGTTCCCATGAGCAACACCAAGAGTCTTGGTCCCCGCTGTGGGTACGCATGCGCCAGTTACTGTGTGGTGGTTGTGTACACAACAATCACAGCAGCTGTGTGGGCGCGTGGGCGCGTGGCGCGGGGCAAGGAAAAAAGTTCTGTTTCAGTTTTCATGCCGTTCGAGGAGGCTTTTATGGTTCGGATTCCCAACCCCTGAAGAAAGAGCCAGTCCCAGCGACGTTAGGTGGCCCTAACGCACCACCAGCGTCTCGCGAGCCCCACACGTAACGGGTATTATACCGACGAGTCCTCTGCGTGCCATACAGAAGAAAGTGCAAGAAAAACGCTGTCCCAGAGGAGAAAAAGGAATGCGAAGACGAAAAAAGTCGAAATCCTACATATGCATACAATTGTATCCGTACTGTATTGAGCGGATCTTCAAGACGGTGCAGGAGCACACACACGCTGTGACGCGCCGATGCTACAGCAACAGTGCCGCCAAACGATCAGCACCTAACAGCACTGCCGCCGGCAAAAAAAAATACACGTATAAATAGATGGAGCCCATCGGGCAGCGCGTGTGGGAAGCAGGTCGAAAGTGGCAGGAGCACAGCAGCTCCAAGAGACAGAGCCAGCTCGCTCTCTCGCAAGCACCGTTTGTCAACATCTCAGTCTCTCTCTGTCTCGCTTGCTGGAGGCGGCGTCGTATGCTTGCTTCCGTTGTACGCCGCCTATCGTTGTTCGGCGAAAGACGCCATCCCTATCGTTCTGAGTCCCACATGGCGATTGCGTCAACAGCACCAACCGCCTCAACTTCGCTCTCCGCTGCTGTTGTTGCTGCTGTGGGCAAGACCTCAATCAATCTATCCTGTTTTCACTCATCGATTTTTCCAACGGCAATAGAACCGCCAAGACTCTCCCTGTTGTTTAGCTAGAGAGCGGGCACCAGGTCTGCTGTTGCTGCTGTGCTTTCACCTATGGAAGGGATTGGACCACGGCGGGTGGGTGTGATTCTGTGGATGTGCTAGAGTTAGAACGGTCGGTACTCTACCTCTATATCTCCTGGTGGTTTGAATCGCGCGCGCTTGAAATTTCCGCTTTTGTAATCCGACCTTTCTTCCTGAACACCCGGGGACAGGGTGGGCAATCTCCTATGAATTTTGGGCACAAAAGCCTGTGAAGCACGGTCATCTCTCTCCGGAGCACGACCAAACCGGTGTGACGAAGAGTGCAATATTATTGTCCCTCCTTTGAAGCGAAGAGATCGTAGATCGGTGCCCTGTAGATCTCGGTCTGGTCCCAAAGGTGGGCTATTTAGGCTTCGCGGAAATAAAACTTTGGGGACCCTGTACCACGCGGCGGAACAACAAGCCGATATTTAGAGCCTGTTTTTTCCCTTCCCGCCTGGGACGGAGGGAAAAAGAACGGTCGCCCTTCGCGCTCCGCGGCTCATTAAAACTTCTGAATCAAAATGATCAAACATGCCTGCTTGCGGAGAGATCACCATTGATGATGATAGTCATGCCAGATTTCTATACTTGGCAGCGTGCACACGCGATGGATACAGTAGCCCAACAACTGGTTGTGTTGAGGCCTTGGACATGGAGAACTAACCCCCTCGGTAGAACGTTTCACCCAGCCATCGAATTGAGGATGGCACTATTGCATCCACGAGCACACTGTCGTTACCACACCTTTGAGGCAAAAAGCCGCCACGTATGTAATTCGTCGTGTTTTATGTTTTTCGTGGCCGATCGGCATTGGTTTGTTCGTACGGGAAGCAGGATTTGGCCCAGGTGAACACACCTCCAAATGTCCGCATGATCAGTACCTCTCCTGCAGAGCTTGCCTGGATGTTGGCTGGGGTGGTGTACCCGGCCGATGCGGACGAACGTCCCGATGTATATGTTTCGGATTTCCACACGGCTTTGATGGGGGACCTCACGGATCTTCAAATGCATGCGAGGAATGTCCGCGGGACGGCTGCAAGGTTCATCCAGAAGCTTCTTGCAAAGGTGTGGCCAGTGGAGCGTGTTGATGTTCTGAAATTAGAAGAGAAGAAGAGCAGCGCTACCTTGTACCCGGTTGTTCTCAGACGTTTTCGGGAAGCAACATCAACAAGTCGCCGTGCACAATTAAGTTGCGAGACATGACACCGCAGTACTTTGTGCATTCAACACGCTCACCGTACCCACGTCGCTCACCGCTTAATTGGTTGTGCCTGTCCTTTCGGCCATCTGGACGAAGAATCCTTACTACATGGTGGAGTTCAAGCCGGCCCTGGGTTGGGTTTTCCGAGAGTACCTGAAGGATTATACGCACTGGGCGTACGGCGATCTTGATGTGTTTTTCGGGGACCTGACAAAAGGCTGGTTGGAGCCCAGTGAGATGCGAGACTACGACATCATCACGTACAGGTCAGTGGGGATATGTTGCATTTTCCTACGCGGCGTCATTCGTGTATGTGTCGTAGCTCCTCATTTACCGTGCCATTCGACATTTTCAAATTGCTAATATTCTGAGAAAATTGAGTCTTCGTCGGCAGCTGATTATCGGACCGCATCTGACGCACACTCGATTGTCGCAGCTTCGGGGACCAGCAGCGCGCATACTTGAGAGGCCAGCTGACGGTGCACAAGAGCATCCACAAGGTCAACCACATTTGGCGGGGTTGTCCCCATTTGTCCAACTACTACAGGCGGATCGAGGTAAGGCTATCGCGCTTAGGATCGTGTTGCACCTCATTGCGTAGGGTAAACTGCCGTGGGTGGCAGACGATTGGGCACGTATGGCAGAACGCGGCCCGTGCTCGTCTGCGATTGATAGTGTGCCTTTTTCCTTTTTTGCGTCCTTGCGGCAGCTTGGTTTTTCCATCCGTGGTGTGTTGGTCAGGAGAGTAGAAGCCTGTTGCACGTGAGCCATTTCGCTTGTGTGGTGATGTGACTCTGGTCTTGTCGTTTATTTGTTTTGGCGTTGATTGCGAAAAGTCCGTTTGTTTGTCACGCTCGGCGATGGTTCACTACGCCACGTTTCAGAGGACAATGGAGACGAAGCAGTACAACCTCGAGAGCGCGGAAGGCTGCTACAGCATGGCCCTCATGTACTCCAAAGACGTCAAGGCCAAATATGCCGTCAAGGTACGCATTTCGTGCCATTTCATGAGCGGATTGCTGCCCAAACAAGTCAACAGACACCGGAAAGAGACCGGGCAAACTTGCGGTGGTCTATCTCGCATAGGACGTGGATCTCGTATTCCCGTATGCCCGGCCTGGTATGCATGCGTTCACATTTTGGATCTGTCCAATGAATGCCACGCGGGGCGATTGACGTGACCCGTTCATGTGGCGAGATGCAGGTTTTCACCGATATGCCAGGCGGTAAACAAGATGATCAAGAGGAGGTTGTCATCACAGGGGATGGACTTGTGAAGCGCTGCCCGCAACAGCAGGGGAGGAGAGGCGACGTGGTTGAGCCAGATTTCGGTGGAAAGATGCAGGTAATCATCACCAACATGAGGTGTAGTGTAAAGGTGTTTCCACGCATACCAATGCAACGTGTTTATTGCGCGCGTGCTACTAGTTTGTCCAGAGTGGAACACTCGCCTCGTCTTTTGTTGGGGATTGGGGGGGGGGAGTGGGGGCTGTATACCGAACCACCGTAACTGCTCTAAAAGACATTTGACACAATGTGTCGCACGCGTGTATTTGTAATTGTGGCGGGCCCTGCATGGCACAAACTACTCAGGTATGTTCATTAGCAACTAATGAGCCCCCTGAGAAAACGCGGACTACAAGTGTAACCGTTTTGAGTCATGCTTGTTATTCCCCTGTATGAAATCATTTCGTGTTGTGGTTTGGGCAGGTGGATAAGGGCGAGTACTTTCCGGTGGAGACGGAGGAGCAGGGCTACTTTTGCGAGTACTGGATAAGCCCCAACTTCCAGACGTGCCTGAAGCTGAAAGAGTCTCTGACCAAGACGAACGTCTTCCTGTTGGAGGGGCGGTACTACGAGCGAGGTGGGGGAGTCTTGCATCTCTAGAGTCCGGTCAAGTTCGCAAGCACCGTTAGAGCATCATGGGAGAACTGCCATTTTTGCCGCAGTCCACGACGATGTGCCTGTGTCAGTGGCGTGTGTTTCGGTGTCTACGGCAAAGTGTGTGACAGAGGCTACTGGCATATCACTCGTGCAGCATACCCGGTAAACCGGGGGGTGGGGTTGCGAGTGCTGCGAAGCTAGAGTTTAATGTCTTCTAGCTCTACCAAGCTTTTTAAGTCGCCCAAATTCCATGTGCCGGCCTGGCTGTTTGGAACCTCTTATTAATGACCGGCAACCTCCAACCCCCAACCTCGCCGTTCTTGCTCCTTGACCACGGAAAGAACTGCTTCATCCACTCATCTGCAAGCTGGTGCTGTGCTGTGTTGAGAGGCAATGCTTCATCCACTCATGTGCAAGCGGGTGCTGTGCTGTGTTGAGAGGCAATGGAAAGGGAATACCAACCACAACCGCGTATGCGTGCAAGAAGTGAACGTGTTGTTGTCGGCGCCGCTTGTACCACTGCCGTCGTATTATTTCCTGGGCAGATTTCGTCAATTTGTGGCAGGACAAGGTGGAGGACGGCTGCAGCATGGGTGCTTTCCACCACTTTCAGGTGACGCACTTTGTGTGCTTGACATCACTCGATGTGTGTCTTCACCTTCACACACTGCCGTGCGCAAGCCTTGTGCTACAATAGATGGTCGCTGTCATGGGGAAATTGGCGGCCTACTTTGCGAGAAGGATGGTTAACGTGTTGCGGCGTTGGTCGACCGCTCCGTTTGCAGAAGAGCTACAGTAGTTGACATTCTGTGTCCACATCTCTTCTGCTGCTTGACACCCAGGAGCTCAAGGGAAACTACAGGGCATGGAACACCAGACCACCGATGTCGCCTGTACATAGGGGGATGGTGGCGGGGAACGGTGGACTGGTTCCGCTGCCGAACGGAGATTGGCATGCCATAACTTTGGACCCCAACGCTCCTCCTCCGGCGGTGCGTGCATTGCGAAACGCTGGTTATCTTTCCGTGGATAGAGGAGGCTCGTAGCCGTGTATATGGGTGCCGTTATCATAACGGCTCAATAACTATGTTGAAATTTTGCTGGTGCCGTGGTGCGGATGGGTGTTGCAGGAGATCCGTACTATTTCGGAAAAAATTGGGACGGTGCGTGGTTCGACTGACTGCATCGTGTGCCCTTTGGAAGCACAGGCTTCTCGTCGTAGGTCGTTCTTGGCCTGTGGGCTTAAAATTTGAAGCCTCTAAGCCTCTTTTTTTTTAGCCTTCCAAAGCCTTCACACGGTTTTGCGCTTTCCTGTCGCATGTCCCCGTGTCGTGCCTATATTACGGCCCTGCTTCCGTCGCTGTGGCGTTAACTGTGGGTGCATGCCAAACTGCAGGACCGAGAACGGTTTACATACCGGTACTGCTTGCAGTGGAGCGTTGAGAATGAGAGAACGAAGGAGGCGAAGTTTAAATGCGACATCGGCCTAACCCCTAGAGACGGGTTGAGAACTCTGCACGACTCTAGGCGGCGAGAGGGGTTGACCGGTGGGGCTGCGGTTACCCTGGGGGGGGTGGGGGGGGTCAGTGATGTCCCACGGCTTCTACGAAGCTGTCGCGATTGGGAAGGTCCAAAGGTGGGGCATGCGACGATTTGAGGGGGGGATAGGGTCTTTGTCGGGTGAAATCACGAAACGAAATTATGCAAAGAAGACAGATGAAGAAGATTGGGGATAAGGTTTTACTTGGTGTATAGGAGAAGACGGCACCACTTGTATGGCCGTGTCGCGATTCTTTTTTTGCACGTGGTTTTCAGTCGCCAAGCGAACTCAGAATGAAAGGAGCGGTCCAAAGTTTCAGCAGGCAACAAACGTATGGTGGAAGGTACACTGCTTGTGCGGTCGTGATTCGGTGTCTTTGCCTACTTCCTACAGTGCGATTGCTGAGCCCCCCTCCTTCCCCCCTCTCTCTTCCGTCGCCCTTCACTTTGCCACCTCCCAGATTATTGTATTGATGTTAAACAACCCACAGCGGGAAAGGGGCAATGTTCTAGATTTGATTCGCGCGGAGGAAAAGGTTGGGGGACTGGACAACGCTTACATTGTGTTTTTCTTCTCGCCGAGCTCTGGTGGCCAAGAAGTGAATGGTGGTCACCTGCCGACAAAGGCACTCCTGAACGCCGTGGGCGACTTGTGCCAAACAAGGTTAGTCCACATACCGAACGGCAAGGATTACTCTTCGTAGGTGGTAAAGTTGCTCGATACTGTGTCATCAGCCCTTCGAGTTACCATGTAGAGACCGTGTGGGCGTACGGTTCGTCGTCGTCATGGTCGTTCGTGTCCCGTGCCGTCCGCTAAGAGTGCCGACCACCGCAGGCGCTCCCCCCGCCGCAGGAATACCCTCAAGTTGCTACCGTCGCGCCGAATTGCGGTTGCCGCATGTGTAATAGAGAGCATAGAGTGTTGGGACCAATTGGGGCACAGCCGACAGTTGCCCCCGTATTCAGCGCAATCTGCAGTTTCTGTCTTTCTCTCCTCAATGTAAGGCATACAGGAGCGCATCACACGTGCTGTCTTTTTCTTGTTTTCCCGGCCAGGCATCTTCTGATACTTCCGTCTGACTTCCGCATAGCAAGAGGCGCCGAGCAAGCCGTAGTTACGGCCCTCAAGACGCCGACAGAGGCACCGAGAGTGTTGATAATCCCGCAGTGGTGTGTAGACCGTGATCATGAGCGTGGCTCCGGAGAGCTCCCAACCCTGGAGCTTGAAGACCTACGAAGGCAAGCTGCAGACGGCACCGCCGACCTGTGTTTCTCGGATGCACGCACGAATCGGGATCTATACCTCGGGGGTTCGGTTCTCGAAGGGGCAGTTTACGGCGAAGGAGCCGGGGAGGGGTTGGGGGATGCCGGTGCGAGACATAGCGGCATGGGTGGCACGAGGACGACGAAGAACGGACTGGCACTGCTACAATCGGACGCCGTGAGCCCCGTGATAGTCGTGGACATGTGGTCAGCGCCTGCGCTGTTTTTACGTCACATTGAGGTAAGGCGGGCTTTTGAACATTGCGAATGGCTGGCGTTTGCTTCGCCACTACATTCCATCGCAGCTGCTGATCGGAAGCTTGTGATATCATCATGAACAGTAGTGCGCCGCACGCTAAAGGTTATGCAAACGTCGTCCACCCGATTCAGCCGATCATCACAAGCTTCACCGCCTACCTGCGGCTACGATCGCGGTTTTGTGGAACCTGGCCCTCCCTGCAGAAAGAGCTTGACATGAGCGTTTTTTTATGCATACTCGTGTTGAAAGTCCACCGCCAGCTTTGAACGCGCAAGACATACCCCGCCCCGCCCGCGCACTATATTGTTGTCTTCAGGAGTTGAGTGGATCAAGATGTTTCGACGGCGCCTATGCGAGGGGACTGTGGGCGGCTGGATTTTCGTTCGAAGTTCTGCCAGAGGCCGCTGCCTTTAGCGCCAGTCTACCGCCAAGAACTGACCAATGCCGGCACGGAGTGATGGTGCAGATGGGTGCCTATAGCACGTTCCTTCAGGTACTATGATACGTTAGTCTTACTTGGTCTTGGGTCAAAGGTGCGGTGTCGGGAATAAGAGCGAGAATCCAGCTGAAGTCACTGTATCTATCCCACGAGCTAGCTACTCTTGGGAGACCTACGTTGTACAGAAGCTTCCGCCACTAACACACATAGTTGTTCATTAACATCGCTGTTTCAATTATTGGCATTTCGCGGCCCGTGTTGATCTGCCCGCCTCCAAGAAAACGGATTCGACGACTCACTCTACATGCATGTCTACATGTACAACGCCAACGTGGTCTGTATGGTGGGACACATAGCCCCGCCTTCCCGAACCTCTGACCTGAGCCTGCAACCGATCAATGACATCTTCACATATGAGGGCTCAGCTGAGGGCCATAATTGACGAGTTTCCCTGCTCGTTTCTGCACGACGATGACATGGATGTTTGCCCCCGCAGGACGTCCGGCGCGTCTATTGGAGAGAGTCAGGCAGTTTTTCCGATATCTTCCAAAACGGGCAATCTCAGGCCGAATATCGAGCTGAGGCGAGAGCACGATCGCGTCGCAGGGCGAACTCGCATCCATTCCATCGCCAGATGCACGATAAAGAGTCAGGTCAACAGGAATCGCCCGAACTTCCATAAAGCGAGCTGGCCTTGCAGAATGTGTAGTAGCCCGTTGTTAAGGGCGGGGTTCATTGCTACTATAGCTGTACTATTGTCGAGAAGAATCAAAATCCCGAATATGATACGTTCAACCCTTGAGCCCCAGGAGGACATCAATCGCGTTCCTATGTGGGGTAGAGTCTTGAAGTTGCCCATGTAGAGACGGCGAACAGTGTTTGCTCTCCCTGGTGTTGCTTTGTGATTTGGAATCAATCTCTGTCGCCATCTGGTGATCTGTCGTTTTCATGGTGGGCGCCAGCAATCGTTTGCGCTATTCAGAATATAGAGAAGGTGATAACGTTGGTCGGTTGTCCTCTTTGGAGAACAGTGCAATTTTGTTTGTCTTTGTCGGTCGCCCTCGTGCCTTTTTCGCGTGTCGTTTGTGCTGTGAGTGCGTTGTCGTTCGTATTGTTGTGCCGCTCCACCACAAGCTTAAGCGCGAACTTCACGCGCTTCTAGAATGTCTTTTGTTTGAAACGTGTGGTGTAGATATTGTTAAGTTGTGTGTCGCCCTGCTGAATCTGATCGTGCCTTGTGTGCGCATGAGGGCACCACTGCGTGCGGGAACGTCGCGTCTGTAGTTGTTACCGTTTCTACACTCGCTTATTATGGTCTGGCTGTGAGGTCTGGAAGGATTCTCCAAAGCTGGTAGATGTTTTTGTTCACACGCACTCTGTTTTGCAGTATTTTGGGTATTTTTCCACTTCGAAGTAAATTATTAAGGGTCCTTGTTGAGTTGTAGACTTTAATGTTGTGTGTAGTGGGTTTTTCACAGCGTGTCGAGAACCTTGGTGTGTACTTTTTGCGCGTAATCGTCGAAAAGATTTGTTCAATATTCAACATTGGGAGTGCGGTTGCAAGATGGCATGTTGTTCCAAACCGCTCGGCCCTACATGCGGCATTTGCGGCGTGTCCCAAAGCTATAGATGGCACGTACCAGTGCCTGGCGGAGTAGCATTGGGGGCTCTTGTATGAACACCATGATGGGGTTCTCTGATTTCCGTCAGGATATATTCCACCTCGACATTCTTTGGTCGCACGCACGGAGCCAACTCGAGCCTCGAATACTTAACAGTCGAACAAGCGGAGCAGCAAGCTGCCTGATCGGGAGTTTGCTTTAGCAATGTTTTGAGTTGAAAAAGCAATGGAATCGCCCCCGAAGTTAGTCGTTCTTGGGCAGCACCTCGCCGGGCCCGTTCGATCCGGGCATTCTACCGCACGCAACGGCAACCTACACTGCTGTAGGCCCGCTCTTGTGTACGAAAACGGTCTCCGCGCAGGAGAGGCCGAGATCTTGTGCATGCAGCTGCGCGCAAGGGCGGCCACGTCCCGGTGAGCTGCGATGAGGCTTTGTAAGCGACCAAGGCCGTGCTGCAGGAGAAGACGAGTTGGACAGGGCGATTGGAGGAAAGTTAACGGAACACGAGACGCACGAGTTTTCGGCGGAATGATATTAATTAGCGAATCCTCGCAGAGCTACGGAAAGACTTGATATAAAACTCAAACAACCCCCCCTACTAAGACAAAACCGCACTGCCAAATAAATAGTGTGTGAACAATGGCAATCGCAACTAGGACAGTAGCAACTTGGCTTAGCTCTATCTGGAGAGGAACAGAAGGTGGTCTTCCTTCTGAGAAATGTATGGTCAATGCTTCGAAACACGACAAAGGCGAGCGAAATCGACCATAGTCTACACCTTCCCACACACAATATTTTACACAGTGTTACATGTAAATAATGTTTTCCCTGAAGGCGGATCGGAACCACTTAGGTTGCCACCACGCCGTACTCACCGCCCCTCCTCGTGCTTTGTTGCGCCCCTGGGTCGGTCGTCGCTACAGCGGGGTTGTCGCTGCCGACGGGTGCGAGCCTGGGGCGTGCTTCTCGTGGTGCTCGTGGGACTTGCACCCAACCGCCTTCACCGCCGTTGGAGCGTTGGGTGGCTGACTCTCCACCACTTCCACTCCTGGAGTGTTGAGTGTTCTGCCGGTGAAAGCAACGTGTCGCAGAGCACAGCGGGAATAGTTATGGGGCGTTCCGTACAAACCTGCGTGAGTGTGCACTGAGACCCGAGACGAAGGATCATACGCTACGTATTGGAGGGAAACTACAGTGCGGTAAACGTTTTTTTTAGGAAATCTCCCTTGTCGTCGGTTGGAATTGCGCCTTACTTATATTTTAACCAATCTCCCTTCCAATTCCAGGTCTTTCTGGTCGAACAGGTCAGGCTCGCGCCAATTCACCAACTAAACTTGGGGCACCCTCACCATGCCGTGGCCACCAGCGTTTCTGGCGAAGGCGTCAAAGTTATCTACAAGTATATTTACGTTATCTGTTGCGGTACCTTTTTCTTCTGACCCTCCCCGTTCTGGAACTTTCGAAGTCTCTTTGCCCTTTTGGCGAATGCCCGTGCTGCTCTTGGATCCGTAAGCCCCCAATCACGCGCTAGGTCACTTTTAGCCCTCCTTTCGGGGCCGCCGCCACCTTCGCTGGCTTTGTCCCTTGCGCTCGCACTGCCCTCATCGCTAGTAGTCCTCTCCGCAGTTTCTCTATCATCGCTTCGCCCTGTCTGCACGGCTTGCACAGTTTCAGAGAGAATAGTGCTCTTGGTTGCGTGGCCAGTACCGCCAGTGCAGTACGAATCCAACCTCGTTCTGCTCGTCGCTTCCACGCCATCACCTCCTCTCGGATGTGGGCGTCGAGGTGTGTTGCTGACGGCAGCTCGGGCAGTGTCAATCGCACGGATGCTGGTGGCCTTCGCACGACTGGGAGGGGTTAGGTGTCGAGGAATGTTCTTGTTTCCTTGGGCCACCGCGGTTGTCCCCAACCAGCCGTCTCCCAGCTCCGGTGGGGGGGACAGAAATCGGTCAAGCTCGAAACGATCCCCTCCGTTGATGTTCAGAAGGCCCTCCAGTTCGTCGTCGACGTATTTCGCAGAGTCCAACGCGGCCTGTCGAGAAGAAGGTTGCAGGGGGCGCCTTCAGTATTGACGTGTGCTTCACTTGCTTCACCACAATTGTGAAGCACTACGTACATGGTGCCAAAAATAACTCATCACTTGGGGTTATGAACTTGGTTGAAGGATAAAAAAATTCACTCTCGTGCATGCTGAATCACGCGTGGGTTGCAGAACGCCCAATCTTTCCAAGGCTGACTTTTTCTTGATTTAGCGAGTTCACCTACATACAGTATTGTGTATCATCACGGGGGCGTACGTGGCGTATGCTTCTCTCGGTGCTTGAACTCGAACTCTCAATACCATCACCCCGCGGCACCGGTCGAAACGAAGAAAACATCATCAACCAATCTGTCACCTGTAGAGCCCGCCGCACATGGAAACCGCGAAACGCTGACTGTAGCTTTGTGACCGCCTTTTCGTTCGCTGGCCACGTCGTGCCGACGTCTTGGCGAACGCTCGGCGACGAAGCTACGAGCTGCGCAGTCCGTTCCTGACGTCGGTGCCAGAGCCGTTGGATCGTACGGGCCGCCCGAGTATGACGACGTGAAGAACTTGCCTGGCAACGGTAACTATTTTGGAAGACATCTGTGCCTAAGTATGAGTGATTGTACTGGTCCCCTCCAGGTTCCATAGACCCATGATCCAGCACCACGCATGCTCTGTCGGAGGCACCAACGCCCCCATGGTCCACACGGCTGCTGTGGCTACACAGCTGTGTAGCGGCTTGGCGTCTTCGCTCCTCTGCGTGGTGCTCCCCTAGCTCTAGTTCTACCTCCAGTCTCCGCTTGGACGACGCCATAGGTGCTACCCGTGACGTAATATCCCCGCCTCCCTTCACTGTTCGTGGCCCCACCTCGTTAACGCCTGCGCCAGTCGCAACGTTCCTTTCTTCGCGTCGATGTCGGCGTCTCATCTTTTCTCGCTCGACTCGGCCCTGAAGGCAGGCTTTGCGGAAGGAGTCTCTCTCACTCATCTCTTCTTGGCCCATTCCTATCGTGTCACGAACGTCAGCACAAAAGCCATCACGCCACCGGCCTCCTGCGGAGCAAACATCTTGCCAGCTCACAAAGGAGCGAGCGGCGCGCGACTCGGACACGGACCAGAGGTCCGCACTGGGAAGCTCGAAGCCACAAGAAACACATGTACTTGGCCCTGAAGATCTTCCACCTTCAACACAACCTGGAATGTGCTGGGGCAGGTTTGTTGTGCCGGATGCGGGATCCAACCCCGACGCTTCGTCTCTTGCCCCGTCTCTTCCTCTGACGATGACCTCGGCAACGTTCACGGCGTCGCTCTCTTCCACCGTGTCGTTCGCGTGCTTGGCGCGTAGCGTGCATACCCCGCACCAGGGACAATAGTCACCGACACTAGCCTCCTTCGATGCTTTGGATTCGCTGACATCGTTCCCAGTTGTTTCGTTGCGGGCAGTGGTTGGGGTAGCGGCCGCCGCGCCGCGCCGAGCCTCGCTCGTTTCGCCTGTCTCGAGGAGGAACGGGAGGACTAGATCCGCTCGTCTACCGTATGCGTTCGCTCCCGCTCGCCAGTGCTGCACCTGAGCGTCTAGATGGACGCCGTCCATCTGCGTGAGCTGAAGGAAGGATTGGAACGCAGCGCAGGACACGAACAGAGCGTCACAATGTCATCGGACTAGTATTGGATAGTTGACACAAATCACGCAGCCCCAAAACCTTGATAGAGGTGCCCTCGCCAGTCCCACACATGCACACCTCTATGACACGTACAAAGCGGCGTGTCAATTCCCGTGCTAGTACTCACGTGAGGGCAGCTGAGGGTGATCGCATCTGCGTAGTTTGGGCATGCCGATGCCGGGTTGTCGTGTAATCGGACTTCCTCTAGCCCGCTGCACGCTTCAAGCGACAGGGAAATTTCATCGGGAGCCCTCAGCTGGTTGAAGCTTGCGTCAAAAGATCGCAACAGCGGGCAACCGGCGAGAGAAAAACGCCCGCCAAGGGTTTCCAGCGCGTTGTCCTGCAAGTGTAGCACTTCCAGACTTGGCAGCCACACGGTAGCATCATCGTATGTCCGCCCATGCTCCCCACGTGTCGATGTTTCTTGTTTTCCATACTCGCTCTCCCGCCCCTGTCCTTCCGATACCCTCCCCAAGAAAGGGGTGTGTTTCAAGTGTTGATCTCCTGGTGAAGCACGTAGCTGCTGTGGTGAGTCTCCCGATAACTCCAGCAGCGCCCCCTCCAAAATGGCACGATGTTTGGTCCAACGCTCAGGCAACGAGTCCAGACGCGTCTCTGTCGGAGAAGAAGCCCAAGAGCCCATGCTGCGTATCTGATTGCCACTCAGCCAGAGCTCGTTCAAGAGAGGCAAGCAAAGCGGAGAGGGTGGCTCCCGCAGAAGGTTTTGGCTCAGGATAAGTGTCGAGAGAGCAGGGCAACACTCAAGCGCCTGGCCATCCAACGTCTGGAGCTGATTTCGACCGAGGTCCAAGTGAGTCAGGGAAGCCAGCCCCTGCAAAGCCCGCGGATTGATCGATGCGAGGCGGTTGTGATACAGTTCCAACTTCTGTAACCCACCGCAGGCGACAGCCCTCTCTACTACAGTGGGACACGTTTCTGTCTGGGCTGGGATAGGATCCGTGGGTTGCATGAGACCGGCCGCGAACCCTTCCGGCAGCTCTCGGATGTGGTTGGTGTTGGCTGACAGCTCGACCAGTGCCGGTAGGAGTTTTAGCTCGTGGAGGGAGGAGAGGTGGTTGATATCCAGTCGAAGCTCTCGCAGGCTAGGGAGGCCAGACAGTCCCTGCAGAGACGACAACCGGTTGTCCCTGTGCGGTGTGACGGCCAAAGACAATCCGGAGATGTGGAAAAGGACGGGTTCACTGTAGGAGGTGCGCAGGTGGGAAGGATTATTCTCCGCTTGTCTGAATCATTTCGAGACCGAACACAATTTTTCAATTCCCAGCAGAGGGACCATTTGTTTGAATGGGAAACTCCTCGCTTACATCGTTCCCTTTCCCTCTTTAACATCTTGAGAACACCACCGCCTGTAGAACGATGTTGAATGAGGCCATCATGAGCTGACGATAATCTTCATCGCTCACCTGAGACCTAGCCTAACGAGGGATGTGCTCACTACCAGACCAGAGGGAGAAGACAGCCGGTTCACATTGAGCGAGAGCGACTTGAGCGACGTGCACGCTTGGAGCAAGGATGCCGACGTCAGTCCCTCCACGCAAAGCTCAAGCGCGGTCAGATCTTCCAGGGGGCCCAGGTGCGAGAGCATGTCCGATGTCAGTTGGCACTCCGCCCCATCTCGCTCTGCTGGCCCAGCCCTATCCTTCTTAGGCGAGACTAGGTCTTCTTCGAACGACACCTCCCCCTGAGAACCGCCGCGGGCGCCACTTTTGTTGCCATGGCCTGAAAGTGTCCTACCCAGACCCTTGGTATGCGCTGCAGCTTGACGGTCCTTCCGAACCCGTAGAGCACTGGCCGAAATTCGGTCCAAATGCCTTTTGCAGTATTCCCTGCGTCGGGCTTGCTCCATCATCAATATCGTTCTTTCGTCCAGTAGCTCCGACGGCTCTGGCTTGGACGGTGTTCTGACTCCATCCGCGCACACCAATGCCCGTGCCGCAGCCACCCCTCTGGGATCCGCTGCTCGCTGAATAGGTGTCGATCTCGCCCACGCCTCACGGAGACAAGCTTCTCTCTGGCGGCGAAATTCGGCGTTCCACGTCGCGGAAGCACTATCCTCGGCCGCCATGCGGTAGCCTTCAGCTCGTGATGAGGCCAGCTCTTGCCTATTGGGTGGTTTGAGAAACACGAAAACGGGTAGAGTTTCATGGGATATGCTTATCGCACTTGACCAATGAATCTCATGAATGTACGAGTGGCTCCGTTTTCCAAGCTAGTGCGGTCGGAAATGGGTACAAGCAAACGTGCAGTTCCTGTACGCCAGATAAGTATGTGCAAGAGGGTTCACATGGTAAGTGCTTCATGTGAAGTGCTTTGTCAGTAATGGTAATTTGATCGATTCGCGCATCCTTTCCCCACACTACTTCTGACCCTCATCCCCTCTTTCATCAAGACAATATCCCAGCTCACTCTTTGAAGTTCTTCAGGCCCCTCGCCAGCATGTCTTCGGCCTGCATTACTACCCGCTCCAAAATCTGGGCTTTCTCCGCAAGCTTGAGCTCGCGCATCGCCAGGTCTTCTGCGTGCATCCTGCTGGACTCTTCCTCCTCGCGCTGGGCTATTTGCGCTCGTCGCAGGTCTTGGATCTCGACGTCCATCAACGCGCGAGTGAATCGCTCCTCGGCTCGCATGCGCACCAGCTCTTCTCCCCTCGCTGTTTCCTCGAGGTGTCTAAGAAACGCCCAGGATGCGCGCGTGCGTTTCTCCGCATACCTTGTAGTTTTACGATCAACGTGCTTGCGAGAATGAGGACGAGTGAATGACTGCAAGAACACACTTCTAAGGAACTTGCGAATAGTTGGGCACATGTACCTGTATGCATATCATCAGAGAGGCCCTTGGTCGTTGTAAGTGGTACATGGGGGGCTAATTTTTTCAAAGGGGAATGAACACCGACATGTTTAACACTCACAAATCTGTTCAACGTGGGGAGGACTACAGTAACAGGTGTTCTTCTGTGGACTTGTCAAGCGGTCACGTCGCTCACCTCATTGCGTCTAGCTCAGTGTATTGATGCTTAAGCTCTAACTCCCTACGTTCTGCTTCAAGTGCAACAACGCGCTCCGCCAATCGCTCCTCCTGGAACATGCGCCGTGTCTCTTCAGCTTGGCGTGGACGAGAGGCAAGGGCTGGAGCGACTAGTGCCCTCATACAACGTCCCCTCCATATGGCCTGAAACACCACCGCACATCTTGCCCTCTTATCCCTGGAGGAATTCGCGCCACGGGGGCAAGAGACGTCAAAGATATGCATGTATGCTTCACATCATGTTTCCCCAACGGGGGGGGGGGGGGCGTACTCATTTGTTGCTTGCCGTAGTCATTTGACCATTGACCACGCGTCCCTTTCGAGACGGAGCACCGTTCCTACACCTACTAGAGACACCACCAACATTTGGGAGCTCTTTACGTTTCTGCCACAAACTCCATAAAAATTTCTTGCACATCTTATCCCCGTCCTCTAGGGCCTCTTGTGCCCACCATCTATCCCCAATTATCGCGATCGTTTTTTCGCTGTTGTCTAATTTACCAAACTTGTACATGTCACACCCTCTCTGTCTCATTTCCTCCTCGAGATCCTCTCTTTCCTTCCTGTACAACTCACACTCCCCAACTATGTGGGGTCTACTCTCCTCCGATTTGCCACATGGACATGTGTGTCTATCCTCCTCTTCCTCTCTCCTACGGCTGGTATACCTCTTCCTCCGTTCTGGCAAGTCCAGATCGCCTACTCGAAATTGCAATTTCAGCTTTTTCGCATAGTCCATGGGGCCGTCCAAGTACTTCTTCAC